>JASVER010000213.1:248520-271727 GCA_030449065.1 Oceanodroma leucorhoa
GGGGGGGGGGCGCTAGCGGAACGGTCGCGCTGGAGCGATGTTTCCAGCCGGGGCTGTTTGCGGCGTTGGGAGGTACCGCGGCGGTTTCCGGCCGGGGCGGTTTTAGCGGGCGCCGACGGAAGCGGAAGCGGCGGCGGGGTGGGATGGAGGAGCCCGAGATGCAGCTGAAGGTGAAGAAAGGTGGGAGCGGGCCGGGGCCGGGGAGCGGCGGTCTCGGTGGGGCCCGGTGGCGTCCAGCGGCCGCAGGACCGGTCGCGGCAGGGCCCTGTGGGTTTGAGTTGGCCGGTCGCGACAGGACTCTGCGGGTCGTGACAGGGCGCGGGCACGATAGGGCTGTGTAGCGACAGCAGAAATCACGACAGGGGRCCGAGGGTCGTGAGAGAGAAAGGAAGGACGGGGCAGGGCAAGTTGCCACAGGTTGGATGGTGACAGGGTGTCGCAGGTGGTGGCAGGGCCCGGCAGTCACAGCAGGGCCCAAAAAAGCACCGTGGGATTAGTCACGATGGAGGTCGTGACAGGGGGTGACGTKCCCCAACAGGACGCCGCAGTTCGGGGCAGGCGGAGCTGGCGGGACCCCTGTGGGACCCCCCCGGCCCCTCAGAGCCTGGCCCTGCCGGGAGCTGCCTCGTCCCCTCCTCTCCCGCCTCGCCCCCTCCTCTCCCGCCCCGCTGCCTGGTTCTGTCGGATATCTCGAGTATCTCCTGTCAGGAGGGCAGACAGGCAGCAGCGGTGTCTGTCCCGGGTGGGTATAATTATTCCTGTGAAGTTTTGCGTTTATTCCCACTCGCATTCAGAAGGCTCGGCTGTCTGCCGGCGTTATGGAGCTGCCGTATCCGCGCAGTTGTCGCTGCAGCCGAAGCTGAAGGGAGGAGCAGAGAATCCTTTCCCTTAAACCGGGAAGTTCCACGGGAGCTGGAAGGTGTCCCGCTTCGGGCTGAGAACGCTCCCTGATTCACCCCCACGCACACCTGCTCTGATCTCTGCTCTTCGGGGCTCTCAGGAGCTCTCAGGGTTCTCCTTGCAAACCTGCAGGGAAGGAGAGATYGGAGCTGGGACGTAGCTGTGCAAACCACCAGCTGAAAGGGTGCTCCTGCGCGGAGGGTGGCCCGGACAGAGGTTGGGCCAGGATAAGARGGGTGCAGGGAGGGGGAAGCGGCTCCGCAGGCAGCTCCGAACGGCACCGAAGCTTCCCGAGCCCTGGTCTGCGGCCATCACGTCTCCTCCGTGGACATTTTTAGGATGTCACCCGGGGGAGGCGTCTGGAGGGGAGCAGCAGAAGGACCCCGCAGCAGGGACTGCCYGAGACGCAGGAGAGCTGGAGGCCCTGAGCAGAGATGAACCCGAACGGCCGGTGACGAGACAGGGAGCCTCCAGACCAGGAGATGCCGGCTCTCCCAGCCGGATGGGGCGGCTGCGGGGCACGGGAACAGGAACCGGGCCACTGCTGGGCTCTGCTCATCTCCTGCCCCCCCTCCAAATTGGTCAGAAAGGGCCCAGTGATGGGCATAAACCAAGTGGTCYCTGAAACCAGAACGAGCAGAGCTCGTAGGGGCCCGTGGAGGCGGTGACACCCCAGGCCGGTCTGTCTCCGTCTGGAGCCCAGCTCRTCGCTGGTGTTACGGGGAGAGTGGAAACGGAACGGCCCGTTCAGCGGGATTTTGCTTTCACGTCCTTGCTAACGGACTAGTYCCCCAAAATACGTGGGGTTTCGCTCTGATCTCTCCTCTGTCCCTTTGGGCTTTCGCTGTAAAGGCCCCTGCGGGTGCTCCCTGAACCCCTCCAGCCCACGCATCGGTGCAGGTGTCAGAGACTTAGGGACAGGACCAGCGCTCCAGGGCACCCTTTCCAACCCCGCCTTCCCCTCTGTTGCTCCCTCCTTTCCGTAACCGTGTTGTTTTTCTTGTTGCAGTTACGGACAAATTCACTGAGAGCATGTACGTCCTGGCCAACGAGCCCTCCGTGGCACTGTACCGGCTCCAGGAGCACGTGCGGAGATCCCTCCCGGAGCTTGCCCAGCACAAGGTGAGGCACGCTTCGGTTTGGACTCCAGAGCCGCGACGCAGTCGGGCACATCGTCCCTTTTTCGCCTCCCTGAGGGGGTGGGGAGGAGGGAGGAAACCGGCCATCGGGGTGCAGGGTGCTGCGGGACCCCGGCTCCGTCTGGACTGGAGGGGTTGAGGGGACGTTGCAAATTTACCTGAGGGGAAAAAACTTGAGAGTCCAACCGCGAACCCACGCTCGCACAGCTGGACTTGCGCGTGGAGACGAAGAAAAACGAGCAGTCCGTCTTGTACGGGGAGAAGGGAGATGTTAAATCTTATTACCCCTGCCTACGCTGTGAGGTTTTTATTTCCTACATAAAATAAGGGGGAGGGTGAGAGGAGGGAAGGGGGAGCGTGAAGAAACAAGTGAGAAGAGCCCGCATGACGCGAAGCAGGATAATGAATCGCGTCTCACAGCTGTGTTCCTGCTTGCCTCCAGAGCACGGAGCACAGACACTTTAATGCCAGCCTTGTTGTCCTTCTCCCTCTTCTGCCAGTCGTGATTCATTAGGAGCGATGTCTCATGAATAGATTACTGCTTCGTGTCTATGCTAATGCACTGTCAGGCCCCATTTTTCACCTTTGCTTTACAGCCCTGGTTTCCAAATTAACCCGGGTTGTGACACTTTATTATTCAATTATTTATTAACGTTTTCTATACGTGTCTGTGTGCAATGGTAGGTATATAGAGATGTATATGCATGTATAGCGCATGCTGATGCGATTGCATCACTGGCATGCGGGAGATGGGTTTGTAATATTATTCCTGAGCTGTCACTTGCTTTCATTTAATCGAGAGAGTCCCAATTTCAGGGAACGTGTCCTGAACAAAAGGAAATTGAGCAAATTGTATGACAAGTCATGCAGAGGGAAGCGATCGGGTTYCGTCGCTGAACGGTGCGTAACGGGGGCGAGGGGCAGCGCAGAAGCGCTCATGGAAGCGACAGCCAAGTGAAGGCGCCGGACGCAGAGCGTGTTGTTAGGCAGCGGGGTTTGTGCTGGGCAAGATCTCTGAAAACCTTCGATTCTCTCATTTTCCCTGCTCGGCACGCTCCTCGCAGTTACCCACAGTGTTCTGTGACCTCTCCGCCTCATCTAAGCTCATTTCCGAGCTGCAGCCACCCCAGAGAATTACCTTTCGTAGCCAAAATTGCTGCTCTTTTCYACTTTCTTCCTGTGAGAAAGGAGGTCGTGCTGTCCCGTGGATGCCAGCAGCAAACACAAGGATCCTGCGTCCCCCCGTGTGACTACAGCCTGGCCTTTGGACACGAGGAGGAGCTCGCCGTGCTCCCCGCAGTAACGGTGCGCGTCAGGACAAAGCKGAACTGGGTGCCCTCCGCCCCGAGGCACGGCAGGGCACTGCCCCGGTGCCACCCYGGGACCTCTTTGCCTCTCTAGCGTTAGAAAACATTTCCTGATGCTTGCTCGGAGGTGCTGCTGTTTACATCCATTTCTTTTTGCCCCCTGCATGGGCACTTTCAGCTTCTTAACTGCTCTCCTGGTTACTGGCTGTGTGTTTAATGGTGCGCTGATGTGGCAAGAGCTGGGAGAAAATGGAAAGAAAATTATTTGTGGCAGCTGGAACAACAGCACATCCAGAGCTGCTGCTCCTGACTTTTCCTCCAGCCTCGTCAGCTCCACAGTTCAGTTTTTTTCCAAGGCTGCAGCATCGTGTTTGGGAGCATGCTCTCCTGCCTGCTGGTAACCAGTCCCTGGTAGGAGCTGGGAGGGTTAAACATAACTCGGTTAGGCCAGTATCCTGGCCGTGCTGCTGGTAATGGGCTCGTGGCCAGGTTCTCTCCCTTGTCCTTTATCCCACTCTCCTTTTTTCCCAGTTTCAGGCATTGCTGTTTGCAGCGAGCAGGCTGGGCCTGTCAAGCCCKGGCAGCCAAACCCCAGGAGGGAYGGATGTGCTCAGGGCCCTGACGGGGCCRTCGTCCCAGCGAAGCGTTCGCTTAGATGGGGGTGGATATTTTGGGTTGCTCTGCCAGAGCCCACTGGCTTTGTGGCTAGAGACTGGAACCGGAGGGTGTCAGCAGGGCTCTGCACCGTGAAAATGCTGTCAGGTTTCATCTAAATCAGAGCAAAGGCATTAAAGTGGTTTTAATTCTTCAGAACAGAAAAGAAGAAAGAGAAACGTTCTGTGTGGATCCATTCTCAGGTAATTTAGTCCCAAGGTGTAGGTAATGTATAAAGGAAACAGGATTTATTGGTGGTTTCCAGCTTTCCTTCAGCCGTGCAGCAGCCCCGTCTCTGGCTGGCTGACTTCTCCCGAGACGCAGCCTTTGAAATTCCCAGGGGGATTAAAGCTAGGAAAAACTGGGAGGGAGGGGGCTGGGAGAAAAGTTTCTGCAAGGAGAAGGTCACCTCCGCGCCTTTACAACGAGCAACTTTCTACGATTTGATAAAATAATAATCTTAATACCTTCCTCACCATCTCAAACTCTCCAAGCAGATTTACCACCTCCCTGATAAGATGCCTGACGCGAGGCCCTCGCTGCCTCCGCGCCTCGTAGCCGCGCTGCTAAGCCCCCCTCCACGCAGAGCGGCCTTTCTGCGTTCCGCCTGGTCTTTTGAGAACTTATATCTCCTCGTTAATTTACTTCCAAGCCAGAGTAATAAATCGTTAGTGCTATTGTATATTAATAGCTGGCTTTAGTTCTTAAACTGCATCCRAGGGCACGTCCTGGGAATTTGAAGAAAGGACATCAAGAAAAGACTAAGAAGTGAGGAGCTCTAGGGAAAGGCTCTTGTTCCTAATTAAGGATGAGACGATCCCAGGAAATGGTGGGAATGCTGGGAACGGACATCGCTGGCTCTGAAATGATTAAAATCTGCTGGTGCTCAGAACGGCGGGACCACAGGCCAGCGGCTGTGACACGCACGGCTGAGCCAGTGCGACGTTGGGGTCTAAATGGTGGTTAAAGATCATCTGGCACCTCCTGGGGAGAGCGGGGTGAGGAGCTGCGGGAAAGTCTCCGCGTCTTTTGCAGCTGCCTCTGCAGGCAAAGCGTGTTCCCAGCAACAGATGCGGTCGGGTGAAACGCGATTGGAACTCTGGGATGAGCGCGGACTCGGGGGGGTTGTGAGTCCTGGGTCGAAGGACCCTCTCCTGCAGAGAACTGCCTGGAGCRCTGCATGTAGAGGCTTGTTTCTTTTGTAGTTTAAAGCTATGTGGTCAAGCGTCCCCATGTAGGGCAGGCTTTGAACAGCAGAAGTGATTTTGGACGAAGTCCAAGCTCCTACCCGACCTCCTTCACTCACAGAAAGAGGCCCTTGGATTTCCTCTGGCTTGTAGCTCACCCAGCAGAATAGACTGGAGAATTAGCTCCCATGAGAACATTTTTAAAGAGTGCCCCAGCTACTTAAGGACTTCTGAAATAGTTATCTGTTGAGCTACACCTCTGAATTCAGCTGCGCTTTCGTTGTGATTTGTGTATTTGTTTGGTTTTTCCCCTTTCCTTGGAGCTGCAGCGTACAATTACGTCCCGTGCCAGAACTGGCTGCGTGAGTTCGCCTGAAGTTTACAGGGCTCCTTCCAGCTCGTGAAGGGAAGGGACCAGACGCCAGAGCTTCAGGGCAGGCTGGAGGACGGGGCCGCTTGCGGCTGCGAAAACGYTGATGAACAGCAGCTCTAATGAAACGAGAACTTCCAGTGCTGGGAAACTTTTACCTGGTTTTGCTTGAAGGGCTAAGGACCGGACTCCGCAGGAGCCGTGTTAGTTCAGGTCCTGGCTGCCCGCTGGGCCAGGCACACCAGAGATCCGAGTACTCCGAGACATCCAGCTGGGCCGCAGCTCAGCGCGGTTGCTGCTTGCTCGCAGCCTGACTGACCGCGGCTCTCGGCTGGCTCGTGGGCTAAAACATCTAAAAACAAGGGGAATTTTGCCAGAGTATCCAAAGTGTTGGCCTGAACTCGTAGCCCTTCCAGAAATACACACAATAAATGTKTCTTTTAAATGCTAGTGCGTGGCGCCCGGAGCCCGGGGTGCATCACGGGCTKTCAAGCGGGAGACAGAAACCCAAACGCAATTTCCAGTGAAAAGCAGCCGGAGCCGCTGTTCGGGCAGGGCTGGCAGAGCGTATCGCTGCCGGCTGCGCCGCTGCGTCTGCCCGGTGCTCGCCTAACGCCGCCGCCCTCTCTTCTCTTTCAGTCCGACATGCAGAGCTGGGAGGAGCAAAGCCAAGGAGCCATCTACACCGTGGAGTACGCCTGCAGGTACGAGAGGCTCCGGTCGCAGGCGGAGGTGTGGTGGTAGAAACGAAGYAGAAGGCGCGGGCGCTTCCCTGACGCCTCCCCGGGGTGGGGGGTGAGGGTGCGAGGCAGCGCTCTCTGAACCGTTACCGTGAATCTCGGGGGGGGGGGCTTCACTTTGAGGAGCGTGCCAGCTCTTCCCCGGTTCCGTGCGCGGCGCAGACCTGCCAATCTCCTGCAGTAAATCCACCCACCGGCTAGCTAGGGCGTGCAGATGCAATGCGCCGTGTAGAGTTGAGGTTTCGTATTTACAGTCCTCTCTGTCGTGGGCTGTGTGCTCTAAAACCGTGATGCCGTTGGAAATACTAACCAGCCCTCCGTCTCCCTCCACCCCCCCCCTCTTTTCTTCTTTCAGTGCCATAAAGAACATGACTGACAGCAGCGTGTACTTCAAGAGCATCGACAGCCTGCTCAAACATGCCATAGCCATGAAGGATCAGCTGAACGCTGCTCAGGGCCGCAGGTAGCAAGGGGATGTGACGCTGCCTGTTTATCTGAGCGACTGTTCTGGCTGGCAGAGGCTTTGGTGGTGTRACGCGGCCCAGTGCAAATATGTCAAGCAGTTATCTCAGTAATATGATTCTAGACTATTATTTGAAAGAGCATGCTGCTTGCCTTCCAGCGATCTTCTGGCTTTGTTTACTGGGAAGCAAATAATCTTGTTTACAAAAGGGTAACTGGAAAATAATTTATTTCCGTATTTAAAAAAGGACRTTTGGTTGTGTAATACCTTAAATCTTTGTTGGGTCAAAGGCRTTTGGAGTGAGATGGAGACGGAGTAGGTGAGAGGCTGTTTGGCGCTGTCCTCTGTCATCTGTGTGGCTCTTTTTGGGCAGAGTCCCACAGAGAGAAGCGGTAGCAGAACGATGATGCATTTTTGTATGTTTGCAGTTGAACTACAGCTACTAAAATAGCTTCCAGCAGATCATCTAAGTCTAGTGTATTTGTCTCTCCTGAGAACGGTGTTGGGATTGGAGCCTGACTGGGTAGGAGTGAGAAAATTCCCAAATGCCCATCCCTGATAAAACCACCAGAGCGAACAGAGAGCCTCTGTCTCTGCGGAACGACTCTGCCTTAGACGCTTCTGCTTCAGGTTCCGTATTTTCCCAGCTGCCCGCGTGGCAGGGTCACGCTCTCTGCAGCCCGGAGCATTTTTAGCGGTTTTCGCGGTGGTGTGGCTGCAGAGATTGCTGCCTCGACACCCACGGGGGCTGCTCCGTGGTCTGCACGGCACACTGAAAGGTGCGCTTCTCCAAGCTGCTCTCTTGCTGCAAGCAGTGAGGTTTTATTTGAGGGAGCCCCTGGTTCTTCACATCCTTCTGGTGTCCTGCCTGCCTGCTGRACGTGACTGTCTCTTTCTTTTTACAGCGCTGTTGCCCCACAGGCCAAGAATCCTCCGGCCAGTTCGTGATTCCAGACAAGACTGGCCGTCCTCTGCCACCTTCTCCAGCCCGGCTCTATGTTCTCCGACCACGGCGTGAGAAACCACCYGCTCAATCTGTGAAGCTGCACAGAGGCCTCTGCCTGCCTCTCTGGTCCCAGTAACAAGGTGCTGCACCTGAGCAGGCAAATCCTGCCACTGGGGTCAGGACTGCCTTTGTGGGGTGCTTTGGGGAGCACTCGTGTCCCTTTCCACAGCACTTTGCACAAGGGGAAACGGGGTGGATCCGCRTTTGTCCTTTCCAGTGCTTTTTGAYGGCAGACTGCTATGAGGCGTTTTTCTCTCTACCTCTTGGCCGCAGAAATATCTCAGAAAAACTGGGTCTTGCTTTCGGTATTTTGTAGATGGCTGTGTAAAGACGTAATGTAGGCACACTTTGGCTTTGTTCAGGAGGCATTCTGCGAGGAGAGTTTTTCATGTGTGTGCCAGGGAGTTGCTGAATTTGGTTTTAGTGAGAACAATAATAAAAAGAAAAAAACAAGAAAGTTCTGTCTAAAACCTTCCYCTGTTGCTCGCCTCGGGCTGGGGGGTCTTGGAGCCTGCTGGCTCTGTGTGTTTCAAAGGGCATGGAGCAAAACAAAGCCATGCAGAGTTGGAGCCTTTCAAGTGAAGAAAGAAACTGTCCTGTTCTTCAAAAAAAAAAAAAAACAACAGAAAAAGGACTTTCTTCATCCCTTGTCAAGCAGTGGGAAGCAGAGCTGTACGCGCAGCTTTGGAGGTCACTTTAAAAAGGATGCAACTTCAACGTTAATCTCTCCTGGAACCAACAGTTYGGTTCTGCTGAAGAATTTACCAAGGATGCAGGGATCAAAGCAGTGCTAAAACTCAGTTTCCAAAGAAATTGTATTGTGCTCAGGATAACGRGTGTCTTTCAGGATAATAGCACGGGAGGTGAGAGGGAATCTGTTTGAAGCGGCGGTCTCCCTTCACTCCCTGAAAGGCTTTACTGGTTGCTGAATGATAAGGAATTGGGGAAGAACCGAGCGTGCCGCTGCTCTGGGCCTGGGCAGGGCTGGCAGAGTGCGGGGCTGCGAGTCACCAGCAAGGCAGGGACGGAGCGAGCTAAACCTGCTTGTGTTTCACGGGAACAGCCGCTGCCTTTAGTACTTGCGCCTTCTGCCCTGCGCGCAGCGGCGGTGCCGGTGCAAACCCCTTCCCGGACCTCAGCGCTCTTTTCCTGGCGCCCAGGTAATGCCCAGAGGGGTCCCTCCGCCGCTGAGCAAAGCCGGGGCACCGGGGCTGCCCCAGCACRGCCCCTTCCCCTGCTAAGCCCCTGCTTAGCCAGCTGTGCCCTGCTCAGAGGCTGGATGTGTGGGTGACCCAAGCGGCAGGCGCTCCGCCACCCCAAACCCTCCCTCTGCGGCTTGCAGGTTGCTCTGGCTCCGTCTCACTTCTTGCTCCTCCATCACCTCCCTCGGTTTCTTACAGGTGCCTGACCGCACGCTGCGGGGAAGCTTTGCTGGGTCGGTTGTACGAGCTGTCTCGGTGTAGCGCTGGTTCCTGGGGATGCGGGAGGAAGGAAGGAGGCAGGGGAAGGGCAGGGAGGTTCAGCCAGCCAGAGAAATCAGCTGGGATCCGCTGGAGAAGGAGRGTGGGTCTGTTCGTGGACAAGCTCCGCTCGCTGCTTCTCACTCACGTGTTTTACTTCCTTCGCTGCAGCTGGGACAGCCAAGGGGGTCCCGCACGGGGCGCGGCCAGCCGCTGCCCTGCCAACGCGGTCCTTGTTCGTGGGGTGCCAAGTGCCAGCAGCATCGCAGGTGGCAGGAGGGGCTGGGGGCTCTGGGCCGGTGGCCGAGAGCTTTTGGCTTTGAGTGGAGGTGGCATCTTCTCAGTAAAAGAAGCGAAGRGCGTCAGGCGGTGGCTGCACAGACCCCCCAGGTAGGACGGTGGAAAAGCAGCCGCCCCCCTGCTCTGGCGAGACACGACCTATATTAAGCTCTAAAGAGAGACGCAAATCTCGGCCCTGGTGCCTGCAGCTCCCCTGGGAYGAGATGGGACGAGAAGGTCCCGCTTCCACTCACACCAGAGTCGAGTCCTTGCCCGCGGCTCCGGGTTTGCGTGACAGCACGTGCCTCATCTCCTGCGTGACGCCGTTCCAGGGCTTGCCCTGCGCCTGCAGCAGGCCTGACTCTGCCGACAGCGTCCTGTGCGTTCGCGGCGGGTTGTAGCTCTCCTTCTCGGAACGAAGCCCGGGGCTGCCCGAGGAGGTGAGATTGCTGCTGGCCGGAGARCCCAGCTGGGATTTGCGCTCCAAGAAAGGAGGGAAGGAAAACTCCCGGTGGATTTCGGGCCGGGGTCGGGGCGCAGCCGCGCTCTTGTTGTTCAGATCGCTGGCGGAGGATTCGCCGCGCTGGGCAGAGTCGTTCTCGTACAGGGTGTGAGAGATTTCGGAGCGGCCGCGGCGCGAAACCTGGGAAGCCCGTACCAGGGCRTGCGTCACCGTGATCAGCAGGACGATGATGCCGGAGGAGAGAATACAGGCGCTGGCAATGCCGGCCTCCAGCTCGAACAGCAGCAGCATGTAGATGGCGAGAGCTGGAAGGAAAGGAGAGCGCAGAACACCTTGAGGAACCAGAAGGACTAAGGCGATGCAGCTGACCTGCAMACTTCAGGCCCTGTGAGGGCTGCTCACCAAGAACAGAAAGTTCGCACTACGGGAACGAGCTGGCAAAGCCATTTGCAAAACAAACCCGATGCSGAAGTAGAAACTCGGCAGCTCACAAGCGCTCAGCAACCAGTGCGGGATGTATGGTCTGGGCCGAAAATGCACGGTCCCTGCTGGGCTGTGCTGGTGGGAAATGAGCACTTGCCTGTTAGGTAGACTGAGACCCCGCAGCAGAACAAGCCGATGGCAGCGTGGCGAACCGTCCGGCTGTCCAGAAGGAACCAATCTGCCCTGCAAAACAGGTGAGAAAAATACAGGTCTGTGTAGTCTGCTGGCCCCGGTCTCGGCACAGGAAAAATGCTGATGCTCTSGCCCCTGCTGAGAAACTGAAATACTGGTTTTGCATAGAAAAGGGGTTCAGAGCCGGGTCACAAGCCCAAGGACCTCTGCTGAATTGGGGYTTCCCCCAGGCTCTGGGCTGTGTTGTTCCCACTCTGGAACAGAAGATTTTGAGATGACTTGAAATTTCCAMCTTTTCCTGCCTGGTTCCAGCCGTGCTTCAGAAACCAGATGGGGGCAGGGGCTCAGGAGAGAGAGACAAATGGCTGGAGGCTTTTTGCAGGTGATTTGCCCCCRTTCGGCAAACCCTGAAGAGCAAGCGAGGAACAAAACTGAGGCCTGTCAAGCCCATCTCCCCCTTGAAGAAAGAATGACAAGTTAAAGTGCTGGCGCGTTGAATTAAGCAAGGCCAGGTTCCCTCTTCACCCTTGGGATTGGATTTCTGTGCTCAGCTCAGATTGCAAGCCTTTTGTCTGGAGGGGGCTTGGTACTTGAATTGTGCTTAAAACACATGAAAAGACCAGCTCCTTTCCAGCAGGGCTTTTGTTTCCCACCCAGCACCGACCCCTCCGCCTGCTGCCTGCGCTTTCCACGCTCTCCYGCAGCCCCCGGGCGCTGACAGCTCTGCTTGGGCATCTTCGGAGCCAGATTGACCTGRCAAACCTCGGTCCTCGCTGGGCTTTGGGAGGCTGCTGTCACCAGCGGATGCCTCTGCTAATTGGGAGAGCGGGATGTGGTCGTTAGAGGATGCAGCGTAGTGTGGCAGATGGATGCGAGGCAACTCGGGGGGGGGTTGGAAACGTGAGCGCTCGGAGAGATGCTGGCAGGACTGGGTGCTGGGAAGCCGCAAACAGTCCCTGAAACAACTGGGGTGTGCACAGGGCAGCGCTGGTCCCACTGGTCACCTTCAAAAGTCCCCAGGAGCGGGTTGGAAACGTGCCCTGGCTTCGAAGGACCGGCTGAAGGGGCAGCAGCCCAACCATCCTCCTGGCAGGACCAGCCCTGGTGTTGCTCCTCTGCAGYGCCAGCTCCTTCCACCCCGCGGGGTGAACTCGGCGGCCACGGATGCCGTGCCCTGGCCCAGTCTCCCCCCAGCATGGCCTGGCCCCCTCCCCTCCTCCCGGGCTTCTTGTAGCCCCTCGGCCGTTGCCGCCCGCGTGGGGAGCCTGCGGCCGGGAGCCGTTAATAGACCCTGGACCCGCTCCCGCTCCGGGGAAGAGCAGCCGCTTTGTTTTATTAATTACCTGAATCGGGGCGGGGGGGGATTAGCGGGGAGGAGAAGGACTTTGTTTGGAGCTGGCTTAGACTATTGAGCACAGCGCTGAGAAGCGGAGCGGTAATTCAGTGTGACAGCCCCAACGTGGGAAAGGTCCCTGGGACGTGAGCGGGTCCCCTAATGAAACCGGTGCCCAGTGGGGCCAGGCCAGCTCGGCCACGAGGAGACGGCGGCTAAYGGCGTCCCGCGTCGCAGGGGAGAGGGGCTGCGTCCTGCCGGCACCTCCTGCCTGGGGGCAGCCTGCAGACCAGCATCCCTGTGTCCCGAGAACCTGCCCTTTTCCTCCCAAAGATGAGCGTAACCTTCAGGTCGCAGCTGGGGAAACTGAGGCACAGCCAGACGAAGTGATCTGCTGGAGATCCCGGGCAGAGGGACACCAACCCAGGGCTCCCAACCCTACCAACGCCTCGTGTCGCCCGCAGCAAAGCCAAAAGCAGCCTCTCGCTTCGCTGGGGCTCTGGAGCGGAGCACAGCAGTCTTATTTAAAAATCAAATTGCTTGGGAACGGCTTCCCTGCTGGGTGAGATGCACCAGCGGGGTCCGCAGCCGTGCGGCGGTGGTTGCTCTGTCCTGTGAGCCCTTGAACAAGTCGCTGCCGTTGGAGTACGGGCTGTCCCGCGGCCGGCACGCTCCGACGCTCTACCTGTGACTTTGCATCTGGCTGCCTGATTAGTGCTGCTCCTGTTCCACGCTCGGGATTTTCAAAGTTGAACCTCACAACTTCGAAATTGAGCATTTTACAGCCCAAATCAATACCAGATCTCAGACAAATTTACAGCTGATGGGGAATTTTCTGCTGTAAGTTTTCCAGCAGAAACTCAGCTCCCGCACAGTTTGCTACGGGAACTTTGTGTTTTGCAGAAATATTTTGCTCTCCTTCGTTAACGAGCGCGCTAAGTGTCAACTTCGCTTGGAAGATGCTGAGAGGAGACGCTGCCACTTGCTGGAGTGCCTCCAGCCGTCGTGCTCCATACAGAGCATGAGGCATTGACRGGTTTGTCTAATTAGGGACAAAACTAACTGTTGAAACATTATCATTTCCTTTAAATGAGTTTTGACTTGCTCAAGTCGGAGTGGTCCCAAAATGGTCCCGTGGGGACCATSGCATGAGCTACATGGACAGACCTCCACGTCCAGACTGGTTTCCACCAAGATGCTTTTAAATCTGATTATTTGCAYGTTGCTTTTTTCTTTTAACCCAGGAGCGGGGCTGGGGCTGGCCGGGCCAGCGCAGACGGAGGAGCCACCAACCCAGCCCAGGTCTCCGCAGAGGAAGGAGAGGGGAATTGCTTTGGAAACGGTTTTGCAAGTGTAAATGTGCCGGTAATGATTAAGTCAACACATGTCTATGGTTAATGATCCCAGGCCTGCGGTCATTTTGGTGCTGTGCGAGTGGCCTGTGCAATCACCCCGGCAGTGATCCGTAGAGCCCGGCTCTCCCGCTACAAAGGGACAAATCTCGGGTGCTCCTGGGCATGGCRGCCAAGCCCAGCACGTCTTCCCTGCCCTGGCCCTGGCGCTGGACTGGGCTGGCAGGCTGGTGTCACCCCACACGCTGCTACRAGCCCAGAGAGGGGCCCTAACACACGGACTGCCTGTACCTGGATGTTATCAGGGAAATGAAATAGCGTCTGTTAGTGCAGCCAGGTGGACGGGCTGCTCTAAACTTGCTCCTAGTCAMTCCAGTCGCTAAGCACAGCTGCACCCCAAATTAAGGGGCACACTTACAGTCAGATTCACCGGCCAGAGATAACCCTACGTCCCAGGCAGGCGCTGCTGAGATGAATTTTGTGATATCCAAGTGCTCAGCRGGTGCCAGCAGCATCGTTCGCTCCCTGCAACCCCCTTTCACAGGGGCAGTGACTCGGGGGGGGCCTGGCAAAGGCTGGATCTTGGGGTGCAGGAGGCGTTGGCACGAGCCCACGCCGAGGGAACAAGCACCCTGTGACAGGTCCTTGGCCAGCGGTGCTGCCCTGCACCCCTCACCCTCCTTGCACCCCTCATTCCCCCAATCCCTTCTGCACCCCTCCAGCACCCTCCTCTGCAAACCACCTTCCTCTCCAGCCCCATCTTTCCCCCCCTCAAGCCTCCCGGTGCCCAAGACCCCTCTGAGCCTCCCCCGCACCCCCGTAGCATCCCCGGGGCTCCAGAGCACCCGGTGTCCCCCTAACCCTCCTGCCCCCCACGCCCCGGTGCCCCCCACGCCCCCCTGCACCCCGGCTCTCACCGGTCGGGCCCGGGCTGCCCCCGGCACAGCTCGGTGCTGAAGTAGCCGTGGAGGAGGCAGAGCAGGAGGCAGCTCACGTTGAGCACCAGGCAGAGCGCGGCCAGCACGGCCGAGACCGGCAGCAGCACGGCGGCCGCCGGCTCCGGTAGAGCCCCTCGACCGGCACCGGGACCGGTGCCGGCCCGCCCCGACGGCAGCTGGAAGATGAGGCTGGAGGCGAGCAGGGCCATGGCGGCTGCCAGCGTGCCGAAGAGCAGCAGCACCGTCAGGGCCCGCTGCGGGTAGGCGGCGGGCATGGCGGGGCCGGTACCGGGAACCGGGGGGGGCACCGGTAACCGGAGGGGTACCGGCAACCGGAGGGGTACCGGGCCGGCAGACCCGCTCCGCGCCGTCAAAGTAGCGTGCCCTCCACCCCCGGGACGGGGAACCGGGAACCGGTACCGGGAGCAGGAACCGGCACCGGGCCGGGAGCGCAGCTCCGAGCTGCGGCCCCGCCGGGCGTGCGCCTCCCTCCGTGCGCCGCTGCCCGGCCGGGGCGGGCCGGTCCTGCCCCCCGGCACGGCCCGGTCCTGCCCCCCGGCACGGCCCCTCGCCGCGGGGGGCTGCAGCCGAGCGGCTCCCCCGGGCCGGGACCCCCCCTCCCCGGGCGGCTCCGCCCAGCATCCTCCCCCCGACGGGGCCCCGGGAGCCCCGGTGGGGGCTTTTTGGGGGTGGATGGAGGGAGTAGGACCGGGGGGCTCCGGGGAGCCCGTCTGGGCTCGGMTGGATGGACAGAGGGACGGGCGGGTGCTGCCGCTGCTCCGAGCGGTGTATCCCGCCGCTCCCCTCGGTTCTCCCCAGTTCCCAGGACCAGCCCCGATTTTCCTGCTCCTGGGAAAATCCTGGGATCAGCCCCGCCAACRTAACCGCGGCCTCGGCGTGGAGCGAGCGGGGATGAGGGCGGTGAGAAGGGGACACCGCGGTGGCCTGATCCTGCTTCTCCCTGGGAAGAGGCGCATTTGGCCTCCACCTGCCGCGGGAGCACCCTCGCCGGGTCAGGAGTGAGCACCCAAAATGTTCTCAGTCCCGCAAGGCTGAGAAAGGACCCACGAGGTGCTGCCCTGCCGTCAGCCGCCGGCCCTTGGGGCCGGCACCAGTTTCCCGTGCCTTATAAATATCCTGGGAAGCAGAAGTGCCTTTTCCCCTGGGATCCAGCCCACCAGCGGGTCCCTCCTGGGAACCGGGGAGGATTCGAGGAGGATTAATTCAGGAAAATTCACTCTACGGGTCGCTTGTTACCTTGGGAAAGACCCTGCGCCTTGGGAGCAGTGGGGAAACTGAGGCAGAGTTTCCCCACTGAAACCCTCAGCCCCCCAAGCAGCAAYTTCCCCTGCGCGTGAGACAACGGGACATGGGGGGTCGGGCCTTTCCATCCACGTCCCGGGCACCCCGCCAGCGCCAGGCCAGGGGACCGGGTACGACGCTGACTCCTCCAGCCTGGTGTCATCAGYGCCTGGCCCGTGCCCAAGCCCGGCTGTGGGATCTGGACGGGGTGACCTTTCCGTCTGGCGGAGGAGTGCTGCCCGCCGCGGTGCTGCCGGCCTTCCCGTCCCGCGTGGGTGGTTCCTGCTGGCACCCTCCGCTCCAGCCGGAGCCGCGCGGGACACGGGCTATTTTGAAAGCTGGTGTGTTGGCCTTGGCAGGCAGCGCGGGTTTGGCTCCCGGCTCGTTTCCAGCCCCGCTCGCATTTTTGGCTGGGGGGGACGTCAGTCCCYGGGCCCGTGTTGCTGGCACTTGGCMCAAAGTCCCCAAATCAGCTCCCGGTGACGGTGTCTCTGTCCCTTCCCCATGGCCGGGAGAGCGATGGGGCTCAGCTGTGTCCTACGGGCTGTGTCACTTGGGGTGCAGAGCAYTGCGGGTCTCCGCCCGGGGCACCCAGCAGCTCAGGCTCCCCAAAACCCCAGGATTTGGGGGCAGGAAGGGCCTCAAGAGGGAGCTCAAAGCTTTGAAGCTGCCGATCTGYAGCTTGCAGGGAGCAGCCAGGCAGAGCCCAGCCTGGGCACCCCCTGACCTGGGGGGTCCAGGCAGCCCCTGCGCCCAAAGAGGGGGTTCAGCTGCTGGAAGCAGCTCTTAGCCAGGCCAAGCCCCTGGGCAGCCCGGGGCGAAGGCAGGGGGACGGGGCAGGGAGGTCCCACACCCTGGGCAGGCAAAGGGCCACCCCGCGTGTCCCCAGACCCCGTCCCGGGGCAGGACGGGGTGTCTGGATGCGTTGTCTCAGACGCCGCGKCTGCCAGGATGCCGCTCTGCGATGTTCTCACACTTCTGTTCTCCCTCCCACCTTCTCTTCAGGATCAATTAAGATTATGAGAAGGGCTAATTAACAGTCTGCTAATTGCACTCTGAAGCTCTCTATAAATCATGAGCTTTAAAAGCAGCTCTAAGAAAGATGTCGTGTCCTCTCTGCCAGCCCAGCCTGCACCGAAAGCCTCGTCCAGAGCGTCCCCATCTCTCCATCTCCTCTTCCTGAACCCCCCGGGGCTGGGACCGGACCCCCGGCATGGCCGGGGTGGAAGGACGTGTCCCYGCTGTGGGGCTGGCGTGGGAGCTGGTTTCCAGCAAGCCCTTGATAACCCCCTTCCCACCTGCTGCCCGGGCGGCTCCGCTCACGTAACGGGAGCTTGGGAATTGCATCAGTTCCCCCTCGCTGCTGTAAACACGGGTGCTCCCCAYGGGAGCCCCGTGCCAAGCGGCTCCCGGACAGCCCTTCGCCTCCCTGCCGCGGCCGGAGGCAGCGGGACCCCCGGCATGGCCACCCACCCCGGGGCACAGAGCACCCACCCAGGGGATGCCCGGCAGATCGTGGGCTCAGCGGAGCCGGGGTGGGGTGTGGTGGTCACGGTCATCGCTGCGGCTGCACCGCGGCTTTGCCCCCACCGAGGCAGAGGTCACATAAGGACAGGAGACGAGCGGGGGCGTGAATCGGGCAGCGCCTTCTCTGRGGCTGATTTTGGGGCCAGGTTTGGACCCGGACACAGAGCCCAGGGCACATCAGCATCCCTCGAGCTTGGCTTCTGCTCCCTCCCGGGGAAAAGCACCTTCTCAGCCCGGCTTCTCTGCGCCTTCCGGCCGAAACGCTGACTCCCAGCCGCGCTGTGCTATTCCCCCCTCTCAGCCCCAGGCTGTCCGGGGGTCKGTCACCGCGTGACGCAGCAGCATCTGCCTCCCTTCGCTCCGCAAAGTCCACCCCACGTCACCTTCATGAGCTTCAAGCCACAGGATCCACAACCTCCTACATCCTCCGGTCCTTGCTTGAGATGCTCCGGTGCAGAGCGGGTTTCTGCCACCTTCCCCAGGCTGGCAGTGGGGACGGTGCCAGGACATCCCAGCACTGGATTGTCCCAGGTGTCACCGGTGCCTGTGCYCACCCTCCGTGCCAGGTGGGGGGGACACGGCGGTGTTGGGGTTTGCAACAAGCAGGCATTGGGTTGCTTTTTGTTGGAGCAGGTCGCCGGCAGCGCGTGAGCTGCGTGCGGAGGTTTCGCTCGGCGTCCCCGGCGCTTCCTCGCAGCCTCCCGCGGGTTATGTCACTGTGGTTCGGTGGCCCCCGCGCGGGGTTCCAGGGTGGCCTTGCTCGCAGCACGGGGACGGGGTAGGGGCAGGAGCAACGGGGCAGCCCCCCAGGACAGGTCACTTCATTTATAAAAATAAAAGATAAAACCGAGAAGGGAGCGTGTCGGATGTTTCCTTTCGGAGCTGCAGACCAGTGGCGGGGTTTCGAGCTGATGAGGGTTTTTTTTTTCGCTGCGGTTTTGCTGAGCCCTTGGGGACCTTGGGGACCCTGTGGCCGAGGGGGCTGGCGGCAGTGCTGGGGGGTCCCCTGAAACCAAGGGGGGTGGTCCCAGGGATCTGGTGTGGGCCAAACCCAGAGCCTGGCCCTAAACCTGCACCCAGGACCCCTCCAACTCAGCCCGAGCCTGAACCCCCCGGCGAGGGCACAGCACCCCCCGGGACCYCCCCAGGCATCACCCCCATCCCAGCCCCCCAAATTCCCACGAACTCACCCACACTCTCCCTCGCCAAATCCCCTATTCCAGCCCCCCGGGTTCCCCCAACCCCCCGGGTCCCCCCAGCCTCACCCCCCTCAGCCCCAAGTCCCCCCAACCTCACCCCCCAGCCCCCCAGTCTCCCCGGTTCTCCCCCACCCCGCCCCTCCACCTCCACCCCGCCCCGTTTCCCGGCAGAGGCGGGGCTATGCAAACCAGTCCTGCGGTGTCCGCCAATGGAGAGCGAGCCCGGCAGCTCTATGCAAATCACCCGGCGGGGAGGGCGGGGATATGCAAATGTTGCCGGCGCGGCTGGGGCAGGCGGCGGGCAGCGCGCTGCTCCGGGGACACGCACCGGCACCGGACCGGGACCGGGACCGGGACCGGGACCGGACGGCGGCGGGGCCGCACCGGGGCTGGGCCGGCTCCGCTGCAGCGCCGGGCACCCGGGGACGAGCCGGCGGGGAATTGCCGAGGAGGAAGAGCCGGTGTCCAGGTGTGTGTCCCGGGGCGGGGAGGGGGGTCCCGGGCGCAGCGGGGCGCGGCCCCGCTCCGGTGTCGCCGGTACCGCAACGGGGGGGCAGTGACAGCCGCGCTCCCCCAGGCCCGTCTTTTTACCCCGACGGGGCTCCCCTCCGCGGCGGGCGGCCCCACGCATCCAGCCGGCCGCCCCGTCGGGGCGCACGGGCTGGGGGAGCGGTACCGGCCCGGGGAGGTGCCGGTGCGGCCGGGCCGGCGCCCCACGGGCTGCCCTGGGCACGGCGGAGCCCCGTCCCCCGCCCCGCCGTCTAGGGATGGCGGGCTATAAAAAGCCTGTGGTTTGCGCCGCGCTCGGGGCGGTTATTTTTACTCGTCTCTGTGCAGGGAGGAACGCCCGGGTTTAACCCAAAAGTGCAGCCTGGATGGCAGCCGCCCTGCCCCGGCCCCGCCGGCCGCCTCCCCGCCACCCCCGGGCCCGCCGAGGCCTTCGGGCGCGGGGGCTGAGCCCACTGCAGAGGGGAAACTGAGGCACGGCACCGCGGGGCTCTTGGCTCGACCTGGAGTAAGTTGTAAAGCCGCCGGTGACGCAGCGCCGGGACACCCCGATGCAGGGCCAGGGCCTGATGTCACCGTAGCTCTGCTGGGGTGTCGCACCGGTCTGGCACTTCATAGCCCGCACTGAACTGCAGCCCGGTTCCTTACCGCTCCCGGGKGGGGATGTGACCCGTCCGTGGCTCTTGCCAGCGCGCGGCATCTCCAGCATGTCCCAGCGCACGTGAGTCTCCATCGCCCGTCCCCATGGGGAGAGCGAGGTGGATCCTCTGCCGGATCCTCCTGCCCGCTGCAGCCGATTGCCAGCGAGTCCCCGTCCCCGGGGCTTTACTCTTTTAATGAGAGAAAGTTTCCTAGAGCTGCAGGCTCTGGAGATGGGGTTTCGCAGGTAATGAATTAACGTAGCAGCTGGCGGGTGAGCTGGAAGGCAGGGACCTGCGCCGGGGAGGCGATGGGCTGTGCCCCCTCGGTCCACGCACATCCCTTGGGGCATCGGGTACCGGTTGGGGAAGGGAGCGTGGGCGACCCGGCCGGGGAGCCGGATCCTGGCCCTTTTCCATGTCGCTGRTTGCCAGCTGGACACGTCACACGTGGGTGACACATGGGAGAGACCTGTGTAGCTCGGGAGGGGGAGATTTGGGATGTAGATGCAGGCCTCAGGTTCGGTTTAGGATGTCAAACGTGCCTGCTCGCCTCTGAGCCTAGGGCACGAACGATACCACAGTGCTGAGAGCCGGCCGCTGCAGCAGAGGGGAAGGAAAGTGGGTTTGGGAAATTTTGCGTGGTGCAAGGGGACGGGGATTCCTGCTGACACCCGGGAGAAGCATCCCGGCAGTGAGGGGGCTGGAGAGTCTGGCATGTCGTGCTGCCGTGGGGGTGCCAAGAAGGAGCGGGRGGAATTAGTGTATTTAAGACCTTTGGATTGCCCTTCTCTTCACAAGAATTACAGCAGAATTGTCAGGAGCAAACCAGGTTTGTAAGCCACACAGCCCTAACGCCACGGGGATGGGCTCAGGCTGGCCGTCAGCAACTTCTGGCTGCTGCCGGCAAACCCTCAAGCAGCAACGAGCATCATTTCCCGTATTAATGCCCAGCTGCAGCTTGGGGCGGCCCGGCCCTGTGGGAACAGCGTGTTTCTTCCCTTGGCTGCTGCTGGCAGTGTTGCCGACACCGAGCAAAAAAGGTGGTCTGGGCCCCGGAGGGGGTCCGTGTGTCCGTGTGTCCATCTGTCTTTCCAAGGGAAAGAGCTRCCTTGTTTTTTGGGGATGTTTTAATCCTTCCTCGTTCCACACAGTCATTTTGGAACCGAAAAGCCTCCGCCCATCGCCGCGCTTCACCCGACGGCACCGGGCCGTGGCGGTGCTGGGTGCTGGCGGGACTTTCGGTCTGCGTCACCCCGAGCAGGGCAGGAGCCGGCGTGGGGCCGGGGCCGGATGGCGGACGGGTCCCCCTGAGCCCAGCCAAAGCCTGGATTTGGCTCTGGAGAGGCGTAGGGCAATGCCATGGCCGGACCCCCTGCTGCAATGGGGGTAAATGGATTATAATTGCCCCCAGGGACTCTGTTGGGTGCTGGGGTGATGCTTGTGAGATGGAGGAAGGTGCTTAGTGGAGGCAAACCCCTTGTCCTCAGTGCCCTGATGTGCCCTCGGTGCCCCGGCGGTCCCCAAGCCCCCGCAGCACCCTGTCCCCTCCGGACTCTCCTTTCCCCTGCTTCCCAGCAGGCTCCTCCTGCCTTCCCCGCTCCCCTTCCCGTGCTGCCGGCCCCACTCTGGTTTATACTGGTTAGTTGTTTAAACAACCTATAAAAAGCAGAAGGGCCTGTCAGCCCCCGGGAGAAACCCTGGTAAACTTTGACTTTTCGCTGCGCCGGGCTCGGGATGCTGCTCGCTCCGCAAGGTCCCAGCGCTGCCATTCCTCGGGGACCGGTGAGAGCCRGGGCCACGTCCCCAGCTGGAAGCAGGGCAGCAGCACCCAGGGATGGATGTGGCCCATGGTGGTCCCAGCACCATGTGTCCACCCACGACGGGTGGTCCTTAAAGCCCCRTTTCAAGCCCATTGCCCTCCCAGCSCYGGYGAGGCAGCATCTGGCCTGTCCCCCCCCCGGGATTTCCCTGCTCCTGGCTCAGATTTTCCTCTCCCGGCCAAGCTCGCTTTTTCTCCCTGTAAAAAATGGGATGGAAACTCTTTCTCCCGCTTTAATTAATATTTTTCTCCAACAAAACACTTTTTGAAAGCTGCCAAATGCCGACAGCGCGTACTTGCTGGCCGCTCTCTTTGCCCGCCATTTCTACCCAGCCACCCCCAGATTTGCAACAAAATCCCCGTAATTTTGTGAAAACGGCCTTTTCCCACCATTTCTATGTCGGTGGGGGCTGGGGAGCTCAGAGACCCTGACCTGTGGTTATTAGGGGAGCGCTCGGACCCCGGAGCGGCWWWWGCCGCTCCGGGGTCCRAGCGCTCCCCTAATAACCCACCTGCTTTGACTTTAGGATAAACTCGGTGGATTTAACATTTCTGGGATCATTCAGGGATGGAGAAGGATGTAAAGGTGTCAAAGGCAGTGCTGGGACCCCCCGGTACCGCGCTGAGCATCCCGCACCATGCCGGAGCTGCGGCACACGGAAAAACACGTAGCTCTCAAGGGGTTCGCTTCATCTCAGCGCGCTAATTAAGAGCTGGGATAGGAAGTTTACACTCTCTGGCTTGATGCAAATGACCCCTAAAGATGTACAGGATCCGGGGAGTTAATTATAAACCTCGTTGCAGCCCAAGGGTCGGGGTGACACCTCGCCGCGGGTGCTGGCGAAGGGACAGCGGGGACGAGGGGCTGTGCCTGGGTGTGGAAGCGAGCCCGGTGCGTGCGAGGGAGCAGAGAGCCCGGRCTAAAGATAAGCGCGCGTGGGAGGGAGCGGAGGCCGGCGGGATGCCAGGCAGCGCGGGAGCCTCTGCCCGGCGCAGACAGGGGAAAGCGTCTCCTCTCTGAAAGGTTTCGAGGGCTCGAGAGCTTTGCTTACGCTGGGTTTTGTTGGCCTCGTTCGTAATGACGATGCTGAAGGGTGCTTCATCCCTGCAGCCGGGTCACCTCGTGGGTCCCCGTCACGGCCACGCTGACGAGGAGCCGTTTGTGCGAGGTGGAGGCTAATGCAATGAGAGGCTGCGGGGTTTCTCCAGGGCTGGCACCCCAACCCTGCTCCCTCCTGCTCGGGGGTCCCCAGCCATCAGCCCTTACAGGAGCCAGGCTGCTCCCTCGATCCTGTCCCTGGCCGTGGGGACAAGGCTGGAGGATGCCACCTCGCTGGACCGCAGGATGGAGGTGGCAATGCCGGCCAGAGCCGCCCCGTTGTGCCCGTCACCGCTGGCTGCGATAATCGCCTGCAGCCGTATTGCTGCTTATCGCCTTATCACCCGGCGCGGCAATTAAAATCCGGAGTGAAAGTCTCCCCTCCCCTCCCAGCCCTTAATACCTGCCCGGGGGGACCCGAGYGCCCGTTCCCTGCCGCACTGCGGTGGCCGAGGCACCGAGCCCCGCGGAGGCAGCGAGCCGAAACGCCTTGTACCCCGCTCCCGGAGAGCATCCCTGCCCTGCCCCGCAGCCGGGCCGAACCCTGCGCCCGTCCTGCAAGACCCCAGCACGTGGCAGGGTGCCGGTGGCAGCGGTGGCCCAGCCGGGGCTGCGCATGTCCCCGCGGGTCCCACGTGGCCGCGGTGGCCGAGCGGCCGGGGCGATGCCCCAGGAGGAGCGGAGCCGTAATGAGCTGCGTGGGGAGGCGGCTGATGAAACCGCCCCGTGTGTTGCACGAGGCCTCAGACGGTTTCCCCGGTGGGGGGGACGAGCCGCCCCGCACCCAGCCCGGCCCGTGGTGAGCGTGCCGTGAGTCCGGCCGCGGTGGGTCCCCAGCTCCCCCGGCCCGACGGCATCGCGGCTGCCGCTTCCTCTTGCCTGCTGCTCTGGGCTGGTGCCCCCGCAG
>JASVER010000213.1:272202-282269 GCA_030449065.1 Oceanodroma leucorhoa
GTCGGGCAGAGGTGGCTCCTGGGGGGCTCAAAGCCGTGCTGGTACTTTGGGGGGGGGGTGCTGTCCCCTGTCCCCTGCCATGGAGCAGCACAAGCATTGGGGCAGGCTGGGGCCAGGTMGGGGCTTGCAGGGTCGGTCCCAGTGGAGGGACCATCTCCCCCTGTGCTTCCCACGCAGCTAGAAACTGGGGTGCTGGAGCAGGACATAGGGGTGCTGTGGCAGCTGAGCAGCTGGGGGTGGTGGCCCCAGGCGAGGGGGCCCTTGGCAGCGTTTCGTGTCCTTGCTGCAGACGCATCCTTCTGTCCCCAACCCCCTGGAGCCTTTAAAAATCCCCCCGGGGTGAGGCTGTGCAGGGATGTGGGGACTCGCAGCCGGGTGAGCATCCCCCGACCCAAAGCGGCCAAACCCAGCTGCGAACCGGAGTCCCCCGGGGAACAGCTCCTGTTCCTGCACCCCGAATTAAAGATTGTGGGATGGGGGTGGGCAGGCGAGAGGTGACCCCTCCGGGCGGCCCCGGCCATATACCTGGGAGTGCCCTGGCCCGRCGCCGTGCCGCAGGTGTCGGTGCCGGGAAGGCAGGAGCAGCCCTGGCCCCGCGTGGGCAGCAGAAATCGTTGGGAAAACCTCTGCCTTTTCACCAGGGAATCGTTGGCTTTTTCCGGGGGGGGGGGGCCGGGGTGGTCTCAGCACCCCCCGTACCTTGGTGTCGTGCGTGGGCCCCGGGACACAGGGTGGCAGCGGGGCCGTGGGAATGGCAGCGCAATTTCCTTCCATAAATTAAAATTAGTTTTGATCAGCTAAATATAGCAGCTGAGCAAGATGGTAAATGGCAACGTGCTTGAGAGGAGGAGGCGGGACAAGCTGGGGCAATGGGGGAGCGAAGGGATTGCCGGTCCCCAACCTGCACCCCCRGGGTGCATCCCTGCGATGGGGGGGCTGCTGGCCGGGCTCGGGGGGCTCCCGGGGTGCCTGCCGTCCCCCGGGAGCCGTAGCACAGAGCTCCCAGCCCCGCCGGCTTCCCAGCTCGGCTCTTGCCCCGCAGCCATGGCTTGGGGATGGTGGGGACCGAGCTGGGCCAGGTCTGCACCCAAATTGGGGTGGAGAGGCTGGGTGCAAGGGTCCCATTGGGAGCGTCTTGATGTCACCCATGGCTCTGCACYGGGCTGCAGTGGCACCAGGGCATCCCAGAGCAGTTTTGGGGTGAGCGGTGCTGGGGGGTAACAAGARGAGCAAGAACTGGGACCCTGCGGCAGCAGGGGGGTGTCACAGGGGGGGTGTCACAGCCCTGTGCTGGGCTGTGATGGGTGCTGGCACCCTGMAATCGGGGTGGGATGCAGGGTCCCCCAACCCCTCGCCCTTCCCACCGCCAGCTCACGTGGCCCGAAGAGGTGGGTGGTTTCGCTTTGCTGTCTCCTCGTGCAGCCACTTCCTGACCTGCGAATGGCGGAGGTCAAATTTAGTCTGTTCGCATTAGAAAAAAAAAAAAAAAATTAAAAAAAAAATAACCTTGAACCTAAAAACAGCCCTTTTGTTTTACGGACCCTCCCCGCAGCCAGCCCGGCCTCCCTTATAACCGCCCTCCCCGTCCGACAGACCCGCCGGCRAACAGCATCAGCGCACGGGGCAGGGTCGGAGCAGCCCCCGCRGCTTCGGGCGGGCGCTTGGGGATGCAAAGACTGATCCCGTGCTCCCGGCGAGGGACCTGGCATCGCGGCACCGCGGCTTTCCGGCCGGCACRCGCAGGTGCTCGGGTCCCCGGGGCCGGTGTGGGCTGGGGGTGATGGAGCCGGGGCGGTGGAGCCAGCTGGGCAGAGCTAAGGGGATTTTTCCCCCCCTGCCCCAGCAGAATTTCCCAATTTTTTTTTTTTTCATTTTTCAGTTTGCCATCGTCTTTGCTGAAAAAAAAAAATGCTGAAACTTCCTCCGAAAGTTTTTTTTTTTCAGCAAAACTTATTTTTGGCGGCCAGAGGGGTGAGGAGGCGCGTGCGGTGCCGGGGCGGATGCTCGCTCAGGCCGGCCCCGGGCTGTGGGGGCTCAGGGACTTCTTGCTCTCTTCCAGCCCCCCCTCAAGTGTAGGARGCGAAAATGGGCCGGAAAAAAATACAGATCAGCCGAATATTGGATCAGCGGAACCGGCAGGTAGGAGCCACTTGGGGACAAGTTGGGGATGAGGGTGACGGGGAGCCACGAGGCCACGAAGGGAGGCAAAGCCGCTCTGCTCCCACCTTCCCCACGGGTGTCGGGRTGGGAAGGGGGGGGATGGAGGGGGTTTGGGGACCCAGGAGGAGGGTTTGAGGCCGTATCCAGGGGTCCTGGGTGCAGCATCCCGTCCCCTTCCCTGCTCTGCAGGTGACCTTCACCAAGCGGAAATTCGGGCTGATGAAGAAGGCGTACGAGCTGAGCGTCCTGTGCGACTGCGAGATCGCCCTCATCATCTTCAACAGCACCAACCGCCTCTTCCAGTACGCCAGCACCGACATGGACAAGGTGCTGCTCAAATACACGGAGTACAGCGAGCCCCACGAGAGCCGAACCAACTCCGACATCCTCGAGGTAGCGGCGGGGGGTGGCCGGGGGGGGCCGGGCCGGGTGCGGGACCCCGCTCACCACCCCGCTCCCCGCAGACGCTGAAGCGCAAGGGGCTGGGGCTGGAGAGCCACGAGCTGGAGCTGGACGAGGGGCCGGATCCTGGGGAGAAGGCGCGAAGGCTGAGCGAGGGCATGGACCTGTCGGTGGCACGGCCCAGGTTTTACGTGAGTCGCTGCCGCCCTGCGGCGTGGGGGGCGAGGGACCCCGAGGGACCCCGAGGGTCCCCGTCCCCTCCCTGTCCCTCACCTCCGCTTCGCCCTGCAGAGCCCGGCGCCGCTGCCCGAGGCAGCCTTCGGCAGCTCCCCGCCGGCCACCGACGGGTCCCTGGGCAGTGCCAGCGGCTCCCCGCAGGGCCAGTGCCGCCCGCCCGCCTTCAAGCCGGCAGTGCCGAAGACACCGGGACGCTCGCCGGGGCCGCTGCCCCCAGGTAGGCTGGGACCCATCGCTCAGGGATGCTGCAGGGAGCYGGCTGCGGGGGAGAAGGTCCTCGTGATGGGCACCCCATCCCCACCAGCCCCGCAGGGATTTTACCAGCCGGGTGCTGCATGCAAAGCTCCTCGCGCAGCGTCTCCCGGGGAATTACCGGGAGCGGGGCCGGGGCGGGTGCGTGGGCAGGTAGCACCGCTGCAGCTGTGGAAACACCATCCCCTGCCTCCCTCCAGCTGCTTCCTGCACCCTGCCGGCACCCAGCACCCTGGGCACCCCACACCCACTGCTCCCTGCCGTGCGGCACAGCTCGGAGCTGGGCATGAGGGGCTCATCCTGCCCGGCGGGACGGCACCAGCCTGGAGCGGTGACAGGGAYACTGGTGCCTCCGGGGCCACGCAGCAGAAAAGCAGCTGGAAAAAATGATGCTGAGGCTTGACCRGCAGAAACCCCCCTGGGTGGGTGGGAGGTGGCATTGGCTGGGCGATATTCCCGGTGCAGGATGCGGGCGCGCAGCATCCCCATCACCCTGGAAGGGGACGGCATGGTGGCCCCGGGCATGCTGGACGTCCCCGCAGGAGGTCCCGGCTGCTCCATGGGGAGCTGGGGTGAGGGTGCTCCCCGCAGCAGGGTCCGGCCGGGGAGGTTTGCAGCCTGCTGGCCCCGGGGCCGGATCCAGCCACCACCTTCGCGCGCCGTTTCCGCTGGCAGCGTGCAGCCGCAGCGGGCCGGGGGCGGCCGCCGCAGCCCAGGTGCGCCGACGGCCTCGCGCAGGAAATGGGTTTGCCGGAGCGCGGCACCGTGCATGCACGCAYGGCCGCCCGCGGCGACGAGGGCACCGGCCGCAGCCATGAGGATCCCCCTGAGGACCGGAGCCCCTGGGACCCTGCATCCCTCGGGGCCACCCCGAGCATCCTCCTGTCCCTCTGTCTGTCCAGGTATCGGCTACCCCCTCTTCCCCGCCGGCAACCTGAACCGAGCCCTGGCCACCAAGACGCCCCCGCCGCTGTACCTGGGGGCCGAGGGCCGGCGCGGCGAAGCCCACGGCAGCTTGGCGAGCGGCCGGAGCGGCAGCAGCGTGGCGGTGAGTGCCATGGGGGGGGGACACCGGCTCTGCGGTATCAGCTGCCTGGGCTGGCATGTGGGGACAGCGCTACCGGGGGGAGCCCAGCCCCAGCGTGGCCCCATCGCTGGGACGTGTCCCCTGCGTGCAAGACAAAGCCCCCCCGGATTTGTAGCTCCCCCGGGGTGGGCTGGCTCTGGGGTCCTGGGGTGCCTCTGATGCCCAGGGAGGGGGCCGGGACCCCCTGGCCATGGGGGGCCCTGGGGGTCGGTGCCAGCAGGATGCTCAGTGAGGGGACCCCCCCGGCTCACTGCAGCCAGGCATTTTCCAGCAAGTGTCCCCAGGGCCACGTGGRCGTCCCCTCCCCAAATTCAGTGAGGAGCTTCTCCGATCTGCTCCCACCTCCTCTTCCTCAGCTCGACACCAGAGCTTTGCTGGGGGGCACGGGAAGGGGCTGGAGGGGGGGAAACRCTGCATCAGGGGTCCCTCAGGGGGTTGGCAGCATGAAGCCTGATGGGGGGCACCCCGCTTTCCCACAGCGGCCGCTGTACCCCACTCTGCAGACCCTGAGCCCCGTGCTCGCCCCRGGCAGCGCCGGCGTCCCGAGCCACAGCCTCACCGGCTTCCCCTTCCTCGCCCCGGCGCAAGCGGGTAAGTCCTGGCCCCTCGATCCCAGGGACAGCGTGGACCCCCCTCCGGGCCACAAACCCCCCCCCCAGCTCCTGCTCACTCTTAGTCTCCTGCTCAGCAGAGTTTGGGGCTGGCGAGGCCCCGCCACCCCCCGGCTTCCTACAGCCCGGCCCCACGGCGTGGCAGCACCCACGGGACATGGCAGCGCTGGGGTAAGGATGGGGGACGGCGGCAGGGTGGGGAACAGGGAGAGAGCGGGTTGGGCATGAGCCTGTTCGTGAGGAGCTCCTGCACCCATGGGTGCCACCTCCCAGCCCGGGGTGCTGCCGGCACCCAAGGCGCAGCCCCCCCACCCGCCATGCCGGAGTCTGTCCAGCTTCACCCCAAAACCAGGGTGCACGGGGCTGCCCCCCCCCCCCAGCTTCTGTCAGCAGACCCTATTTGGAACCGGATTTCCCCAGGGGACCTGGCSCCCATGTCCCCTCTCTGTCACACGGGTTCCCAGCAGCCGCGCCAGGCGTGTGGGTGGGTGGCTGCCTGGTGCCCGGCTGGGTTGGAGCTGGTACATGAGGTGAGTTTGGGGGGGTCTCAGCATCACTAGGGAGGAGAAGAGGGGGTGAGCTCGGCCTCTCCTCACCCCATGCACCTCGGCAGGGAGACCTGGCCTCACTCTTCCTCCCCTCTTACCCCAGGGTCAGCAGCCGGATCGTCCCCRCTGAAGAGCCGGCCCCGGCCCCCGGCACCTCCCCGCAGCACCAAGCCATCAGCATCAAGTCGGAGAGGGTCTCCCCGGGGTTGGGCTGCCCCTCGGGCACCCCCCAGCACCCCCTTGCCAGCCTGGCCTCCCTGAGCGAAGCCTCCCGAGGCCCCGGAGACCTCCAGCCGCGGGATGACTACGCCAAGGGGTACCCCTACCCCCTGGGGCCCCCCCGGCCGCTGGCGGAGGAGCAGCGGGCCCCTGTCCCCGCACGGCGGGCACAAGCCATGGACGCTTGGCAGAGATAGCAAGGCCAAGGGGGTGCAGAGGGGGAGGCCGAGCCGGGGGGAGCAGCCCCCCACTTCGCCCCTATCCTCGGACCCCCGGCAAACCCCCCCGTGCCCTTTGCAATGCTGCCGGGCGGGTCGGCGGTGCCACAGGGCTTCCCGCGGGGTCCCGATCCCCCACCCTGGGGCTGCAGCTCCTGGCAAACCCCCTCCCTGCCCCAGTGCCCCCCAACACACACCGCTGCCCCCCCTCCCTGCAGCTCTGACCCCCCAGCACCCTGCGAGGCCAGGACCCCACGGACGAGGAGCGCTACCCCGGTCCCCTGTCCGGTGCCGGACACTGTACATCCCTGTCYGTCTGTCTGTCCCCGCACTAGCGTGTCCCCAACGAGCGGGAATGCCTGAGCAGTGCCACGCGGTGGCAGCAGGACTGAGAGCACCAGCAGCGGGTCCAACCCTTGCACACCCCTGGCCCGATCCTGCACCCGGCCGAGGGGGCTGCCGGGGTCCCGCAGCGAGGCGGGAGGGAGGGAGGGATGGAGGGAGGTGGCSGGGGGTGGTGGGTGCTGCTCCCCCGGCCCAGGGGCTCTTTTCTATTTATTATCTTCTCACCAATAAAGAGCTGGGGGTGTCGGGGTGTCTGGCGTGAGCTTCTTGGGGTCAGGCAGCGTGACTCGGGGTGACTAACGAGGTGGCAGGTCATTAATATCCCTAAGGGGGGGCCCATGCCCTGACCCCCTTCGGCTCAGTGTTGCTGTCCGCCGTGTCCCCCAGGCTCAGAGCCGCCTCTCCGGGGTCACCAACCAACAAGGTGGGTGTCAGCGCGGTCACCCCCAGCTCTGGCCAGGTCCCTGGGGCTCAGCTGTGCTGCTCCCACCCCTCAGCTCTCTGGGAGACCCCAAAAAGCTGCTCATAAGGTCTCAGTGCCACAGCCTGGTGCTGGGAGTGAGCAGGAGGAGGAAAAACCCCTTCTGTGCCCTTAAGATCAGCATCAGTGGGGGGGTTAAGTGGGGGGGTGGGACTGGCCCAGCTGAGCTGAGTCTCTTATAGCTCAGGGCTGGGGCTGGGGCTTCTGTGGCTCCCTGGGGTGGGGGAGCATCCCCTGGGGCCTGTGGTGGCTGCTGAGAGGTGAGCAAGGAGGGGGAACACCAGGGTTTGGCAGTGCCCATCATCCTCTGGTTTTGGGGGTGGGTTCCCCCCAGCACTGCCTGGGCACCCACAGGTTGGGATCAAGTGGGGATTGGGGTCCCTCCGCACCAGCCGCTYGCCAGCGCTGAACTTGGCCCCTTCCTGGGGGGGGGGGATTACTGGCGACCGAGCCCTGAGATTAAAACATGGGCGGGAGATTAATCCTGGGAAGAGTTTGCCCTGTTTAATAAAGCCCAGCAAGCGACATAAATACCAGCCGGGATTAGGGGCTGTACGGAGCCTCGACAGCCCAGGGCTGGATCCGGCCTCGGCCCAGGTCCCCCCCTTGGCTGGCGGGTCCCCTCCCAGGCCACCCTTGGGGTGGGAAGGGGCTTCTGTGTGCAAGGAGGAGGCGAGACACCCAGGGAAAGTGTGGGGGCTGGGGTAAGAGACACTGATTGAATAGCAATGACTGCATGATTTATGGTTTGCATTATTGCATGGCTCATTTGAATATATGCTAATAAGGCTTTTCTCCTCGTTTTGTTTGTAAGATTTAGATTTGCTATGGCAACCCGCTGGCATGGAAGGAGCGCCAGGAAATGTCAGGGCGAGGTGAGCCCCGGGGAGGGGCTGGGGCTGCTGGGGAGACTCGCCGCATCCCACTGCGGGGACGCGGGAGCGGCCGGCGGGACCCGGAGGGCAGCGGCAGGAGACCCGGGAGCTGACCGGAGCCGCGCATCCCCCCCGGCTGCCTGCAGGTCCAGTAATGCCCCATTGYGACAGGTCCTAAACTGGGGTGGGGGGGTGCCCTGGGATGCCTCCAGCCCTGCTTTGGTCTTGCAGAGAGGCCTCTCTCGCCCTCTGCCCCCAGCCTCATGCCCCTGCCTACCTGCCGAGCGTCCCCCCCAGCGCGGCGCAGACGGTGGGATGCCCCATTGCACTGGACCCAAAGGTGGCACCCAGGGACCCACAGCTTTGTTGGGGGGGACAGTGCTCGGGATGACACTGGGAAGAGACAGAGCATCTATGTTCGCTCTGTCCCCCCCCACCCATCCATCCTATGAGGTCCTGGTCCACGGTGGAGGCATCTGGGCCATCTCCCCACCTCTGTGGCTCTGTGTCACCTTCCCAGCTGGCCGGGGAGCTGCCCCAGTAAAGCCCAGTTACCTGCAGGCCCAGCATGGCAGGGGGCTGCGCTGCTCCAGGAGGGCGCTGGGCTCCGGCGCTCGGGGCTGCGGAGCCGGTGGGGCTTTGTCTCCCAGCCGGTGCCGAAGCCTCTCCCTCTGCTGRGGGGGGACGTGCTGTCGGGGCTCTGCACCCCGATTTGAGGGTCTGTAGACCTTGCTGTCAGGCTGCTCCCTTGCTGGGGAAAGGGTGGATGGGTTGGTTTTGGGGGGACCGTCCCCTCCCCAGAGCCGTGGGGGAGCAGCCCCATCTCGTTGGATCCCAGTCCGGGGGGCTGCGGGCTGATGGTCCGTGTCCCTCGGGGTCCTGATGTTACCGAGGGGACATCCCGGGTGGGGATGGGGTCCCCCCGCTGCCCCCACCCAGGCGGCTCTGCCCCCGCCAGGAGAGCACCGGGCCTGTCCCGGGCTGCGGGAGCCGGGGGAGGTGCGGCCCCTCGGAGCCCCACGGCCACGCGTGACCGCGGAGGGCGGGCAGGGCCGGGGCGGCTCCGGGCTGTCGCGGTGGCCCCGGGGCTCAGCCGGGGCTGGGCGTTGCGTGTCCCTGCAGCGACCCGACGGGACGGGCTGGGCCGCCCGCTCCGACCGGCGGCCGGTCTCCGCTCCCGGGTTACCCGGAGCCGTTTCACGCCCTATAACGGGGCGGGAACGAGCCCCGGGCTGGGGGCGAGCGAACGCGGCCCCGGCCCCGAGGGGACACGGAGGGTGCCCGGCTCCTCCTCGCCTCCCCGCCGCAGCAAACCGGGGCCGAGCCGGGCACCGGGGGCTGCCGCCCCCCTCTCCCCTCGATGTATCCTCCCCCGAACACCCACTTTGTTGTTTTGCAAAAGCCCTGAAATATTCATGGCGCTGCGCCGAGCGTCTCTTAATGAATTTTTGATCAAAACGTTATCAGGGAGCCAAAATACACCGCCCCCCCCCCCCCAAACCCCCGCCGTCGCGGGGAGCTGGGAGGGGGACCGGGCCCGCCGGTACCGGGGGGCTGGAGGAGCCGGGCCCGGCCCGGGGGTCTTTTGCTGGGGGAGATCCCGGCGGCGGGTCCGGGCAGCCCGGGGGTCGCACKGCCACCGGGGACGGGGGTCGCACCCCGCCGCCGGGCATGGTTTTTCCGGGRCCGGCGGCAGGATTTGGGGTGTCCGACGTGCAGGCCCTGCCTCCTGCTGCCCCCCGGGGTCGGGAGGGACCGGCCGGGCCCCGGTTAGACGGGACGGGCGGTGGGCGGCCGGGTCAGCGCGTCCCGGCGCCCCCCAGCCCCGCCGGGAGAAATATTCGTTGAGGGGGAAATGCATAAGCGGAGCTCATTAAGGGAGAGCACGGAGCCGGCGGCCCCCCCCCGGCAGCGCCGGGCCGGCGGCTGCCCGTACCCGGGGCGGCCAGAGCTGGGGGGGGGGGAGCACCGGGGCGGCACCGGCCCGGTCCCGGCTTCACGGCGGGGGMCGCGGACCCTGATAGCTCCGGTGGCTGGATCAAGCCTCGGCCCACCCCGGCCCCGCTCGGCAGCTCGGTATCGGCGGGGGTTTGCCCCCCCGCCCCCGCCTCTCGGGGGCCGGATTTGGGGCGCAAACCCCGCCGGGCACTGCGCGAAGCCGCCTTTGCAGCCACCGATTTTTAACGCGCACCGAAACCTCGGTGCGACGGAGTGTGTGTGTGGGGGGGTGTCCGTTCCCGGCCACTTCGGAGCTCGGAGATGTTAACAGCTGGGGGGGTGGAATTTTTTGTTTAATTAAAAAATAGCCGATTTCTGCTTCATTTCCACGCAATAATCCTGCACCGGCCGGGGAGCGGGGTGACCCTGCCTGCCCATAGCCTCTGCCCCAGTCCCGGGAGGGGGGGGGGCAAGGCAGGAGGACCCCCCACCACCACCACCTTCCCCTCTGCTCCGGATCCGGCCCCGCTCCCTCCGCGCCCCGTGGGGTGCCCCGAAGCCCTGACGATCCCCGGGGCCGGGCGGAGGCGCAAGGGGGGGATCCGGATCCGGCCCTGCCCGGCCCTGCCTCCCGCTGCCCGTGCGGGGCCGCATCCGCGGGGTCACCGCGATTATTATTATTTTTTTTTTTTTT
>JASVER010000213.1:284374-419347 GCA_030449065.1 Oceanodroma leucorhoa
CGGGGCGGTGTGTTGTGTGGGCATCCCCCTCTCCGTCCCCTCCCAGCCCTGCGTGGGTGCGAGGCTGTATCCCAGCCGCCAAAAAAAAAAACCAGGGAAACAAAAAAAATTCCCCACGCAAAGGGCCGGGGCTGAATTCGGCATTTGTGGAGAAAGGGGGAAAAAAATTATCTTGTTTTATTATTATTTTTTCCCCCCTAAAAAAGTAACTGGGGTTGTTCCTGTGCTTAAGCGCCTGGCTCTGCCCGAGCGGGCACGGCGAGGATTTCCACGCCGTTGTTTCCCGAGAGGGGAAGTCTCTGCCGTGCGCGGGGGGAAACCGTTTGCCCCCACTTTGGACTGGGGAGGTGGTTGTTTGATTTCCAGTCCCCTTCCTCGCTATTAGATTCAGCGGGTGCCGCGTGTGTGTGTCCTCCGACGAGCTTAGCAGCGACGGGGGGATAAATATGAAATCAGATTTTCTTTTGAAGCACTTTCCAGGGCAGGATATGAATGTTTTTTTAGAGAGATCAATCTTTGCAAAGCGTTCGGGGCTTTGGGGAAATATTTTTGCACGGGAACAGGCCAAAAATACGAGCGTCAAATCCCCTCCCGCTCTTTGTTGCCACAACACCTTTGGGTGACAGCGGCTGCAGAAAAAAAATCATTAAAATCTGTTAAATCTTTAGTTTTCGCCCACATCGATATTTCCAGCCGGGCAGGAATTCGGGTGGATTTGGCCGGGAGTTTGGGGACCCCTTTTCCTCGGGGTCGGTCTCCCCCTCTCCGGTGCTGGTTGAATTGAGCTGCGAAGCGATGTGCAGGGGAACGAGTCGTTGTATTTTAAATGCAAATAATTCCCAGCGACAACGTTGAAATCAAACGGGGAAAAAAAATAAATGGGACGGGAAAAGGAAAAGAAAAAGGGGGAAAAATCTCGGTGGGGGAAAAAGGGGAAAAAAACCCAAAACAAACAGGTGAAAAATCCGCTTTCGAGGGGCGCCGGGCCGGGCGGGCGAGCGGCTCCGCTGCCCGGGGAGTGGCGGCGGCTGCCCGGTGAGATGCTCCGGTGCCCGGGGAGGCTCCGGTGCCCACGGCACGGGGGAGCTGGGCCGCCCCCCGCCCGGTATAGACAGACAGACAGACACTGAGTGGGGGGCTGCCCCTCCGCGAGGGTCTCCTGTATTTCCCCGGCAGCAGAGGCCGTGTCCCGGCTTGGCTCCTTGCGCAGGGCCGGGACTCCGGGTGGATGTCCCCATTCCACGGGTGGAAGGAACCGGCTTTGGGGCATCCCACACCCTGCCCGCCGGCGGGACCGGCCCCGGCTGACCGGGCAGGGGCTCCAGCACCGCCCACCCCCCCGCCCCCGCTGCCAGCCTCGCCGGGAAAGTTGCTCCAAGTTGGAGCGATGGCGGCGGCGGCTCCTCCTGACGCTTCTTCTCTCTCTTTCCCTCCCCAGGTGGGCTCGGCCGAGCGGCGCCGCGGGGGACCGGCACACCGGGCGAGGCGGAGGTAACGCGGCTCCCCCCCCCATCTCTTTTCCAAAGGCAGCCCCGGGATGCGGCCGGTTCTACCGGAGGGATGCGGGGCAGGTGCGGGACTCGCAGTTAGTGGCGTTACCGGTAACGGTGGGAAGTTACCGGGCTRGCGGGGAGCGGCACACCGCGGCATCCCTCGGTGAAATGGGGGCCGGCGGCCGGCCGGGCTGCCCGGGCTCCGGTTCTCCGGTGGGAGCCGGGGTCCCCGCGCCGCTCCCAGCCGAGCCCAGCCGCGCTGCCTCCCGCCGAGGCGGCCGGCGGTTCCTGCGGCGAGCGCCGTGCTCGCACCGGAGCCCAACATGGCTGCTGTAGTGAAGGTATTTGATTCACACGAGGGTGTAGGCGAGGGGAAGAACGGGGGACGAGAGGCGCCGGGGCCGGAGCCAGCGCCCGCAGCCGCCGGGGCGAGGGGTACAGGCAGGCGACGACTCGGTAAGTGCCGGGGAGGAACGAGGCCGGGCGGGCTCCGTGGAGCCCCCGCCGCGGACACGCGTGGGGCGGTCGCCCTTCYCGTGTCGGCGCTGCCAAGCCTCCCCCGCGGTCCCCCGGGGACAGGGAGCCGAGAGGAGCGGGRACCGGCAACCGGCGGGGGTGAATCGGGCCGCTGCGGCCCGCCCGGGCCCTGCGCGGCGGCTACCGGGCCCGCGGGCGGCGGAGGAGCGGGGCCAGCGCCGATGCTGCGCCCCGGCCCCGCCGGTGCCCGAAGCTGCCCTTCCCCGAGCCGGGCCCGGGCCGGAGGGTGCTCCCGGGGCGGCGGAGAAGCTCCGCCGGTCCCGTTCGTTCCCTCGGTGGAGCTTTGGGGCCGCGGTCGTTCTTGGGGTTTTACCCGTTGGGGAAGGACGGCGGCCGGGCCCGCCCGGGGAACGAGCGGTTCGGTAGCGGAACCCACCGGGGCGGCGGAGCGGAGCCGGGACCGGCGGTGCCCCAGGCGGTGTGGACGGCAGCGGGGCCGGGACCGGCGGTGCCCCGGGCTGTGTGGACGGCAGCGGGGCCGAGCCCGCCGGGGCCGCCGCCRCCCGGGGCCGGGTAGGAGAGACATTTGGGAGCCCAGCTGCGGAGGTAACGGCACCGGCTCGGCCCACGCGCGGTGCGGACCCACGCCGGGGGGAGCGCTGGTGGCAGCTACCGGGGGTGTGCGGAGGGACGATCCGTTAATTTGGCAACCGGTTGCCTCGCTGGCACCATCTTCCCGCTCGGAACGGTTGGCCGTGCCGCGGTGCACCGGAGCGACGGGAACCGCAGGGATGATAACGATAATAATTAATAGCAATAATAATAATTAATTAGTGGCGGCTTGGAAAGAGAAGGACGGAGGAGGCACGACCCCGCACGGCCCCGGGGCGCGGCGGCGGTTCAGCACCACGGAGAGCGGCGGGGCCGGGGCCGGTGCCCGGTSCCCGGTGCCAGCGGGAGCATCCTCCGCTCGCGTTCCGCGATGCTGCGGACGGGGCTCCTGCCAAGGGCTCGCTCCCCCGTCCTGGGGGTCCCCGATGCGGGGCACAAAACCCTGCTGCTCCCGGGGAGCCCCCGGTGCTTGCGGGTTGGCATCTCTGCAAGCGCCGCCGTGCATCGCTCCCAGCCCCTTCAAACACAGATATTCATAAATATGATATAGATATATTTATATATAGGGGTATATATATAAAAGGGCAGGTGTGGACAGCRGGGGCCGGGACGGTTCCGTGCCTTCTCCCCGAAACCCGGAGCGCTGCGAACGGGAGCCGGGCCCCGCCGACCGCCCCGACCCGCTGCGCCCGGTCTCCGCTGGAAGCGGAGCCCGCCCGGGGCTGCCCGCAGYCGGGGCACCGGCACGGCGCGGTGCCCGGGGCCGGTGCTATGCCCGGGCCGCCTGTTGGTTTCGTTTTCCACCGTTTCACCGGAGCGAGGTGCGACGAGGCGGCCCCGGGAGGGCTGCGGAGCCCGGGGGGCCGGCTGCGCGGAGGAGGCTGCGGAGAGCCAGGGTGTCCTGCGTGGGTGTGCACGAATGCGTGTGGGGGACCGTGCGTGCATCAGGACGAGTGTGACCGTCAGTGTGCGCGCACCGGGGCGTGTGCGTGCATCGGTGTGAGCGCTCCTGGGTGTGCACCGGGGGGGGGGCCCTCACCTGCGTGCGCTCCCGTGTGTGTGCAGGGGTGCCCGGGCACCCCTGGGTGGGTGGGTGGGTGTGTGCACACGGGGATCACGGCTGTGCCCGCCGGTGCGTTCCTGGTGTGAGGCGGCTGGGGGTACCGGGGAAAGGCCGCTGACTCCCCGCCCCTGGCCGGGGCTGCCCCGCCGTTGCCGGGATTGCGGAGCGGGTCCCCTGCACCGGGTAGAGCCGGCCGGGACCGGCCCCGGGCGGCCGCACGGGGGGGACGTGGAGCCGGACCTCGGCACCGAGCCCCGGGCTCTGCCCCGCCGCCTCTCCGAGCCGCGGCCCCGCTTTGTCCCGGGCCCGGGGGGTCSCTCCCCGTCCGGGGGGCAGAGCCGAGGCCGGGGCGGTTGAGGGACCCTGTTACCGCCCGGGACGGGGGCGGGGGGTCGAGCCCGCTTTTGCTCCCGAGCAGCCGCAAATTTTCCCCTTTGCAAGCGGGGCCCATCAGCGGAGCCTCGACGGGAGGGTCCGGCCGCCCCCCCGCTGCTTCCCCGCTCCGAGCACGTTGGGTTTAACCCCAGCCTTTGCCGGGGGCGGGGGGGGGGCACGGCTCCGCCACAGCCCTGCCCGAGCGGGGTTACCCCCGGGGCACCGCCGCCTCCCCGACGGGGCGGGCCGGCTGCTGCGGGAGGCTGGGTGCGGGGGGGCCCCGGGGCGAGCAGACGGGCCTGCCCCCGGGGACAGCGGCGGCCGTGGCGAATGGCGCTGCCCCCCCCGGGGGGGTGTGTGTGTGTGACCCCTGCCCCGGCCCCACGCCCGGGCTGTCCCAGCCCCGCCGCTCGGGCTTTGTCCCCGCCGGCCGCCCCGTCCCTCCTCCCGCCCTCCCCCGCCCTCCAGCCATCCCTCCGCCGCCGGCTCTGCCTCAACTTTAGAGGCAGGTCCCGGAGGCGCCGGGGAGTGGGAGCGGGACCCGCACCGGCACCGGTACCGGCATCCAACCTCCATCCCGGGCCGAGCCTCCTCCCCACCCTGCCAGCCTGGGAAGGATGCGACGACCCGGAGCCGACGGCGACCGCGGGCAGCACCGACCCCAGCGGGGCGAGCAGGTACCCCCTCCCCGGGACCCCACCCGGGACCCCTCCCCGGGGTGCCCCCTCCTCTCCCCCTCCCTGCCCAGGGAGCTTTGCTCCTCTGCGGGCCGGGGGCAGCCGCTCGGCCGAGTTTCTCTCCCAGCAGCCGCACGGCCGGAGCTCCCCCCCCCCCGGCTTGGGCAGCTCCCCGGGAGCATCCCCCGCCGCGTCCCTGCCGGTGCCCGGAGCCTCCCGGTCGGGGCTCGGGTTCCCTGCGGGCAAGGGCGGGCGAGGACGGGGCCGCTCCGGGCGGGGGGCAGGGTATCCCCCACCGGCACATTCACGGCCCGGACCCCCGGGATATGCGGGGTCCCTGCCGGGGTTGCAGGGCCCGGCTGCAGGGAGCGGGTGTGGGAGGAAGGGGAGAAGAGGAGGGCAGAGTGGGGGTGCGGTGGAAACCCCCGGGGGGGCTCTTTCGGCTGGGCCGGTCCCTTCCCCAGCCGCTCTCATGACTCAGCAGTTCCCTGCCAATAATTACAGTAATTATAAAGTGGGAGTGGGCTCCAGGGTGGGTCTGGGGGCGAATTTGGGGCCGGGAAGGAGACAGGTCGCTGGGCCGCAGGCGGCAGGGATGGATCCTGGCGGAGCATCCTGCCCTGCAATGGCTCCCGGGCCATGGGGGGCTGCGTGGGCCTGAGCCCGCTTTAGGGTGCGGGTCCCCTTTGGGGTGCAGACGTCGGGTCAGGGCGCTCGGGTGGGCTTTGGGGAGCGCCAGCGTTGTGTGTTGCATCCCATGGCACCGGGGCAGATTCCTGCTCTCCCACCGAAACCGTTGGGGTTTCTTCATTATTGGCGGCGAGGGGATGCGGATCGCCGCCACCCCGGGGGGCTCCGGCTCCGGAGCAAAACACCCCCGGGCGCACGGCACGGCCGAGGCCCATTTTGTAAAGACTTGGGTTGGTTTTTCTCTTTGGTTATCTAGCTGTATGAGTGTATGTGATATCATAAAGCTAGAGAACCGAATGTAAAAACCCGCTCGCTATTCTCCGGGAGAAGAGCCCTGCCCTCCCGGCAGGAGAAGGGCTTGGCGGCCACCGGCCTCCCCGAGGCACTGGCCCCAGTGCCTTTGCAAGGGGGAGAGCGGCTGGAAGCCAAACGCGGCTGTGGAGTCGAAATTTCAGTGGGGTTTTGTCTTCAATAATTTTTACTGAGGCCCAGAGCCAGCGYTTATGCCTAGCCCCTAATGCCCTGATTCCAACCTCGGGTTCCTCAGGCTACCTACAAACCCAGCACCTTTATTTTATTAATTTTTTATTTTTTTCCGCTGTGGTTTTAATTTCCACGTCGACAATTAAGCTCACTTGCGCTGGGTGTGCCGGAGATAAATGAAACAGGGCCAGCTCAGAAATAACCCCCAGAGAAACCCTGTTTATAATGAAGTAGAAAGAAAGTTGCTTAAATATATTACCGCATGCAAATTGTAATTTAGTGCAAACCCGTTTCCGAGGCTGGTTTATCTACTGGGGAAGAGAAATAAATCAGCGTCGCTCGTTGGTTATTCCGCATCTGCAGAGGGTTTGCAGCTTTGTTCTTCGGAGAGGGGGATTTAGGAGCATCACTCTGAGGGTGCCGGCGCTCCTCCGGTCTCAGCCTCCCCCCAGTCCCTCCTGGACCCCCCCCGTGCTCCTGCTCTGCTGCTTGTGGGTTGGGGTGTTGCGTGCAGCCAGCTGCCTCCTTCCCTCCTGCTTCCTCCGGCTCCTCTCGGTCCCCGCAGCGCCCGGGGAGACTCGCCGGTGYGAGGGATGCGGGGCTGAGCCCGGGCTGCCCGGGGGCTGTGGGGGCTGTGCAGCCAGAGGAGCGCWGGATCCGGCCCCGATGGCTGATGCTGGAAGAGGGGAAAGGCTGTAAGTTGTGACCCCGAAGGCTGAGCGGTCCCCAGTTATTCCTGGGAAGCTCAGGCAAGGGGGGAGCGGTGTATTCAGGCGTGTGTTTCGGGGTGCAGCTCGGAACGGGCAGCGAGGGAGGCCCCTCCATRGCTGCAGAGTCCGGCCCCGTGCTCTCAGGCGTTCGGCAGTGGTCAGCGGGGAGGTTCCGCAGATGGACCCAGGTGCTTAAACCATTGCAGGATCAGGCCCTGACCATGCCGGACCATCCGCCGCTCTCCCGCGGGAGGCAGGCACGGCACGAGGGGCGCAGCAGCCCCAGCAGGGCACTGGCACTGGGGCACGTCCACTCCCCCCCCCTTGCCGCTCGGTTCTTCGGTGCATCGGTTCCCTGGCTGGGTTGGTGCCGAGAAATGAGAAAGGGAAGAGCATCAGCTCCAAACATTAAAAAGCTCAACGCCCCGATCCCTCGCCCCATCAGCCTCTCCCTGCCCATCCTGGCCAGGGTTTCGCTTCTACGTGGGGTTGCGCCTCCTCTTTCACCTGACGTTGCTGGAGTCTGCAGCAGAGGAGGAATTTGGGGTGCGAGAGGCAGGGGTGCACCGTCCTCCCTCTCGACAGGTCTTGCTTTGTTCAGGCAGGAGAGGGGCAGATTCCTTGCCCYGGCTCTCTGTGATCCCTGGCACTGATCCTGCACCCTCAGCCTGCTCAAACACCCTGGGCTCGCCCAATTTGGGCCTTTTTCTGGGCAGGGAGGGCACGGACCCTATATATAGTGTGGGATAAAGCGGGGATGGCCCCCGTACATCCCAAAATATGGTGTGGGAAAAAGAGGAGACGGTCCCTCGTACAATCCACGGAGCTGCTCTGCCTGCGGCTTGGGGATGGGGACGGGAGCGCGGGTGCTTCAGCCGCGGTGGTGCCGAGCTGGGCGAGAGCCTTTGCTGCAGCGCAACGCGGGGCTGCTGCGGCGTGCGGAGGCACCGGCTTGTCTCCTTGGTGGAGACACAGGTCCCTGGGGACATGGGCCCTGTCCGATGGCTGATGCCACCCTTCGCTCTGCTTGCGGGGCCGGATGGAYGGGGCACTGCGCTGGGAGGAAGGAAAACCTTCCCCGGCTCCTCGGTTATTTGCCCTGAGCTCCTCCCAGGGACGGCAGGTTTCTGTCGGAGCAGCCTTTCCATGCCAGACCCGCTTACGTCCCTTTGACCATCTCAGGCTCTCCAAGATCTGGACCAGCCGTGAATCCCGTAGCTTTGTGTGCGGGTTTGGGCAGGGTTTGGGCAGGGGYTGCCTGCACCCACCTGCCCACATTGCCGTAGCGCCGGCGGAGGAAGCTGCCGGCTGGCAGCAGAAGCGTTTCAGCAGCAGCGAGGCCGTGTGGGGACAGCCGGGAGGACGCAAAGCAGCAGCAGGAGGGATGCACGGCGCACAGAACAGGGAGATGATGCTGTGCATCAACCCTGCCCTTGCAGCTTGGGGTCCCAGGCTAAAGTGTACCCCAAAACACAGCACCGTGCACCCTGACATCCCGGCTGGGAGCAGAGGGTGAACCGGTGCAGGCTCTGCCGCGCTCAGAAAACCTTCTCCTCCCTCCTGACTACTTGTAAACCATTCAGCAAGAATTTCTTAAAATAGGTTCCACTTTAAGGACTTATCTGCTGAATGCCATTAATTTTCTGGGGTTCGTTAAAAGCAAACTTGGTATCATAGCAACTGAATCTATTCCAGGGAAGCAGCCAATTGCGCCGCGCGGTGCGTGCAACCGAAGGCGAGAGAAAGGAGCCTTTCAGGTTTATTCTTGGTCTTGTGCCTTTGCAAGTGAAGTTTTAATTTTCAGTGTTTTATTCCTTGCAGAATATTTTATAATTTCTCCCGGCAAGTCTGCAGGGAGAGGAAAATCACCGCGCTGGCAAATATTTGCAAAATCGCCTTCGTTTCGTGCCGTCCGTGTGCGGGCAGAGGCGGTGGCAGAAGGATGCGGCAGGTGCTCGGGCTGGGTCCGGCACCAGCAATTCGGCCTCGTGCTCGGGGCAGCCGGGCTCGTCCCTCCGGGCTGGATGCTGCCAGCCCCGACGTCGCCCTCGGGAGCGATGCCGAGCGTGGGCATCTCGGGCTGCCCCGGATGGAGCCGGGACCGTGTAGCGGGATTGGGGGCTGCTGGTAAAGAGGACGCTAATCCCCATCTCATTTCCCCGGCCTCGCTAAAGAAACAGTCATTATTTTCCTTTTAATCCCATCTCTCTCCTCTTTCCATTAGGCCCTAAGCTGCAATCTTGTTCTCGGGGGATGTTATGCTGAGAATAATCCCAGGCGCTGCCGGGGCGCTCGGTCTGGCTACTTTGGGGTAGGGGGTTGGTTTGCAGCCGGGGGCCAGTCCCGGGGGCTCCGGTCCTGGTCCCTGGCACTGGGAGAGGAGCCAGGCTGGGCATCCCGGTGCCGGCACAGCAGAGCGAGTCRGGGGCAATGGGGTGCTCCCCAAAACCCTGGCCCAGCTGTGGAGATGGGAATAAAGAGCTCACGGCCGGCTCGGCTGTTGGGATGCCGGGCTGGCGCTGCCGCCCTGTGTCGGCTGTGCTGGTTAGGGTGGGCAGGATCCGGCCCCGGGCTCGGCGGTGGGACAAAAGGAATATTTTGTGCCATGGCTGGTGCAAGGGATGGAGGGAGCTGGTTTTGCCCCAAGCCAGGGGGGGATGCGGGGGCTTGGGGTGCCGAGAGGAGCCGGGAGGCAGCTCCACCTCTGCCCCACGGCTGCCAAGCTCAGCCGGGAAACACGAAATGGCGGGGCCGGCACCTCGCCTGCCGGAGCCCTAAAAATAACGCYGCCCGAGATTGCCTCCCGCCGCCGGCAGCACGTGTTCAGGCTTTAGCTGGGGACGGGTGGCGGGAGCCGTGTTCGCAGCCATCCCGGCCACCGGCATCACGCGCGTGTGTGCCCGAAGGTCGCGGCTCCCGGCCTCGGCCGTTAAACCCAAACCGCTCCCCATCCCTGGGTGAGGGGGTCCCCRTGCTGCCCCCCCAGCCCCGGTGCCATCCCTCCTCCCACCGCAAGCTGATAATTTTCCAACTTGATAGCAGAGAAGGAAAAAAAAAAGTCATTTATGATAAAAAGTATCACTTAAATAGACAGAAAGGGTAAAAGCCCCAGACAAAAACATATCCCCAAGCAGGAGAAAATGAAAAACACTGATGTGTTTAACTTTAGGGCATTTAAAAATAACTATTGAACAGGCAACAGTAAATAACAATTCCTTCCCATCAGGTATGTGTCACTGCGCTGGCGAAGCTCCCGTTTATTTACCCAAAGCTGGCGGAGGATGGCCCGGCCGGCTCTTTAGCTGCTAATTTTTATAGATGTCAGGCTGAAGTCTCCAACCTGGATAAATCAGGTGCCGGCGGTGGAGGGAGCGGTGCGAGAGCACTCAGCCCTCCTTCGATGCCGGAGGGATGCGGCACTCCCCAATCAGGGGTGCACGTGGGACCCCCACCCACAGGACCCCCACCCACGGGACCCAGTCGGTGGGAGTGAGATGAGACCCCCACGTGCGGGGCCAGGTGCCCAGGACGTCGGGGTCTGTTCCCAGCCCACCAGCCCCACACGATGCGCTGGAGCCTTTCTTTCTCCCTCTTTTTTTTTTTTTTTTTTATGGATAAATTATTATTTACAGTTTAATATCTTCATGTCTTTGTGGAAGAAGAATGGTCTAGATTCCCTGTGATGCTTTCTATCTCAGTTTTGTTGTAGTGTTGGGTTTTTTTGTGTGGGGTTTTTTTTTTGTTTCTCTTTTTTTTTTTTTTTTTTATGGATAAATTATTATTTACAGTTTAATATCTTCATGTTTCTATGGAAACTCCATGGCTGCGCTGGGTGGAGAAGTCAAAACCRGCCGGGGAAATGGCAATATTTGAAAGCGAGAGGAGCGGGGCGGGTGCTCACCGGCTCTGGGGTGCAGGGACCGGGGTGGGGGGCAGGCGCGGGATGCGGGGGGACCCGCCGCGTGTCGGCGATGCTCGGGGTGCCGAGGACGTGGCCTTGGTGGCTGCGCTTTGTCACTCCTGCCAAAGCCAAACCCTTCGCCCAGGCTCCTCGGCAAGCGGTTTTTCAGGATATTCCAACCGAGCAGCGTTTGCTGAAGCCAGGAATTCTCCCGGCACAGGGAAAGCCCCTTGGGGATTGCTTCGGTGGGCGAGGGTTGGCCGAGCCCCCTCGCTGCGGGCACCCGTGGGCATCGCACACCCGGGGAAAGTGCTACAGCCCCGAATGTAGGTCACGCACATATGTGCATCATCACATACATATGTTGACTTCAAAGAGCTGCGGCTCATCCTTGCCGATAACAAACCCGCGTGTGGCTGTTAAATAGATTTGCATTTATAAACGGCGAACGCGGGGCACGTGCGTTACGTACCGGGGGGCCGGGGGGACCCCCCTGCCTGGCACCGGCGCTCATGCGGAAAGAGCAGGGCGGCGGTGGAGACCTTCTTCCCCTAATAGCCGGTGACAGGGACTTGCTAGTGGCGATGTCCCTGCGTCGGGCGCGGAGCAAGGGCGGAAGGTGTGCGACGTCCCCGCTTTTGTCAGAAAGTATCTGTCAGAGCAGCGGGGAAAGGTCAGCGGGAAAAGCACGTGGGAAGGCACGAGCGGGCCCCAAGGATGCTGTCCCTGCGTCCGTCTGTCCTGCTGCTATTAGCAGGCASTGATATCCCCCCCCAGGATAGCAGGAGATTAACTTAAAAAATCCCAGCCGCTTCAAAAAAATAATAACTGTGGGTTTCGCCGCCTTTGCCTTCTGGTTTTCGAGCCTTTGGGGATGATGTTTTCATGCCTTCCTCCGCCGCCACCAGAAATGTATTTATTTATTTTTAATGAAAAGCACGATCCCGGTGCTATTCTGGGGCTGGGCCCTGGCAAACAAGGGAAGATGCTGGGGCTGGGGCTGGTGGGGGGGCTGTGCCGGTGCCGCTGCYGGTGCTGCTGCGTGGCGAGCGGGACCCCCGGCTCCACCGACCCCGTAGCTCCACGGGAGGCTGAGCCCAGACTTTCTCTGCCCTAATTCCCCGGGAAACCAGGCGAGGGCTGATCTTTGTGCGGCTGTTTATTGTTTTCTATAAATCTTGGATTTCTACAGAGCTTGGAGAGGATTTTTGGGAAAGCCACGGGCTCGATGGTAGGGGAAATCAAGGTGYGATGTGCCCGAACCGCCCCATCCCCAGGGAATCCAATTGCTTCATGTGTCAGGCAGGGATTTAATGTGGAGTATTAGCTCCCAGAGCATCAAATGCTTGTGGTGAAACCTGGGCACGGCTGGGGCTGCGGAGGAGCTCAGGCTGGTGCCGGGGTGTTTGGGGTCCCTGTCGGTCCCCACCGCTGGGTCGTGGATGGGGTACGGCCACCGGCCACGTGTCCCCTCTGCTCGCCGAGCCTCTGGGTTTGCAAATCAGAGACGGGCGCTGGTACCTTTTGGCTCATTTCTTATATCAAAATTGAAGCATCYGGATAAAAGGGAGAGACGGGAGGGGTCCGGGCTGGGGGCATGAACACCGGCTCGGCTGCCCAGGGCGCAGAAAGCCCCCTTGGCTCCGTATTTCTCCCCCTGCTGCCAGCCAYCCCTTTCAGAGCGAGCTCTGGGGATGAAACCCCGCGCCAGCTGCAATGCATCAACCTACAGACGGGCACACGCATGCTCCCAYGCATGCCCGGGCTTGCACACGCGTGTGCACGCGCGGCCGAGCCGGAGTTGGGGCCGGCTGCTCCGGGAGACCGGGTGCGAGTGGCATTTCAATGCAATCCAGGCGGGAACAATGAGGTGTGTTTTTAAGGGACTGTGAAAGGGGGGTTTTTGCTGAAGGACTGAAAAGGCGGCGGGGGGAGGAGGGAGCCGGGCAGCCCCTCCATTAGCTCAGTGCAGCAGCGAGAACAGCTGTGAAAAGAGCCCAGGCCTTTTTCCCACGCCCAGAGGAGCGGAGCGAGGGAAGGAGCCCTCCCAGCGAGGTCAGATCCCATCACTAATATATACACAGGCTGTGCCCTCATTCACGTCACCCCGGCGCAGGTTTGTTTAAGGCACACACACACTGACACTAATTTCTCCTCACCCTCGCTCCCCCAGCCGGCCCCATTATGGTCCCCGCTGCATTAAACCCTCCCCGTGCCCCGGCGACGGCTGGCGGCACCGAGGGTTGGGTTTTTTTGTTTTTGTTTTTTTTTTTTATTTTATTCCCCCCTCCTCCCCAACACCTGACCGGCAAGGTCAAGACGAGCTGCCCGCGCCGCGGCGGCGGCGATCGGCTCTGTCCGGCAGCTGCTGCGCCGGGGCCGGCTCGCAGGAATGCGCCGCGACGGCCGGGTCCCGCAGATGGGACCTGGCGGGGGTTTGACACCCGGGACTCAGCTGGCGGAGGCGGATGGGGGATGCTGAGCTTAAGGGGGGGGGGTCTTTTCATTCCCCCCCCCATCCCGGCTCCGTGCATTCATGGGAGCGTGGCTGATTGATGCCGGCAGAGGTCTGGCCTCGTGGCTGCTCGTCGGGAGGATGAAGTTGTGGGTTTTTGCTGGAGCCACGTTAAAGGGTTGGTTCAAACCCCCCCGCCTGCGGTTTCCAGAGCCCGACTGGGGAGTGGTCCCGGCAGCTCCGGTGCTGCCGGTGGGGTCTCGCTGGTCCCGGCCCGATGCTCCAGCAGCCACCGGCGCAGGGCACAGGCGATGGCAGGAGTGTGTCCTGGTGCTGGCCGGACTCTGCTGTCCCCCGGGTCGGGGCAGCTCTGCCCCTGYCCACGCTGCCACCGTCCCCGTCCCGCGCACACCAGCACCGGGGGGGCTGCTGGGGGGGTGCAGGATGGGTGCGTGCGGGGCTSCTCTGCAGCCCTTATAGGGGGGATACGCAGGGGGGGTGGGTCGTGCTCCCCTCCTGGTCTTCCCATGCCAGGATCCGGCCGCAGCAGTTCCCCGTCCCCCCTCGCCCTGCCGTGCTGCCGGCCCGGCCAGGCATCTGCCGAGAGACGGGCAGCAAATAAATCAGGTCTTGTTTATTCTCGTGCCTGGGCTTGGTGTGTGAGTTCATTTTAAAACGTTCTGCCTTAAATTACAGCCTAATAAATCAATACCCACTTAGCGATGCAAGCGAGCGGGAGCAGTTTGTGCAAAGAATTAAAGTTGCCTCCGCGGCTCTCGGGCTTCACGAAGAGCAAGGGAGCGAGTCCTGCCAGGACCCTGTCCTGGGACACGCGTGTGCATGGCTGGGACATGCGTGTGCATGGTTGTGCTTGGCTGGGACACGCGTGTGCATGGCTGTGGATGGCCGGGACATGTGTCATGGCTGTGCATGGCCCAGACATGCATGTGCATGGCTGTGCATGGCCAGAACACGTGTGTGCATGGTTGTGCATGGCAGGGACACATGTTAGGGCAGGTGTGCACCGTCAGCCGCCCCGTGCAGGGGCTTGGGGCAACCTCAGAGCTGATCCCAGCCCCCCCAGCTCCTCTGAGATGGGGTCTCTCTGGATTCCCCCCCCCCAAAAAGACGACAATACGGTTCCCCCCATCCAGCTCCCACTGGCCTCTGCCTCTCTGCCCCCTCCCCGCTCCGGGCGCTTCATTATGCCCCCGCTAACGGCTTTCCCTGAGCATCCTCCTCCCCTTCGCCCCTCCGCTCACACCTTTCACTTGTCTAATCCCCTTGTATTTGCCTGGGCCGCCTTCCAGGGCCACCCACCTCTTTATAGGGCCACTGCTAAGTAAACGCTGCCTTTGCTTTGCTAAACGGGGACTCCTCCTCGGCGCAGTCGGGGTTAGCGGACCGGACCTTTCATGTGCCGCTCGCCTTTCTCAGGGGCTGCCCTTCGCCTCCTGGCACGGCACCCTCCATCCTCATCCTCCTCCTTCCCAGGGATTCGGGGCACACTGTCCCTCTCGGGAYGGTCGCAGCCCTCAGTGCCATCGCTGCCACCTCCCACCAAAGCCGCCCTTGGTGATGCCCAAGGACCCTCGTCCTCGTCCCCCCCCCCAGCTTGTGTGGAGGCTGGTTTTATCCCTCCCCCCTCGTCTCCCTTGCCAAGCCCTGACACTTGATGGCAGCCCATTCAAAATGCATGGGCTCCCCTTTCCAAGCGCCCCGGTCCTTTTGAACTAAAAGGATTTTCTCAGAGGCTAAGTTGAAATGTATGGCCGTTATTTATTTATCACCTCGCTATGTATTATTCATTTATTTAAAAATGTATGGCAGCTGGGAGCCCCGTGTTTAATCACCCCGCGGATGGCGAGGGCCAGGTGGAGCCGGCCCCTTGCTCCGCCGGTAACCTGGCGCGGTGGCTGCCGCCGGCCCGCCGGCCTCACGCCTGATTTACCACGAACCCAGCCAAAACCAACCCCAGCCCCACGCCAGCCAGAGCCGGGCGGCCGTGCCGGGTGGGCGCGGGGCCGGAGCCGGCGTTTCAGGGGGGGATGCCAAGGACCTGCCGTGCCCCGATGCTGCGTGTCGCTGGGTGTCGGTGCATGGGGTTGTCATCCCCCCCCCCCCTCCCCAGCACTGCTTTTTGGGGTTGGGGACGGGGACGTGCTGTGCTCGCTGCCTGGCTGGCCCCTCCGGTGGCCCTGGCCACTGTCCCCAGTTGCTGCCCGTCCCCGATACAAGGACAAAGTGGCAGACGTGCTGCTGATGTGCGGGGAGGCTGGAAGGGGTTGGCATGGGGCTGTCAAAAAGAAAAAAAAGGCAGAAAAAGGAGAAAACTGGCTGTAATTTGCTTTCCACAGCATCACGGGGAGAAGGGGACGCATCCAACCCTCCCTGCGTCTCCTTGTCCCCGCAGGGCTTAACGCAGGGGTGAAGGACCGAGTCCCCTCGCAGGAGGAGCACGAAGGGTTAAGGATGCTTTCCTTCCCGGCTAAACTCCCCACGTCCCCCCCCTCCACGAGCCCCCACCACCCTCTTCCTCRCTGGGACACTCGCTAATTGAGACAGCTTCAGCCCCTGCCTCCCTCCTCTCCCCCTGGGGCTGAGCTGCCTCTTCCCAGGGGGAGCACATTGTCTGCTCCAGCCGGGTTGATGTAATCCCTAAGCCCGAACAATACTTCCCCACCCCGCTCCCRCTGAAAGGGTATTAGTTGCCCAATGAGATAATTACTCCACAGGCCACCCTAATCATCCCGCCGGCCCAGCCGCTTTCCCCGGCGGGTGATGAGCCGCCCGGCTCAGCCCCGCAGCACCCGGGATGCGGGTTGGGGGTCCCCCGGGGTGATGCTGCTGGAGGTGGTCACCCTGTGTGGGCACCTGGACCCCAAACACCAGCAGGAAAATATACTGGGGAAGGGGGATGCGCTGCTGAGATGCCACCTCCAGCCCCATGGCTGTTGTCACCCCAAAATGCCACCCAYGCGTGGGGTGCGGGGTGGGAGTCCCGAGATGCTGAGCCCGGGCTGGCGACGCCGCTGTCACCGTGCTGATGAAGCATGGGTGGGATGAACCCGCTCCCGCTGCGACGGGGTTTGGGTTTTTCCTGAAGTCACGTCCCCGCCTCATCCCCCTTGGGAAGGGTCTGGGCTGGCAGATGTCCCCCGAGCGCCCGGCAGTGAGCACAGACCCATCAGCCCATCGAGAAACCAATTATCAGGCTAAAATTTTGGGAAACAAAATGCTACATTTTTCATTAAATGCCGGCATTTGCACAGACCTGGTTTCAAAACCCCGAATTTTGGCAATTAAAAAAACCTGCCACAACCTATAGGATAAATGTGACCAGTTTCCTGAATTGGTTTAATAGGAAATAATCCCGGTTTTCAGCCCCACTTTGCATAGGGTTTGCTGTTGGAGGGGTCCTGCCCTTGCTCTAGCGGAGCGTGCGGGACCACGTGGCACATGTGTAGCGTTAGYGTGTACCCGTGGGCACACGCGTGTACCCGCGCACGCAGCGCTGGCTGCTTGGCTGGGCTGAAATCCGGCGGTTTTCCCAGCTGGAAGGTGCCAGGGCTGGCGTTCCCCTCCCAGAGCAGCTAGGAGGTGGCTGTCGGCCGCAGAGCTCCCCTGTCCCTTAATTGTCCGACGTGCTGGAATTGGGGATCCTGCAGGAAAAGGGACCTGTTCAGGGCTGCCGAAATTAAAGCCTAATTCTTATTAATCCTGCTCTTTGTGGCTCTGGCTACGCTGAAGTCGGGGGATTATCCCGTCCGCCTTCCTGCACGCCGGTACAGCAAGAGCGAGGCGGCCGGAGAATTAATCTCCCGTAGGTTTTGCTGATCCCATTCCCAGGAAAAGCAGCCGAGGGGGGACGTGGAGGGGCTGGGGGAGACGGAGCCGGGCAGGGGGAGACGGACCCTCTGCCACCGCGGATTTGTGTTGGGCTCGGGGGAGGGGAGCCGGCATTCAGTGGGATGCTCGCCGGGATGCTCGCCGGGATGCTCACCGGGATGCTCGCCGGGATGCTCACCGGGACCAGGGGTGGGGTTTGAGCAACGGGTCCGGCAGCACCGCGGTCACCGGGCTGCACCTCCCCAAGTTCCCAGCAAGGACTTTTCCCCCCTCCCCGGCACCGCTGGGAATATTGCCGGTGGCGCAGGGGCCGTGCAAGGCCAATGCTGCGGCGAGGGACGCTGCCCCGCTCCAGCCACCGCTCCTCCCCGTCCCTTTCTTGGCCGATCTCTTCTGACAGACAAACACCGGTTCTTTCTCCGCCACAAAGTCCTTGTCCAGCCAAGCACACAAAGCGGATCCATTATCCGATGGGGGACAGAAAGGAGGGGCCGGGGGCGGTGGGGGGGGGGCCGCCGCCGCACAATGCGCACAAGTGACGCGCGGGGCCGCCCCTATTGTGTCTGGGCAGGAAGGGCCGGGACCCCCGGCGCGGCCCCCTCAATGGCAGCATTGTGTCTGAGCCCCCCGTCCCCTTGGGCATCCCCTTGGGGGGGGGGGGGTGTGTCCCCCTCCCCAGCTCCCGCCACCCGTCTGGGGCAGCGCTGTCAACCCGCCCTGTCTCCGGTGGTTTTGGGGTCTTCTCTTCCCATCGGACACCCTCGGGAGTGGTGAGGGGGGCCGGAGGGGCTGAGGTTTTGGCAGCAAAGAGAACAGGCTGATGGGTGCCTCCCCCCACCCTGGGCAGGGTTGAGCGGGGTGAATGTGGGTGCTGGGGCCAGCGAGGGCTGAAGTCCTCACCTCCACACCTCATTTTTTGGGTGATAAAAAGGCTGAYCTGGGGCAGACCAAGGCATCCCCTCGCCGGCAGCAGGTGCTGGGGAACGGGGGAGATGCCCAAGGGCACATCTGGAGRGGGTTTGCCCCCATCACCCAACCCCAAACTGAGGGGTTTCCCTCCCCACCAGCTCCTGGGAAGGTTTGGCTCCTCTCCCTGCCGATGCCATCCCGGCAGTAAAATGGGATGTGGGATGCAGTTCGGGGTGCTATCCATGGGGTGATGGAGCCGCTCGACCTGCTCTCTAGACCCCGATGGAGAGGTCAAACAGAAACCCGTCCCTAAGCGGGGACCCATGCGGGTACCCAGAAYGGGGTTTGTACATAGAGGCGGGTGTAGAGACCTTGAGGCCCTTCGCCAGGCTCCGGCGGTGCCAGGAGAAACCTTTGTGATCCCCTTAAAGTGTCGTCTTGGCCACGTGGACCTGCCCAGCGCGGCGGCTGGGCTGGTTAAGATGGCTCAGTGATGAGCAGAGCGAGATCGGTGTGGTCCTGGGGGTGATCGGTGTGGTCCTGGGGGTGATCAGTGTGGTCCTGGAGATAATCAATGTGGTCCTGGGGGTGATCGGTGTGGTCCTGGGGGTGATCGGTGTGGTCCTGGAGATGATCAGCATGGTCCTGAGGGTGATCAGTGTGGTCCTGGGGGTGATCGGTGTGGTTTTGGAGGTGATCAGTGTGGTTCTGGGGGTGATCGGTGTGGTCCTGGAGGCGATCAGTGTAGTCCTGGAGGTGATCGGTGTGGTTCTGGGGGTGATTGGTGTGGTCCTGGAGATGATCAGTGTGGTCCCAGGGGTGATCGGTGTGGTTCTGGAGATGATCAGTGTGGTCCTGGAGGTGATCGGTGTGGTCCTGGAGGTGATCGGCGTGGTTTTGGAGGTGATGAGTTTGGTTTTGGACATGACGGCATTGCTCATTTCATTTTTTGCAGAGGAGAAATCCCCACCTCGCTTTGATCAATGCAGTCCAGCAGGATCCATCACCGGGGATGGGGATGGGGCGAAGCGGCCAGAGCGACGGGGAGCAGCCAGGCCAGCGTGGGCAGAGCCCCGGGGAGACCACCCCCCCTGCAGCACCCTCGCCCTGGAAATCAAAGGATGGAGGAGCCCGGTGGGGTGCCGTGGACTGGGCTTTCCTGCCCATGGGAGCTGCCGGACTGGGAGGAGGCTGCTCCCAGCACGGGTTTGCAGCGGCAAAGTTGTTCGTGGCTGTTGGGGACGGGCTGGTTTGGTCGCATCCCTCCACGGCAAGGGCAGCGCCTGCGGAGCCAGGCAAGGGGAGTCAGCTTCGCCCCCCCAAGGATGCTCGAGACCCCCTGGCCTCTCCCAGATGGGGTAAGTTTGGGTTTTTCTTGCTTTCCTCTCCCTTCCTGCAAGCCCAGCCAGCCGGCACTGRGTTTTCCCCGCAAAACCTCCCCCCTCAGGCTCTCACCAGCCAGGGATTTGGGGGGACCAGGGAGCAGTGCCGCGGACGGGGGGCACCCACGATGGCTCCATGCGTGGGTGGGCTGCCCCTCACAGCTGGGTCGGGGCAGGCGGCTGCGATTGCCAGGCTGTGAGGTGCTGCACTGATCTTTTTCTCATTGTTTCAGGGGAAAAAAACCAGCTTTTGTCCCCATTTTATTTATATTCCTCTTTGAAAACATTTAGATTCCCCCCCAAAGCTAGTGGAAGACGGGGCTATCGGTAACAGCTTTTGGTTGTTGAATAATTTACTTTTCCCCCCTATTTCCTTTTTAAGGTACATCTAAAAATCTTTCCTCTATGACTCAAAACCATCCTTTTCTATGACTAAACAGCGTAAGGAGGAATCTTCCCCCCTCACCTCTTGCTTTGTCCCCAGCTGGGAGTGCAGCCTCCCCCACCATCCATCCACAGCTCCTCCTGCTCTGCCCCATCCAAACCCCCCAAACCCCATTTTTTCTGCCGGCAAACATTGGATTTAGCCACACAAGCGACTTCCAGCTCTGTCTGGGAGCCTGTTTTGGGGTAACATTTTCATCCCCGCCCCCAGCAGCGCTGGGGAAGGGGGGGGGAGGAGCGCAGCCCCGCAGCAGCAGCAGCATCGCATCCTTGGGAGTCAGTCAAGGGAGAAAAACCACATCCCCTCCGGTCCTAGCTCCTCCGAGTTTTTCACGTGACGGCGAAGCTGTCCGAAACATTAGAAAAATAACTTTCACCTTTCCCAGGGTGAGCCTGGCAGCCGGCATGGGCGCTGCCGTGGTGCCCGTCGGCAGCCCACACGCTCGGAGCTGGTTTTCCAGCCGGGATTTGGTTCACCTCCAGATGCACGATGGGGAGATGAGGAATATGATCCCCCGTTTTCCCCCAAAACAGTGCCTGTGCCGGAGAGGTTTTTGGGTATCTGCTTGTTGAGGCTGGATTTTCCTGGCTTTTCCTGCTGGCCAGCACCCCAAGGGGGACGCGGGGTGCATCCCCATGGGATCACCCTCCAGAGATGGGTCTGGGATGCTCCCATGGCACGGGGCTGTGTCGGTGCTGCTTTTTTGGGGAGCGAGGTGCGACGGCGGTCCCGGGGAGACGTACGTCTCCCCGGGACCGCCGCCGCACCTCGCTCCCMATCTCCCACCCCCTCCGGCAAATACCTCCAGGGATGCTAATCCCCGCATCGGCAGTCAATCTCCATCCACGCGGAGACCGGCACCGTCCCATCTGGAGACCCCAGGATGCAGGGCTGGAGTGAGGAGCCCCAACCAAGGGCGAGGGACACACTAATACCCCCRAATTATGATGCCCCATGGCTTTAAACCCCCCTCCCCATCCATTTTTGCTTCGTTCCTTCTCCCCCCTGCTTTTAAATAGCCTCTTCTTCCTCAAAGYGATATTAATGATGGTCAATGGGGCTTCTCGGTGCCAGCACCCAGCGCAGCCCCGTGCCCGATGGGTGCCACGAGCAGATGCTCGGCACCGCGGGCGAAGCCGTTCCTCCTCCTCCTCCTCCTCGCTCTAAGATGGCCGGCGGCCCCAAAATGGTGCTGAGCATGAGACGCCATCTGCAAGGCTGGTCCCACGCCCGCCCGTGGCCTTTTTATGCAAAGGGGAATTAATTAGATTTGAATATGGTAATTAAGCCATCAAGCCCCGCCGGGTGCTGTGAGGTCCCTTCTTTTCTTCGGGCTTTCTTCTCACCCCTCTCTCCCACCGCCCCTTAACCCTTCCCCCTCCGCTTTTTGCACCCAAAGTACCGCTCCTGCATCTTAATTAAATGCCGCGTCTAGGCGATGCCATCGCCGCCCCCTTTCCCGCGCCAAATTCTGGCCATCCTGGGGATGCCRTCGGTCTGTCTTGGTCAACGGCCGTGTCCGTACCCCATGTGAGCCAGTTTATCCCCCCCAAAAAAAAGCCATGTGCTCGCAGAAGGATGAGGGTGGCTACCCAAAAGGAGAAGTGGGATTTTGGCAGGTGATGGCCACAGCAAGAAATCAGTCCAAAATTAATTCCCCCAAAGCTGGGTTGTATTTTAAACCTTTCTGACCCTCATGTTCCCAATATTGTCTTTTTTTCCCGATGGCTACGGGCCGTGGGGGTCCTGGTGTCACCCRGGTGCTGCCCTTCCTTGGCTGATGCACGGGGATGGGTGAAGCTGCTTTTGGGATTTCTCCCGGGGCATTTTGTGATGGGAAGAAAAAGAATCAGGAATTGAAGGTGGTTTCAACATCTGTGCCCAGAAAAGGAATTTTTTTTTAACTGGGAATTAAAGGTTTCGCTATTCCCACATTTCTTAATAGCGTCCATCCAGTCACCCTGACCCATAACCGCTGAGTCTGTATCCACCTGAGTTGGGGATGGTGCAGAGACTGGAAAACTCCTGGAAAGAGGGATCTGCGCAGGGAAAAAAAAAAATCCCTGAAATATTCTTTATACATATCTCTATATTTCTAAGGAAAATATTTCTCTTTTTTCCCCACGTACCTCGTAAAGCAAACGAAGGAAATTGGGAATACCTGCGGGAGCTCGTCAGAAAAGCCCCCGGGCGCTTTCTCAGCGAGTTGCTGAGAACTCGAATCSGCGTCTTTAAAAACCGGACTGTTTGCAGCAGGGTCATTTCTGGTAAAACTTTTAATTGCGTTGGCAAGCTGCTTCCATCTGAAATAAGAAAAAGRCTGAGATTATAYATACATATTATATATACACACATATATGGTGTGTSTGTGTATATATATATGGTGATATGGTGTGTATATATATTTATATACGGTGCTGGTAAGAGGCTCCCAGGGGTTTAATCCCAGCCGGCAGCTGGGTGGCGGGTGGGGGGGACCCCGGGGACCCCCGCACTCCCTCGCAGCACCGTGCTGGGTACGGCCACCCCAGCAGCCGCTGCAGACACCCGCTCCCCCSGGCTGGTGACGGAGACGGAGGGGCCGGGGCCCTTCCCTGGCCCCAACCTCCCCCTTGACCTCAGTTTGGGTGAAATAAGGGAGAAATGGCATTTTTCTCCTCCGGCTCCTGCTGCGGGGCAGGCACGGGGAGCTTGGCAGTGATGCTCTGGGCGCCTTTGGGGACCAGTTCCCGGGTTCTCCYCATCCCGGACCAGGCTCCGGCTCTCTCCCGAGATGCAGGAGACGCCGATGGCATCTCCTGGGCTGTATTTCCCAGCTCAGCCTGAAACAGGACCACGAGACCCGCCTGTGCTGGCAGCCCAGGACCCAGCTTCATGGGGACGCCTGCCCCAGGGCGCTCATCCCCACTGCCACGGTCCTCCTGGGATAGCAGAAGGGAGAGAAAATACACTGGAGAGAGGGAAAAGGAGGAGGAGAAGAGAGAGGGTGAGGAAGAGGAGGGAAATCTATAGAGCAGGGGAGGAAAGAAACCAGTGAGAGAGAGAACTATAGGAAAAAATAACAAAAAACCTGAAGGGGAAAAGGGGCAGAGTRGAAGAAAGAGCAGATAACGGAGGGGCTGAGAGACAAATCAGGGCGAGGCGATAAAGCGGGAGGTGGGCAAATAAGACAGAGAGGACCCCAGGCAGCGCGAGCGGGAGGCAGAGTGTGGCAGCCGTGGAGCTGGTACCCACGGGAGGATGCYCGAGGCTCCGGCTCGCGCCAAGGCTCAGCCCCTCCGAGGCTGGGACRATGGTGACAGTGAGGACCCAAAAGTCTACAACCACACGAGCACCCCCATATCTCATTAACCAGGGTTCCCGGCTAACGAGCCCAGCCCCGTGGAGCAGGTGAGCAGCACCCATCGCRGGCAGGGTGGCTGCGAAGCGCAGGGCTATAAATCTCCCGCGCGGCGTGGGTGCCGCCGAAAGCCTTCCAGCAGGATTTATCTCCCCTTCCCACTTTTCCCCGCCTTCCCGCGACCGCCACGTGGATTCCCCGCGGCAAGGGAAAACAAGCGAAGATGCTTTCTTTTGTCTCCGCCGCCCGCTCGGCCACGGCTCTCCGGCTCTAATCCACCTCGGCCTCCTCCCCTTCATTCACAATTTTCTTCCCATCCCTGCGGTGGAAGAAAAGGGACAAACCTTTTATTTTTTTTAATTTTTTTTTAATMAAAAAATAAATCAGTGTCGGGGCGGTGGCGGCAGCGCTGGGGAAGGAGGGATGGAGACGCCCCGAGAGCCGAGCCYGGCTCTGGCCAGTCCCAGGGTAACCCCAGGGGTTTCGCCTCCCCGAGCCCCCGCACGACGCCCACCTCAGCTCGCTGCTACTCRTTATTCCTTAGAGCCCTTACAAACCATTTATGCTACTCCCGTGCGAAAAAAAAATAATATAAATATAAGTGATGGATGCGCTGGCGAGAGCTCTGCATTGGGGGAGAGAGGGGGGAAAAGGGGGAGGACGGAGAGAGCTTAAAAATTACAGTGGGAATTAGCAGGAGTCTAAGCTGTTGTTTGCGCTGCCCATTAGCATCTGCCTATTTATCTGTCACCAGATCCTCGTGGCATCTATCCATCCATCTGGATCCCTGTCAGTCTGTCTGCCTATCTAATTATCCGTTAGCATGGCAAAGCCCCCCCCTGACAGCGGTCCCGCCGAGGCAGACGTGAGACCACCTCAGCTGCCCTTCCCCGTCGCGGGGAGGCTTTTATGAGCGTTACCGACCCGCGAGCAAAACCCCGCTCGTGCGTTTCGCAAAACAATACGTTCCGGTGGGCAGGGAAGGTTCYGCAAGGCTGCGGGATGCGGGTGCATCCAACGGCGATGCGGGAAAGCCAGGCTGGAGCAGGCAAACGCCGGGGGTTGCGTGGCAGGGGTCGTCCGTAGGGTGTTGGTTGCGTAGGGGCGTGCGCGTGCACGCCACCGTATACGTGCATGACACAGTATATGTGCACGCCACGGTATATGTGCGTGCCATGGTATATGTTCACGCCACGGCATACGTGCACGCCACGCCACACGCTTTCGCTGCTCACAGATGCTCCATCTCACCCCTGGGAAACAAACCCGGAGGGTTCGCCGAACGCGGGCACCACCGTGCCGTGCCGTGGGCAGCTCCGGTGCCGGCGGCTCTTTGTGCCCGCGCCGCCGCGGCGGGTTTCTTTGTTCGCGAGGCCGGGCAGGTCCCCCCTCCCCGCCTGCCCACGGGCCCCGGCTCGGAGCGGCCGCCGAGGAGCAAATCAGCGGCGTTTGCATATTCAGAGCAGGTGGGGGCCCATATGCCTAAGATGCACCAGACAAAATTAGCCACCATAATCATAATCAAGTGTGCCGTTGTGCTGGGGGAAGGGAGAGGCTTGGCAGACAAGCCTGATAATTATGAAGCTCAGCATGTGCGCAGCGGTTTTCCAACAATTATGCCTAGCTCAGCAAGCCGGCAATGATGCTTGTTACAACCACCCTCCGTCGCCCACCCGCCCGCCGGTAGCTCGCTCCCGGGAGGGCTGCGCCGGCCTCGGCCCTCCCCGAGCCGCCGTTGGGAAGGGAGCACGAGGCCGGCGAGGGGCTGCGGGCAGACCCCGTCCCACTGCTCTTCCCGGTGGGTCCGGCYCTTTGCAAGCTGGTTTGTGGCTCGGTGGCAGCCGTCGCTTGGGCATCCCCTGGCGAGCCGCCACCGGCTCTCCCTGCGCCCCAACCGCCTTCCCGCACCCTCCTCTTGCGGTGAAACCCCCGTTTCCCACCTGGACTAAGCCCACGGTGTCCGAGGCATCTCCAGAAACCATCCTGCCCCATCAGCACCCGCCTGCTCTTGCCCTGCGTGGAGAGCAACACAAACCCTTTGCATAAAGGAGCTCTGGGGCTCCAGCTTCACTAAAATCAGTTTATATTTGCCTCCCAGGACTTTCCCTTTCCCGTCCTCCTCTGCTCACCCCACTCTTTGCAGGGCTGTGTTATCTCCCACGCATCCGCTCCGCAGGCTGGGAACGAGGGCGGTGGCAGGAGGGGACACTCCAGCTTCATCTCCAGCCTCCAGAGCTCCAGGGCCGGTGTCAGGCAGCATTTCCCTGACCAAGCTCCGGGGAAGGGGAATGGGAATGGGAAGAAGCCGCGTGCGCACGAGGCCGACGGGAGATGCTCTGCGGCACAGCGAGGACCAGCCCCTGTGCCGTGGCCTCGGGAAGTGACGGCTCCGGGCTGCGCAGGCACGGCTCGGCATCGAGCGTCGGCAGGATGCTCCGCGGCACCTTCCAACCCGCATCCAGCGGAGGAGGAGGAAAATAAATTGGTTTCCTCTTTTAAATAGGCTCAAGCCGGGTCAGGGGGTGGTGCTGGGGGATGCTGGTGTTTCCTCGGGGTGCCCCCAGTGCAGTGGGGACAGGGGGACCGAGGTTGTAGCTGTTCCCCTGATGGATCGGCTATAAAGGAGCTCAGCCTGCGTGGAAATCATGGCTCTGCTTTTCCCAGCATCCCTCCTCCTCCTCCTCTCTCCCGTGCAGTGTTTGGGGGTCACGATGGGCCATCCCCCCAAGCCCCAGGGAAAACCCTGCTTGAAGCACAGCGATACCTGCAGCTTTGGGGTTAAACAACCCAAAAGGAGGATTTCCCTTGCAGGGAGGTTTGTGGACATACCCGGCATCCCGGCACCTTTCTGCCCGTTACCTCCCAGCTCAGTTAACAGAAGGAAGCACCAGCCGGCACAGAAACACCCGTCAGCACTGGAGGATTGCTCTGCTTGGTTCCGGGATCAGCTGGGGGCTGGTTTGCTCCAAACTGGAGGATTTATCAGAAGATGACGGCAAAGCTGGGAAAGGACAAGCTTTATCCCATGGCCAGCACAGAATTGTTCCTGGAACATCTCCCAAAGTCCAGTGAAACAGCCTCAAAATTCAGTTTCTGTGGGACAGGGCAGGACATGCCTTTGGGGATGGCACGTGGGAGCAACTCGACATCGCGGGGGGTATTTATGGTCTCTGAAGATCCGGCCCGGCTGTTGGAAGTGTCAGTCCCTGGGTGTCCGGCGAGTCATTTGGGGAATTTGCTGGATCCTTTCTGGGCTGCATTTTCCCCCAAGAAGCAGGGAAGGACGTGAGCCTCGGCGATTCCCCATCACTCAGCATCTGATCCATGCCGGGAGGCTCTCACTCTTATCCATGTGGGAACAGCGGCGGTAGCATCCGACTCAACTGACCAATTTCTGTGCAGCTGGAGCATTTGGGAACAACCAAAACAGCCCGCATTGGCCCAATTTCCCACCCGCAGAGATCCACTTTTCAGCCCTGTTTTCGGTAGCGTTGGAAAGATCTCTGCAGGAACTTGGATTCACGCCCGGTCCCTTCTTGCCCKGAATCACCCATCAGGGAGAAGTTACCCTTTATCAGGATTTTCCAAATCCCAGCAACCCAAGGTCATCGCTGTGCCCTGTGCCTTCACCGATCCTCCTCTTTCTTCCCCAAATGTTAAGGTTTCCCTGGTCGATCCCTTCCGGAACAAGTACCTTTGATTAAATCATCTGCTTTGGAGCGCGGGATGCCGAGGGAGCTTCCTGGGGACTTCGATGGGCTCGGGGCAGACCCAAATCCCCCTGCACCCGGGCGTACCGGGGCTGCACCCATCCGCAGCGTCTCCGGCAGAAGGACCTTAAAATATTCTTTGCTGGAGCTTTGGAAAGGAGCTTTTGATTGTTTTAATTGATGGGCAGTGAGCAGAAACGCAGTGAAATACATCAGCGGCATGTTTTCATCGCCTTTGCCACCCCCCAAAGCCGGTTTGGGAGCAGAGCGGCTTTGCAAGAATTGGGAAAAGTGAGAAAATTCCCCCACCTGTTTGCTTTTAAACAGGCATTTTTTTAAGAAAAAAAACCCAAACAAACTCAAGGGCTGTGAACAGTACCCGAAACCAAGCCGGGGCGCGTTATTCATGCACACGAGCTATCCGAGGGGCAGGATCCGCCACTCCGCACCCCGCGGGGCTAAAGAGCAGCAACTCTCCGGACTATAAATTCCCAGATTCCCTGGATCTCACCAGCCCGGCTGTTATTGAGATGCAGGGAGCAGGGAGGAAGGTGACCGCCGACTCCATAAATATTATTGGGGGCGACGGGGCTGCGCGGGGCCGGCGGGCGCAGACAAAGCGCCCATTGAGCTGTCGGTGGAGGCGCGACGGCCCAGCTGCCGCGGGGAGCCAGGATGGGGGTCAAGGTCAGAGGTGGCCCCTGCCCGTATTATCCCCCCCCCCCAGCCCCTTTCCTCATGCCCATAAAATTAATAAAGTTAACCGGGTATCGCCGGCTCAGCGTGCCCACGGAGGATGCCGGGAGAGGCGGGTGCTGGCGGCAGCAGCCACCTTGGTCATGCAGGAGGGGAAACTGAGGCACCGTGCAAGAACCCAGCGTCGCACCCACTCCGAGGKTGTCTTTATCCCTTGGGGACCCTTTTGTGAGTCTGTTTAATGACATATATTCTTGTTTTAAAGGGTGACAGGCTTGAGATCCCCAGCTCTGTGCTGGAGCACCCCCCGGACMATGCCAACAGTGCCAGGGAGCCCGTGCCCACCCCAAATCACCCAGCACCCTGTGCCCAGTTCTCCCTGTGCCAGGGGTTTCTCCATACGGATGGAGAACTGGAGCTTTCAGCTGCACATGGGAGCTGCTGGGAGGGCAGCCCCCGACAGCCCCATCCGCCCCCCAGGATGGGGGGTTCAATCTTGCTGCCACATAAACTTAAATTTTTAGAATATTTTACTCCCTATTAAGCAATCCCTTAGCAACGCTTGTTTCCATGGCAAAGAGCAGAGAACCTCCATGCTGATGCTGAGCTTTGCCTGAAACTATAATTCAGCTCATTTTACTTGGCCTCTGCCCCGTGGGCCAGGTCYCCAGCACCCACGGGGGCTGCCCACCCTGGGCTGGACCATGGGTTCCTGTTCTGGGTGCTGGGCCAGGCTGGGGACACAAAGCCAGGGTGGATTACCTGGGAACAGGAGGTTTGCAGCATGCAGAGSCTCTTCTTGCAAAAAAGGGGGGCTTGGGGCACACTATGCACCCCAAAAAAGCTGGTCTCCATCCCCTGCAAGCCCGGCTGCGGAGCTCCTGGGCTTTCAAGGCAGAGCCGTGTGGGACAGCCCAGGTTTCCAAAATTGCTCTAACGAGCCCAGCCACCAGTGGGGCTGCAGGTTTTCCTTCCATCCCTGCTGTCCCGCGTCTCCAAGCCTTAACGAACTYAAGCAAACGAGGCGCAGGTCAGTGGGACAGTGCTGGGTGCCAGCGGGTGCTGCAGCACCGAACCAAACGGGGGGTGGGTGCTTTAGAGCCCGAGTTGGTGGGGGCTGGCAGCGSGTGGTGAGAGCTGCCCTTCCAGCAGCCTCGCCTTCCCAAAGGGACGTGTGAGTCACTTAAAAAATTGGGATTCCTGCAAAAATTCCAAACGGAAAGGGTATTTTTGAGTTTTCAAGAAAATCCCAGCGACGGTCTGTGCTCCACTTGGCATTTTCAAAGAAATGGGTTTAATTCTGATATATCCTTCCTCAATGGAAAAAAGCTCCACTTGGGAGCGATGGCAGGTTCCTGGGATGGACCCTCCATGGGGACATTCCCTCCAGGAATCCCCCAGGGTCCCCATTTTCYATCCCAGAGCCCAAAATCAATATTTCTGTGGGTGCAAGACCCCCAGCAGACCTGGCATTGCTGGGTTTGCCCGTCTCCATCTCCCTGGGAGGAGAAAGGAAACTCTCCTTCCTCGCCGCGCTTYTATTTTGCTGCAGCAGTAACGAATTCTTGCAGTGGTTTGTGCCCTGAAGGAGCCTTAAAACCTCCCAAATTTGACAGCCAAAAATAGCTATCGCTCTGCTTGTTTCCAAGTGTTCGCTAGCCCTGATTTATTTACCCCCGTTATTTGAATCCGTCGYGCGCTTTGAATCCCAAATCCTAAGCAGAATGAAAAAACCTGCATCTATCATTTAGATGCTCTTGAGCTCATTTAACGGGGGGGGGTTTATCATTTCTCCTCGCTGAAAGGGTGTGCCTTGCACCGGGGGTCCTGGGGAGGGCTGGAAAAGCCAAAAAACATCATGGCATTATCGGCTCCTGGGATTTCCAAGCATCCGGACCGTGTGGCTGCTCCCGGAGCATTTTTCCCAGCCCTCGATATCCCCKTTTGTGGTGGGGGAGGCTGCCGGGGCTGTGGGTGAGCAGAGCTTGGGGGGACCTGTGGGCTGAATTAATCAGTGGCACGGGAGCGTTGAGCTGCAAGAATTGCTGGTGGCATCCCCGTGCACCCCCCCGCCCCGCGCCGTGCTCCCCCACGCCGGGGCCCATCAGTGCGGATGGAGAAGCCCCCGCCGAGTCCCCCCTTATCCCGGCCCTACAACGGTTTTGTGTCCGGGGTCCTGGCGCGCTGCTCGGGGAGCATCGAAAAGCAAAATGCAGATTTTTGGTGCAGAAGGACCCAGGTCAGGCACCCGCAGGGCAAACCCCGTGCCGGGAGGAGGCCAGGACAAGGCTCCTAGTGGGGGGGGGGCATCTGAGGGCTCTCGATCATCTGAGGGATTTTCTTCCCACCGGCTTGCACAGCCCAAATCTCTCTCCCTGATGGTATTTCGAGCCATCCGATGCCGACTCTTGGCTCACTGTAGCTCTGTTTGGAAAGTTTTGAAATTGTGAGGCGCTGGATGATTTGCACTGGATGATCCCTCCTGCTTGGGACCAGCATCTCCGGCACCGAGCACCCGCTGGGCCGGGCTCGCACGCGGGCCAGGACGGGCTCCAAACCTTCCTGAAGCTGGAAAAGAAGGAATGAAGGGCAGCGAGGGTGGCTGGGGCTGCGGGGGGAGGATGGTGCCCCCCATCCTCCTCATCTCCCCAGCTTCCCCAAAACAGGCTCAGATTTTTCATGCACACACACACCCTCGCCTCCGCCACACTGCTGGAAAAGGGGCGAAATTAATCCCTATGGAAATTTATTTAAATGAATTCCCTGCCTGGACACTCAAGCTGTTCCCAGCCTGGCGAGGGCAGGGCAGCCGGGGGAGGAGGGAGTGCGGACCCCCCCGGGCACCCCAATTCCCACATTACAGCCACATCTCACGGGGTTATTCCCCCCCAGGCAGTTGCCCCAGCGGTGCTGAGCCGTGCCACAAACCCAGGCTTGGGCCAACAAATTGCCCCAGGGCTCCCACTTGTGTCTTGCCCCCGGGTCGGGGCAGGGAGGAGRTGCCAGTGGCTCTCTCTGCGCCTCGGCGGAGGTCGGGGGGGACACCCGAAGGGGTTGCTTTGTGCCCCGTAAGCAGCCGGGCTTGGTCAGTTCATTAGGGAATAGAGAAATTAGCTGAGCATTTCAATAAATAAGAAATACTGGTTTTCCTGCCCAAAACACACCTCGGTTAATGAATTAATTTCAGACTGCGTGCAGCAGCGAGACCGAGCCCTTCCCGTTCCCGTCGCACTGGATGAGCTGCTGAGATCCTCATCCCGGCCCCGGCCAGCCCTGCGCCAGGCGCTGCACAGGTCCTGGGCTCAATGATCCCACCCCACGAGACAGGGGAGGTGGGGGGCAGATGGGGACCCCCTTGGCYACAGGGAGGCACAGCAAGCACCACTGTGAACCCCGAGCTCCCAGGAAGCATGGATCGGTGCGTGGCCCCSATCCCGTACGGCAGCAACGCAGCCGGCCCCGGAAAGGGGGATCTGGGGCACCTGCATCCCCCCGGGCAAGGCTCCTTTGAGATGGGGCGCAGACGTGGTATTGTCAGCGCCGGCAAGGGGTGAGGGAGATCTGGGAAGAGGGTTTGACGTGGGATTGTGGTGGGAAAGGTCGAGTTTGCAGGGARCTTGGCTTCGCAGGGGACCCCTCCGGCAGCAAGCATCCTCCCTGCACCSCGGTGGCTTTGCAGCATCCCGGAGGAAGAGGCCAGCCGGGCTTTGGCAAAGCCCAAGCATAAAAGCATCGAGGAGGAGCTTTTCCAAGCGCAATATTCCTGCTGGAGCATCAGGAGACCTTGGCACATGCAAACGCGCTGACGCCTTCCCCAGCCCTGCGTGGGCACCCACGTGCACGGGTGGGGATGCGCGGCCCCGTGTGCATCCCTGAGGGCATCGGTGGGCACGGGATCGGGGGGGCTCGGGGGAAGGAGCCCCTCTGATCAGCCTGCACTGATTCCCCACACAGACCACGGAGGGAGATGGACCTGAACCCCAAAGCTGGCAGAGCCCTCGTGGGGGATCAGGGCTGGGTGAGCCAGCAAGAACGGGCATTTCTCGGGGGTTTGTGCCACGCAGCACTTGTCAGCGCAGCTTTAGCACCCCGTAAAGCAACGCCGAAGGCTGAAGGTGAAGGGAGAGCACAAGGATGCCCCGACTGGCCCTTTAATGAGCGAATTCGGGCTCAGGCCCCGCAAAGCTGCGTAAGGGAAAGGATGAGGGGGGGACGCAGCCGTGGGGAGGAGGGGGAAAATGCAGGAGGAAGCTGGAATTAAGGGGGGGGGGGTRCACCGCGCCGCGGCGTGGCAGCCCCGGTGCAGGCAGCAGCTAACGCAATGTATGTTCATCCTCAGGCAGCTGCCCGGCAGCGCACCGGGGGCTTTGCTGACTGACCCCCACATTGGGACCCCCCACAAGCAGCTGGCAGCAGCAAGGACATGAGTGAAGAGGTGCCACCGCACGCCCCGGGGACGGCGTGGGGGTCAGCCTGTTCGCAAGAGACCCAGCACAAAGCGCGKCTCTCGGTGAGGACTTTTTGGAGCAGCCCGTGGGAACGGGGCGGGAGGTGGGGACCCCGTGAACCCCACAGCAGTGCCCAGGTGCCCCCAGAGCTCTCACTGCTTTGGGAGCATCACCTTAAAGGTCTCGCATGAGTTTTGCAGGACACAACCCCCTCTCCTGCCTGGATGGGAGCTCTTCTCTCCATTAGACACCAGCAGTGACGTGGTTTTTCCTGCTCCCGCTGTCACCTGCCCTCTTTCAAGATGTCCCAGGGGGTCACCAGCCACTTAAATACACGCTGACCCCAAGCTCCTGCCTGTCCCCACTGCCAGACCCCATTAGAAATGTCCCCAAGTGCACGGCGGGATGGGGACTGCGGTTGTGGGGACGGGAGGGAGTCGGCATGGAGGTGACACGGTCACTTCCCGGCCATCCCACGGGGACTCGGCCCCGGATCTCACTGGGCTGGGACTGGGCTCACACCAGTTTCTCCCATTACCAGYTGACACGAGCGGATGCCATGCGGTCCGGGTGACCAAGAAAGGCTGGAGGAAAGCCAAGGCTCAGTTTGAAGCGTGGGCAGGATCGGTGCAGATGCCCTTCCCACCCCCAGGGTAAGGGTTTGCTCCCTCCCTTCCCATATAGGCAACCCCATGGCTGAAGCCAGACGTGCCCGGGGGGTCCCACCCAGGGGTCCCCCACACACCTCGGTGCCAGAYGGGGTGCACGGACCGTGAGACGACATCCCGGGAAGCTGGAGGGACGCAGAGCTGCCGCCACCGAGCCYGAGGCATCGGGAGGACGAGGTCTGAAGCTTGACGAGGCGAAAGGGAAAAAAAAAATCACGTGCATTAAAGGTGTTCAAAGCCCCCGGCCGTGTCGCAGCCTGGTCTCCCTCGCGCCGCTGATGTTTGAGAAGGATTTTGCCCCTTTTTCTTGCAGGACACCCCAAATCCCTGCGAGACCCTGTGTCCAGGGTGTGTTTCCTTCCCAGCGGGTCGAGCTTTTATCTCCCCAGCCCTCTCCTTCCCCGCGGCGGGAGGTGAGGGATGGCCCGAGAGGGTCCCAGCCCCGGAGGGGACAATGTCCCGTCCCTTTTGGGCTGGGGGGAGGCAGGAGCAGCCAGGCTTCGGGCTTGGCCGGCGTGGGGACGGGCACATYTCACCTCACCCTCACCCCCTCGTTTCCACCCCAGACCTGGGAACTGGGTCTGGCCCCKCTTTGCTGGTCCGCAGGGCTCCCCAGGGGTGGCCCTGATGGGGGACGGGTGGGACAGGTTGTGCAAACGGGGACCCGGGAGGGACAAACACCCAGCCARCACCACCAGCTCCCAGTGTGCACTGACTGGTTGCTCCAGCCCCAGCTGGTGCCACTGGTCCTGAGACTCACTCCAGTCCTGCAGCCCCATTTTTCTGTCTTTAAGTCCAATTTCAAGGCAAAAACGGACCCCGGAGACCTGCAGCTCCAGGAGCAGACAGGGGACGATGCACAGCGTCACCGCGGAGGTTGGTGACTCCCGTTGCTCACTCAGCATCGGGGTGCCGGAGCCGTGGAGCCGGTGCCKGGTCCAGCTGGGGCTGCCACGGCTCAGTCCCCTCTGTGGGGTCCCACCAGTGTTTCTGGTGACCAGTTAAACACAGCGTGGGTGACATGGGGCCGGGCTGGCTCCCCTATGAATGCGTCGGAAGGAGATCCTCGCCGAAATCCCTGCCTCCGACCCCCCCCAGCACACACTCGTCCGCCGCCGCCAGCGACCCAGACGCCCAAATATTGAGCTATACATTAAATTATCCCGGGGAAAGGGCCGGGAGGGAGCCGGAGCACGTCGGAGGGAGCGTGGCAGTTTGTTATGCTAACCGAGGGGGGCTCCGCTCAGGGGACGTGTCGGAGAGGTCTGAAGAGCAAGGAGTTCACAGGCCCTCTCCTTTTGTCATGCTAAAAGTGCAACACAGAAAATATATACAGGCAGCTGCTCAATGGAGCGTGAAATACAAGTGATTTCTCCGGGAGCCCTGGGTAATGYGATGCAGCCCGGACAATGCCCACCGCCGTCCGCCGCCGTCTTTGTGCAAAATAGGAAACTTCTGTGGGGGGAACGGGCACAGCCCGGCTCCTGGCCCGCCAGCTGCCCCCAGCACCGTCCGGAGGTGGAAAGTCCCCGAGCCGGTCCCCGGCCATGGTGCCCGTGGGGTCCCCCGGCTGCAGGACCGACGGGAGCTCGGTTGTCCAGGGATCGGCTCCGGCTCAGTGGGTGCCGTGTGGCTGCAAAGCCCCAGCCCTCCGAGGAAACGTCCCCCCGGTGCATATGGGGACCGTGCTGGGCTGTGGGTGCAGGGCCGGGGTGCCCCGTTAATTCAATGACTTTACAGCAGCACCGACAACGGCAGCTCCCTTTGCTGATGCTAATTCGGGCATCTCTGCAGGATCGGTGTAAAATCAGTCCTCAAAGGGGCTTTTGTGTCCTGCGGGAGGGTGGCTGGGCTGGGGGTGCTCCGAGCATCCATCTTCCACCTTTCCCTCCTTTTTTTGTGTCTCAGCGGAGCTGAAAGCCGACGCCGTGGGGGCTGCGAGGATCCTGGGGCCCTGCATTCGTTCCAGAGATGCGCAGCCCCCGGTTTGTACAGACCCTGCGGCCAGCGCTGCGCCCCGGGGCAGGGGCYGGGGGGGTCTGGAGGTTCTGGGGGGGCCAGGACATGGGCTGTGCCCAGCCAGCAAAGGTGATGGAGCAGGCTGCTTCCCCCGACCCGGGCTCGGCTCGCAGCCAGGGGCACCCRGCAGCCAGGATCAGGCCACTTGGGTCAGGCTGGGGGGGGTTTTTGGCATCACAGCCCCTGAGTCCTTCCCCCCCATCGGCGGAGGGGCTGCTCAGCTCCTGGCCGAAGCTGGCACGGGGGGCACGCTGGGGGCTGCATCCCCAGGCTGCCCTGGGGGTGCCTGGGGTGGGGGGGGATGTGGCACCCCCCAAGCCGGGGTACCCCAACCCGCGGGGGATGCTCGGGGCACGGGCGGAAGCGACATCTAGCGGGAAGCGCATCCCTTCGCCCGGGAGACCGATATCCATGGCAACCCCTCGGGACCACCAGCACCCTGCCTGGACCAGGGGCACCCACCAGCACCCTCAGAGCCCCCCGTCAGGGTGAGCGATTGCTTCTTGCAGGGCAGGGCTGTCACAGCCCTAAATAACCCCGAGCTGAGCTGAAATACCTGCAGACACCCACCGTGAGGTAGGTGCTGGCATCGTGGCGGGCCCCGAAGCCCCTCACCCACCGTCAGCCTGGACGAGCTGCACCCAGCGGGCTCTGCCCTGGCCCCGTCCACCTTCGGCTCCTCCAGTGCTCGCAGGGAGACGCAGCCAGGAGCAACGCGGGGATAACTGCAGGAGAGGAGCCCATTTATCTTGCRAGGAAGACATGGGCAAAAGGACAAGGCAGGCGAGGTGGTTACAGCCGGCCCCGGGGCATCATTGCTCCACGGAGGGCACCGGGCAGGGGAAGGTCCCAGCTCAGCCAGCCCCAGGGTGGAAGGAGGATGGGGAGGCGATGGGGACGGAGCCGCCGCTGCCCAAACCCCTGCGCCCTCCCTTGCCCCTGAAATACCGTCCCCAGGGGCTGCGCGCCGGGGTGGGTATCGCAGAGCCGCAGCTTGAAGGGGCCCTTCAGCGGCAAATACACCCCCACATGTGTGCACATCTATACGTAGGGGGTGCAGGCATACACATATATATGATTTAATTTATATACATACATGCAGCCGCTGCTGGGGCTGTGCCGCTGTCCCGCACAGCGGAGTCGGGGCTCGAACCCGCGACCCCCGGGGCCGCGCGGGGACCACAGCTCCCAGGAGGCAGCGCCGGCGGAACCGGGCGCCACGGAGGGCCCGCCCCCCCTCCCAGTGCCGCCTCTCCATTGGTCGAGAAGATGCCAATCATCGGGAGGGCGGTGGAGGCGGCGGGGGGGCTTCCTGCGGCCGCCTTTGCACTGACCCCGGCATGGTGAGTGCGGGCCGGGGGTACCGGCCCCGGGGGGGGGCTGCCCCCGGGGGGTGCATATCCAGGCTGTCCGGAAGGGTGCATCCCTGGGGGTGCACGCCCGGGGGGGTTGCATGCCCAGGGGTGCATGCACGAAGGGTGCATGCTCAGGGGGGTGCATGCCCGGGGGGTGCATGCCCGGGGGGGGGGGCATGACCAAGKGTGCATGCCCGGGGTGTCCCAGGGGTGTGCACACCCCAGGGGTGCACGCCCAGGCCGTCCCGAGGGATTGCGTGCCCGGTGGGTGCATGCCCGGGGTGTCCCAGGGGTGTGCACACCCCAGGGGTGCATGCACGGAGGGTGCATGCCCAGGGGGGGTGCATGCCCGGGGGGGTGCATGCCCAGGGGTGCATGCACGGAGGGTGCATGCTCAGGGTGGCCCGGGGAGGTGCATGCCCGGGGGGGTGCATGCCCGGGGTGTCCCAGGGGTGTGCACACCCCAGGGGTGCACGCCCAGGCCGTCCTGAGGGATTGCGTGCCCGGTGGGTGCATGCCCGGGGTGTCCCATAGCAGGGCCAGGGGCTGGGGGAAGCAGACAGCGCTGGCACTGCAGGCTGGTGGGGGGGCTCCCCAGCTCCCCCCGGCTCTCTGAGCACCCCTGAGGGTGTCCCCGGCGCAGGCGGTGATGGGGGTGCAGGTGGTGGTGAGCCTGCTGGCAGCCAGCGTCATGCAGAAGATGGCCCCGCACTGCTCCTTCGCCCGCTGGCTGCTCTGCAACGGCAGGTACGTGGCCCGTCCCCCCCCGCTCGTCCCCGTGGGGCCTCGGGGACACCCGGCACCGCTGACACCCGACTGCTCCCTTCCAGCCTGCGCCGCTACAAGCACCCCTCGGACGAGGAGCTCTGCGCCCTGGCAGGCAAGCAGCGTCCCAAGGCCAAGCGGGACAGGTCAGCCCAGCTCGCGCCCGTGGCCCCGGCGGGCAGGAGGGACTTAAAACGATAAATACCTTGTTTTGGTGGTAATGGAAGCCGTGCCGGCATGCTGCGGGACTCCCCTGGGGAGGTGCGGCACTGAGCCTCGGCCGCAGACCGGCTCGGGGCCGGTGCTGGTGACGAGGAGCCCCAAGATGGGGACGTGTCGCCACGCGAGGGGCTTTCGGCACCGTCCCAAGGTGTCCCACACAAGGGACGAGCCAGCTCTTTGCCTGCCGTCCCGAGCCYGGGTTTCCCTTGCAGGAGGATGAACGGCGTGATGGATGATAAGCCCCTCTCCGTGCCCCGGGACATCGACCTCCGCCTGGACACCAGCCCCATCACCGCCGTGGATGCTCTCGGTAACCCCCACAGCTCCAGCACCCTTCCCATGCACCCGCTGCTCCGTCTGCATGCAGGACCCAGGTGTCCTGGCACCCAGCATCACCCKGGACCCTCGGCCATGCCCGGGACCCCCCGCGGGTCCCCGCAGCACGGTGACGTGTCCCTCTGTCACACCAGTGCTGCGTTATTTCCTGGAGTACCAGTGGTTTGTGGATTTTGCCGTCTACTCCACCGCCGTGTACGTCTTCACCGAGGGCTACTACTGCCTGGCGGACCCCCAGAAGGAGACGAACATCGGGGTGCTCTGGTGCCTGCTGACGGTTGTCTTCTCCGTGTATCCTTCTGCCGGCTTTTGGGGTGCGATTGCTGCCACCCGCYGGGTCCGGGCTGCCGATGGGTGGGAGAGGGAACCCGCCATCCTTGTTTTTTCCCCATTAAAAGCCAGTTGAGATGGAAAATTTAAATTTATGGATTTATAAACCACTCACTGATGAGCTGTAAAGGTGCCTAATGAGAGCCTTCCCCGTGGAGAAAGTGGCGGTGGCCCAACGACGCGGATGGCTTACGACGTGCTAATGAGCAGGGGGGTCCTGCTGGCATGGGGAGGGGGTCCCAAAGCCCCTGGTTTCCTTGACGGCCGCCCCTCGCCCGCAGCAAGGTCTTCTTCATGGTGATGCGCCATTACTTCCGCTCAGAGGAGGGGGGCGAGCGCTCCGTCTGCCTCACCTTCGCCTTCTTCTTCCTCCTCCTCGCCATGGTGGCCCTCGTCATCCGTGAGGACTACCTGGAGTTCGGCCTCGAGCCCGGTGGGTGAGGGGGGACAGGGAGAGGTGGGTGGGTAGGTGGTCCCTGGGGCCTGCGGGCACCCCACTCATGGGGGGTCRCTCCCCACAGGGCTGGCCGGCGTCACCAGCAACCTGGGGAGCATCCTGAAGCAGCGGGGCTGGGAGTGGACGTGAGTTGGTGGTAGGGCAGGGAGGGAAACGGGGGTTTTTGGGAGGTTTTTTGGAAATCTGGGCTGGGAACCCCTCTGGGGCTTACCGGGGACGGGGCCGACCTGTCCCCCCCCCACGCTGCCTTCTCTCTCCGCAGGCTGCCCCTCGCCAAGCTGGCCTTCAAGCTGGGGCTGGTGGCCCTGTGCTCCTTCTTGGGCGCCTGCCTGACCTTCCCGGGGCTGCGCCTGGCCCAGACGCACCTCGACGCTCTCCGGATGGCAGCCGACAAGCCCCTGACCCAGTTGGGTGAAACCTGGGGGGGTGGGAAGGAGGCGAGGGGGTCGGTGCTGGCGTCTCGGGCCCCCCCCCGCCGGCTCTATGGCTGCAGGGCGGCGATGAGGTTTGGTGGTGGGAGAGGGTGGAGGGGGTGTGGGTGAGGACCGGTCCCTGCCCACGGAGGGATGGAGGGAGGGATCCRGGGGCACCGGGCTGCATGAGGGTCTCTGACGGCTCCGCCGCAGGGTCCTGCTCCACCTGAGTTTCCTGGCGCCTGTCCTCGTGGTGGTGATGTGGATCAAGCCCATCTCGCGGGATTTCCTCCTCCACGCGCCCATGGGCAAGCAGACGGTGCAGATGTAAGTGGGGCACCRGCAGCGGGTCCGACTCTGTGCCCCGGCATCCTTTGCTCCGAGGGGAAACTGAGGCACGGGTGCACCAGTCCACCTCCTCCAACACCAGTAACCCCCCCATCCTCCCTACCACCACCACCTCTCCCATCAGACACCCTCCCTGGGGCACGGGGCGGGGGGGTGTTTCTGGACCCTGGGATCTCCCACAGCCCCCTCCTCTTGCCCCAGCATGTCGGACTCTGCCTACGACACCGCGCGCCTCTGGACCATCGTCGGCCTCTGCCTGTTGCGCCTGGCCGTCACCCGCCGTCACCTCCAGGCGTACCTGGGGCTGGCCGAGCGCTGGGTGGAGCAGATGAGGAAGGAAGCCGGGCGCATCGCCGTCCTGGAGATCCAGCGCAAGGTCCGGATGCGGGAGCTGAGGTGGGAGAGGGGGGTCCGGGCACGGCTGCCCGGCCTCCTGCTGATCCCCACCGCCCACAGATCACGAGGATTTACTGCTACGTCTCCGTGGTCAGCCTGCAGTACCTGGGACCCATCATCCTCACCCTGCACTGCACGCTGCTCCTCAAGACGCTGGGTAAGGAGGCAGCAGGGGGACGCGGGGGCTCGGGAGGGGCAGGATGAGACCTGCAAGTCATCACCAAGCCATCAGCATCCCAGGTGTCCCCAGGCTCTCACGACATGGTTTGCAGTCGGCACGAACCTAACGCATGCAGCGAGCGTGCTGGGACTCAGCCACCAGCACGGCTGTAGCACGGGGATGGGGCTGCAGCGCGGGGACCGGCCCCCGTGGACCCGTCCCCTCTGTCACGCAGGGCACCACTCCTGGGGGCTGTATCCGGAGCCCCCTCCCCACCCTCCGGCAGCGACCGCAGCACCGCCGCGTCCCGGCGGCGAGGACGGGGAGGACGTGCGTGCCGCGGTGGAGCAGATCACAGGCGTCTTGGGCGGCATCTTCACCCCCCTCTTCTTCCGCGGACTTTTCGCCTTCCTCACGTGGTGGGTGGCTGCCTGCCAGGTCGTCACCAGCCTCTTCGGCCTCTACTTCCACCAGTATCTGGCAGCCTCCTGACTGGGGGGAGCTGGGACCTGCCTCGGGGTGCAGTCGGTGCCCGGCTGCTGGTCCCCTTGCTCCTGCCTCGGCTGGTTTCCCCCTTTGCACATGCCTGTGGCACACGTGGACACGCACGTGGGGACATTTCTGCCACCAGCTCTCATCATGACGGGTTTTATGCACCTGGGCTGGTGTGGGCATCGCCTGCTCCTGCCGCCGATCACCACCGTGCCTGCTCTCGCCCTGCCGCCACGCCGGGCTGCGTCCCTCCGGCCCCTCTTCCCCTTCCCCCCCCCGGCGATGGAGGAGCTGAAGCCCCACAGCTGGGTTTGCTGCTGCCTGCTCTGACCCATCAGCTCTGCTGCTGGGTTTTTCTCGAGGGCAGCGGCTCCTGCCAGCCCCGGGCAGGACGTGCCGGGCARAGGACTCGTCGGGGATCACCCTTGCGTGGTGGAGACCTCACAGCCGGGCTGGAGCGACAGCGTGGGCTTGCCAGCACAGACTTTGGGGTTTGCTCTGCCTAGAATTTACCTCCACCCGCTGAGGGTGAGTGTATTTTTGTAGGGTCGCTGCACTGGCCAGCTGGGTCTGAGCTCCTTGGGGGTCATCCCTCTGCTTCGTGTGAAATCCTCGGGCCCAGCAGCCTCCGCTGTTGGCTGTTTTAGAAATAAATAAGTAACCCAGAGTCGGTTTGCCACGCTGAAAGCTGCTGCTTTGTTTGCACTTCACGGCCCTGAAGCCCCTCAAGCAGGGCAGGGGGTCCCACGGCTGCCTTTGGGCAGGCSGGCGAGCAGCAGAGCCCTGTACGGGTTATTGCAGCAATGAGAAGAGGTTGAGCCCTTGAACAAACCTGCAGCCCAGCCCCATCGCCCTTGAGGAGCCCTCACGTTCACCCCATCACAGCCCGACTCGGTGCCTGTTCCTGGCCCTTCCTCCCCTCGGCACTGGGGTCGCTGATAAAGCCCTGGGGGGGGGGGGGACAGGGTCCGCGGCCCCTCGTCCATCTCAGCCCAGCTCTTCCCCACCGCACGGTGGGTGCTGGTCCAGCTGCATGAAAAAGGATTAGCAGGTCTGGGCTGCTCAGAGAAAGGGAGAGGGGCTCTGATCCTATTTGATAGCCTTGTAATGGTCTTAATTCCCTCTTGCTAAGGGCCGAGAGGAGAAGGCAGCCCTTTGCCCGGYGTTAACAGGGCTAATCCGGACAGTCCTCCTCCACCTGGATCCCGAGGACCCAAGCTGCAGACACAGTAAAAGCCCCTTTGCAAAAAATTATGGGGAAATTCCCCTTTAGCAAACAGCTGGGGAAACCAGAGCCCAGAGCAGCACCATTAACCAGCACAGGGCCAGGAGGAATTTGGCTCCAGCAGCACTGTCACCAAGACGTGGGTGGAAAGGTGCAAAGAAGCAGCGATTCCCTCGGGGCCAGGATGCGAAGGGACTTGTTTCAGCCTGCGCCGTCCCATTAAAAGCTAGTCCGACTGCCTTGATGGCTCATTTATCTAATTTTCCTTAAGCATGTGGAGGAAGCAGCCGGGGGCTGAGCTGGCAGGGAAGCCTTCGCAGCAGGAGGACGGTTGCTAGGGCCTGGGGTTGTGCAGCATTCAGACATGCAGACAGTCCCTCCCCTGAGATCTGCCCAGACGTGACCCTCTCAGGCGGGGACAATGACTGATAGACTAGCCAAGAGCAGGAGACAGATCCACAGGCACTGAAATTGGGCCACATCAAATAAAATGAAAGAGCCCCCCCATCTTCCTCTCCCCAGAATTATTTTTACTCTTTGTATCTTTGCATTATTTAGAATAGGGAAGGGGCTGGGCTCTGCGAAGGGCCACGCTTGGGCTCTCAGCAGAGAGGGAGCAGCTGGGACCAAGAGGTTTTGTGGCTGCGGAGGCTCGGCTGGCACCAGGAGTCCCGGCTGCGACCCAGATCTGGCCTCGCATCCCCCCCGGTGCACACCCACCTTCGGCCCCCACTGAGCCAAACTCGGCCAGCACCCACGGTCTGGGGAGAGGGCTGGGGTCGCAGCAGCTCCCGGAGGTCTTCCTTCACGCCCTGGCAGGGAAGGGAAGCAGCGAGCCCTGCCTTCCCACCCCGCTTCCATCCAAAATGAGATCCCCTTGGCATCCGTACTGCCTGCATCCCGCAGAGCTGCTCCTGCTTGGAGCAGAGGGAAATTTCTCATCCCGGCTCTCTCCGTGGCTGGCAGCCCAAACCAACCCCGCACGCACGGAGCCGGGCGGCCAAAGGCAGGAATGCCCCCAACGGGGAGGGTCCGGAGGCGGCTGGTCCAGGGGAGGGGGGCAGGGRCCCTTCTCCAGCTCCGCCACAGGCYTCCTGCGAGGTTTCGTGCAAGTCGCAGCCTGAGGGTCTCRGTTTCCCTTGGGATCCACAACCAGGACATCAGCTCTGCCCYGCCTGGCAGGGAGCAGCACTGGGCTCCAGGGAGGTTATTCCCAAAGGGCCGGATCYGTCCTCACTGCCGAGACTTCCCCACCTTGCGAGGAGCGCGAGATGGCAAAGCATCGCCATGGCACATCCACGCCAGACCCTGAAACGCGGCTGAAAGCCCTGAAAGCCCCAAGAGCTGAGCAACAGCCGGGGGACCCCCAACTTGGGGGAAGCGGCCGGGCCGTGCCTAAGCCRACAGTGCCACCTGCCGCCATCGCACACCCGTCCCCGTCCCCCACCGCGGCGCTGGGGACCGGGACAGCACCGGCCTCCTCCGGAGGAACCACCGGTTTTGAGCCAGCTCCAGAGGGGTTTTCCTTCCTTCAAGCTTCCCCCGACTTCCACGGGAGGGACTTTGGAGGGAGCTCCATGCGCAGGAGAGCTGTGTGCTTGGGGGCACAGTCAGCCCCACCAGAGGTACCCCCAGACACAGCCTCCCCCCCCCCAGACACCCCAATGTTTAGCCCCTCGAAAAATCCACCCAGATGTGCCAGGCCCCTCTCTCTTACGAACAACGTATAATCGGAAACACCCTCAGAGAGCCTGCAAAGTCAATTATATTTTTTATTAAATATACATCCTCTCTTGGCACAAATCTTAAAATATATAAACATTATATAACAAAGTGTCTTCACTGCAATAAAATAGAACTCCAGATCCAAGAAGAGCAGTCAAAATTGACACACACGCATACACGCACACATTGATGGTGAGGACACATCTTGACAAAAGGCATTTAACAGTGTTTGTGCTAATATATGCATAGACCACACAGGCAGTGAACAGCGCTGGGAAACCCTGCATCGCATGGCGTTCAAGGGGGAGCTGGGGGTAGTGGGAGGAATCAGCCCCTACAATAAAAAAAAAAAGGCTGTTTTGTAGGAAGGCCACCTCCTCCTCTGGCCCAGTCCAGGTAGGGAGGGTCCATAACATATGCCCTGGCTCCCTGCGGAGCCCAGGTGCCCAGTCAGGCACTGGGGAGCTGCAYGGGAATGATCCCACTGCATTTCCTCCTCCTCCTGCCCGCCCAGGACTGGTGCCAGACTCGCTCAGGGTTGCCACAGTGCTTCTGCTCAAAGTTTCCTTTCATGCCTCATCTGCTTTTGTGTTAAAGACACCAGAGGGTGAAGATGATGGTGCTCGAGTCCTTCTAGGTGGAAGGCGGTAAGAAGTTAACAGAAGTACCACTACTTTTCCAYAGAAGCTATGCAACCGCTTTTGGAGAGCTTCCACGAAGTACCAACGCTACACCACACCACCCACCACCCCATGGCTTTCCGTGACTTCACGCCTCAGGAGGCCACGACTCCTCTCCTGACCCTTCCACCACGGTCCTGCCAACCACCAGCCCTCCCTTCGGCGACTCTTGTCTTTCCGGGGAACTGGCAGAGGTCTGCGCAGCGCACGCAGGGCGAAGGCGTTTGCAAGAAGCCAGCTCAGATCCCACCTCCCCACATATTCGAGTTCCCTAACTGACCCTCCGAGGCTTCCAGAAGGACCAGCTCTCCCTGAGCTACCTACCCAGCAAGCAGCCACTTTCCCAGAGCACCGTGGGCATCACGTGGAGGTACCGAAAGAGGAAACGATAAGAAGCAGCAGCAATTCACAGCTTGTGAAGGAAAGGTGCTAGGAGAAGGAAAGGCGCTAGGCTGGACAAGTAGTTCAAGAACCTTTCAAGAAAACCTTCTGCCCCATCACCTAGTGCCTTTAACTTCTTGCCCTCACACACAAGCATCCCTGCCTGTGAGTGGGAAGCCTAGTTGGGCTGTTCGGGCATCACTATCAAAGCTGCAATTTTGTCATTTTGGATGCATTTCATTGGACCTGATTTTCTCGAAGTGCTAGTGCGAGCCTAAAGGTGCAGAAGCAGGGAGGGAGGGAGAGTAGACAAGGGAAAAAAAAAAGCACAAATTAACGTTTGGCGGTAACGCATTAAGGAACAATGAGAAACATGACTTGAAAATAAAAGCAAGGAATTTGAGAAGAATAAAACGAAAAAAATGGGGAGTCTGGGGTAGGAAAGAAGTTCTAAAGAAAAGAAAGACTAGAGAATATTCCTGTTAGACTTGTCTCCCTTCTCAGAGCTAAAGGCAATGGACCTTCTTGGCCAGCACACAGGCACCCTCCCTTTCCAAATCAGCATGCCCAAAACTCCTCGGGCACTGATTCCAGGCAGCAGAGAGATCTGGAACATGTCTCAATTCATGCAAGGATTAAGAGAAGGGAAGAGAACACTCTGTTTCTCCTTTTCTACATTCAAATCAGAGAAGAAAGAAAAAAAAAACCAAAAAAACACCCCTATTTAAAACGACCCAAAGCAGTAACACACAGTTGCCCAAGAAACAAAAGCACCAAAACCATTACACACTGAATTCGAAGATCTGTCTCTGAACAAACACCCAGCCTGCAAACCTTGGAAAAACATGTTTGGCTAAAATTCCATTGAATTAAAATCAGGTGCAGCTGCTAATTAAGGAACAACTTATCTGAGGCCAATACTTCCAAGTCTGGCTGGGCTTCAGGTCTTGTTTCTCAGCTCAGCGTCCCCAGGCCGTAGGTGAGGTGCCCGCACCGCGTTCCAGCTGCAAGGAGGGTGATGCCAGAGTCAGGCAGCCAGAAGCTGCCTCCTCCACAGGCTTCCTATTCATTTAATACACTAGCCACGCTCCTGACGTGGCAGAAGGTGCCCCTGGATCTGCCCTCCCGCTCAGTCCCAAACAAGAGGCTAGTCATCCAGTGTAAATCCTTTCTCAGTCAGGACCCAGGAGGAATTAAGCCACCCCTGTGGTTCAGTGACGCTCAGCATCTCRTAAGACAAGGTCTGCTGCGCTCGCCTCCGAGCCGTCCTACCGTACTGCGGAGCAAAGGAGCTCGCTCTAACTTGGATGCCACAGTTCAGCTTCCTCTCGTCTTCATCTAGTACCCATCGGCTGTGCAGAAAGGACTGTGCTTTGAACTGGCAGCCTCCAAGCCGAGAGAGAACTTGGCATGGATTCTACACGCAGTCAGACACCCATACGTGCACGTACACAGAGTCAGCTGCTGACGCACCGAGTTGCTGGTCTGTACCTCGCTTTTGTGGTAGGGTGCAACTGCCTTAGTATTTCCTCACTGGGCCAGACAAGATAAAGACAAGAGCAGAAGTAATTGGCTTCTCCATTGGAGAAAAGAAATCAGACCTCTTGCAAAGGACTAAACAAAATTTCACCCAAAGAGAACAGCTGATCATCTTCCATTAGCAATAGGAGCAAAAAATAATACAGAATTCACGGCTATGATCTCTAAAGACTCTTAAAACAACAMCACCTAACATTTCTTTAATTGCAAAGTAAATCAGTGACTGCAGTCGAGTTTCACAACGGAAATTATAATTTGTGGGCTCGGAGGCAGAAATTACTGAGGTTAATATCCCGCCCATCCACAAACCATTTAAGTATGATCGATCCCACGTGTTCTGGGAACAACATGCACGCTAATACTTCAGTATGCTGGCTCTCCGCCATGTCCACAAAATGGAAGTGTGGGTGCTCAATTCCTAGGGAAATATTTGGCATTAGAAGCAAGTTATGCTCCGAAGAACAAGTGCAAAGACAAAAGAAAGGAGAAAGCTATTTCTACCAATTGTGCAATTACCTCCATTCCCATTAATAAAGCCATGACACAAGGCTCGAACTACAACGGCTAACATACATACAGCAGAAAAGGACAGCTTCTAAATTACGCCTTATTTTTCTTTTATACATTACAGACTATATCAGCTGGAAAGGGATTTTTAATCTTAGTTTATGTAATCTGATTCTCAGAGAAGTCTAAAGTTTGCTCTGACCTCTCTTGCACTCCAAATTTAATATAGGAATGGAACATAAAACAAAACCACCCCAAAATCTCCATTTCCCTGAAAACTTATCTGAAATAGAAACACTGAAAGGTACTTTACCATTCATTTTCAAATTGCAACTGGAAATGATTGGCACTATACATAATTTCTGAAGGGTCAATACTGGCTGCGGAGCCCATTCTCCCAAGGACCCAGCTGGTCCAGAATAACTCTCGGAATAAAAGCAAGCGGGCTTAGGTGTGGACTAATGAACGGAGGTGACACAACCTACACAGCAGGCACCAAAAGACGAGAAGGTTGTTCAAAAGCAGGGCCAGCAGCTTGAGTCAACTACGRGGCTGCATTCACCAGACGCGAACAGCCTTTCAGGATAACTACGTACGCATCACACGTGCATCTTTGAGATGTTTGTTCTTGCATCGTGCATAAAGCCGAAACAGTAATACTGAAGGATAAAACTGCTTAAATCTTAAGTATGTAATACTTCCTTTTCTAGTGCATCAACACGACAGTCTGCTAAATCCCTCAGAAAACGCTGCCTTTAAGACCATGACAACAAYGGTTTGGGTAGCCCGAAAGCACTACTGCAGCTCGACTCAATCCAGTTTGTGAATCCAGGCACGGTCCCAACTCAACAACACYGACAACAAACATGAGAATTTGATTTACAAAACCGCTCGGAACTTTCCTCCCCTGCTGTCTACAGTCTTTGGTAATCTCAGAGGGACGTTGCAAGCAAGGGATATTTTATGCAACAGAACACAGAAATGAGAAGAACATTTGAAAAAGGGCAGCATTTCCAGCCGGAGCTCACATTCAACTTCCAGAACAAAAGAAGTGACCTGGACCTGTTAAATCCTGCTGTGTCCTGTTTTATGGAGACTGACGCTTACAGGTCAGAGGAATCTGGAATTCCTTACAGACTAACTGGAATATTGCACTTGGCAGACTGCCTCCAGCCAACRCGTGTTCAGTCACTGGGAACGGCCTACCAGGAGCAGCAGTCRCTTCCCAGATCCAGGGGTTCATTCCAACAGCACCGAGTCCTCTCTTTCATCATCCACCACTTCATTTGCCCACAGAGACCAGGTGAGGAGCCAGCAGCAGCACATGTTTGTTTGAGAGGCTCCACTCCTGGTATCACAGAGTAACACAGAAGGGTGAGGCAGCTACTTCAGACAACTCGRTTCTGCAGAACTGTAAGAAGAATTTTGTTTAGGAAGGGTTATTTTCAGGTCGAGGTTTCCAAATAACTCGGAGGCTCATTAAAAAGAAAAAAAATCGAACAATAACAGAACAAACAAACAAGAAAGGGAAGTTCTCAGCTGCAGGAGAGCATGTACAAAGTGAGGGAACGCTAGCATTGCTCTTTCTACACGTGGTGTACTTTTCCCCAGCAAGGGCTGTGGGGATTAAGCTACTACCTTTCAACATTAGTGCTGTGCTGTAATTTACGGAGAAGGATCTGCGTCAGGTCAAAGGTTGTGAAGCTTATTCCCACTGCAATCGGACCTTTGACCCAGTTCATGCTGAGTCCTTTGTACAAGCCACGGATTAGTCCCTCTTCTCTTATAATCTCCTGCATGGTGAGAAGGATGGAACTGTACGTGTGTCCCATAACCCCTGCCGTCTGCATTCGCCGGCGAACCACATCCAGGGGGTAAGAAGCTGACTGGCCAATCAAGCCTGCACAGGCACCAAACAAAAGCCGCTCCGGAGGGGATGGCTGCAATTTCCCACTGTGATCTGGGAAAGAGAAAGTAGCAGAGTGTAGAAAGCTTCTTGTAATAAACACATGGTCAGGGTCAAGTGGGCTGAGAGCCAGAGAGAGTACTGAGTGCCAGAGGTCCTGAGATTTTGTTCCCRACTTGGTTGTTAGCTGACTTGGTACGTAACCAAGTCCTCCTGCACCCAGGACTTGCACCTTCTTGTTCCTCTGCAAGACAGAGAGACTGCTTTCCTGCAGCTTACCTTCTCCGTAGGCTGGGATTGGAGAGAGGGAGGCACAAGGCACCCTCCACAAGCACAGCACTGTGCAATTTGCTTCAAGGCCAGGAAAAGGACTTGTACCACTGAATTCAAACACCTCGAATTGGCCAAAAGCCTACACCATTTCATTTGAAAGCAAACCAAGTTGCCTTTACCTGCATGTAGTTTCTTCAACGTCTCGTAGGTGAAGAAGCTAAGCCCAGCATATGGAATCACTCCAAGGATGGTTGGTGTAAATCCCCTATACAATGTCTTCAGTCCTTCCTCTCGGGATATTCGGATGAAGACATGAACAATATTGCTGTACCTAGTATGTGGACACAGGAAAACCAAATCTGTGCTGGTTAGTGACTGCACACACCAGTAATATTAACAGGACTTTCTGAAGGATCAACAATTAATTAATTCGGCTCTGAGCTCATCAAACAGCTCAGAAGGGATTTCAAAAGCCTGTCTGCAAACGGAGAAGCCAGTCACTAGCTCTCCTATAGCCCTATCCCAACATGCTATCCTGTCTGTTAGACCTCTTCCGGAGGCGTTGTGCCAGCTGGCCTCCTAAAGAACCAACACACAGGGTTTACTAGCGAGGTCTTTCAGTATCCATCTCCTTCCAGCCCCTGGACTAACCAGGACTCCGGTCATTTAATCAGTGCTCAGACCTCAGCGGTAAGAGGTTTATTACACCAAAGGCTCCGAGCAAGAAGTGACCCAGAAAATGGGAATAAAGTCATCTGACCTTAAAAGAAAGTTCTGCGTTTGTTCGTGGTGCTTGTACTTGCTTTCGTTAGGCACTTACATCTCCTTCGGCGTGACAGCCATTCGAGCACGGACCATATCCAAGGGGTAGGTTAACATGGCAGCCGTTGTGCCTGCCAGAGAGCCAGCAATGAATCGAGGAAAGGGTGTCAGCGCTCTAAAGTAAGGTGAGAGAAGAGACCAAACAGATCACCTGGAGATGGAAATACTACGTGGCTTTTGAGCATGGCTCTACTCTATCTGCTACTGAATCCCTTCCCTGCCTGCGTACTGAAGAGAGGTGGGTGGGTGGGTGGGGGCTGCAGCGGCTGTGGTTTGCCCCAGCCATTCAAGACACAGGCTTAGAGAAATATCTGTTGAGGACAGCAAGCCTGACTCGGGATGTCTCAGCCACCACATGCCCAGGAGCAAGAGGCTCAGGCCACGCGCGCGGCTCGGGTAACAGCGCAAGGCTGGATCTTGTTGCTTCTCCTGCAAAGAAAAGCTCTTTGTTTTGCCTGCCCACTCTCAGCACAGTGCTAACTCAATGTCTAGGCCACTTCTTGCTCATGCCTCTAGAAGACAGGGTCTTCTTCTCACAAAGATCTCCCCTGTGCAAGACGAGAAGCCCAGCCCTTTGCTCAGTCACGAGAGGGGCCGGCACAACTCTGTACCGACAGAGCTTTCAACTCAGGCCTGCACAAAGCAGAGAAACGTCCTCCCTCCCTACGATCTACGGTCCCACAAACTGCTCCGTCCTCCTCTGCAAGGATCAAAGCCACGCTGCATCTTACTTTCCCTGGAAGCCGTAGTAACTCCCCAGGAGCTGCTTGTACTCTTCGTGGGCGCAGAACTGAATGGCGGCGTAAGGGATCACGCGGACCATGGTGGCTGAGTTCCCCCGCCAGAGACTCCAGAAGCCTTCATTGAGGTAGGTGCGATAAATCAGCCTGTAGGCTTCCTGCAGGCAACGGAGCAAAGGTCAGACGGGGAGATCATGATAAGAGGGAGTCCAAACAATAGAGGGGGAAAAGGTGACCCTATAGCTTAACCTCTCCAAATCCTCCTTCCCACCCCAACCACAGTAAGCTGATACCAGCTGGWTACGCTCGCAACCCTGACTCCAGAACAAGACACCTAAAACGTCTTCTCTGGGGAGACTGAATCAGATACATTAGAGCAAAAAAGAACCGGAGCCAGGAAGACAGAGTTTTACATTCAAGACGACATTTTTCCCTCCGAGGGCAAGGCACAGAGCTGGACCGCTGTTTGCACAAACCATTTCTCAACCCAAATTAATCTTCTTAGTATAAGACAGAAACATTTGGATTACACATATTAGCACAGCACACACGGAACAGCCGWAGTGCACAGGCAACAGAACATTCAGCGAGCCGTGGTAGCGATCAGCTCCCAAATTCAAATCCCCTATATACCCTGAAACAACTCCAGTGGCGGTTGGGGGAAAGCAAGCAACCACTAGAGGAGAAGGTCTAACAAAACAAAGCCCTGAGCAATGCCACAACATTTACTGTCACRTCACAGGTAGAACCTGGAGTATGAAGGAGGACTGAGGCCCCTCTGTGCTAGGCACTGGACAAAAACATGAACATGGAAGAGCACCGTCCTCAGGAGTATTACAAACAATACTGTTTCCAGTCTTTCCCTCTATGCTCTTTCACTATGAGTGCTGCTAATAAAGCCCAAGCAAGGAAGTTAAATAAATACAAACAAAAGATGCTGTTAGGGCTATTACTACCATTAATCAAACACTTCAGGTCAACAGGAGACAGACACATCACCTCACCTTGGCAGAAAATCTTTTTGAAGACACTAAAAAGAAAAAATGAGCATTAGGTCTTGCAATACATTTAGGTGGATCAAATAAACCRTACAGGCATTTTATCTAAGGGATAAAAATAGAAGCAAAAGAATTAATGCAAGAGAAAATAGAGATTCTTTCTAATAAACAAAGACTTTCCACAGGTAAGTGCTCCCAAGCTCTCTTTAGCACATAAGTTCATTTTTCCACCTACTGTTATGAAAACGCTCAGTTTCTGTCACACTTCTTACTTTAAAGSACTAAAAATAAATGAATAAATAAATAAATAAAACCCAAACAAAACTGCACCGACCACTTATTTCAGCAGAGCATTTCCATGCACAGGTTCCAGCCTAATGCCAGAATCCAGCAAAGAACGGGTCTGTTTAGCGAGGCTCCACGCAAGACTGGCTTCATCCTMGCAAAACTCAAATGAACACCCAGTTTCTTTTCTTGCCTCCATTCAAACTGACAGCATCTCTTTAACTATGTAATACACAAGGCATTTGGAAGCAAGATTTATTTGGCATACAGCAGCTCTGTTTTGTAACATTCCTACAGCAGGAAGGAAACCCAGGCTAAAACCCCAACAGCAACGCTAATGAAACATGGTACCAATTAAGTGTCTATTGCAGTTTCTTTCAAACTCCTTTGAGACTTGTAACCTCTCAAGTGTATCAAACAATCACATGCAAATTCATTTTCACCACGCTGCTCCTTTATGCAATTTAACACTTTTTTTTTTTTAAAAAAACAAATAAAAATACCTCAATAACCAATTGCAGCTGGCTCTGCAATGGGAAAGAGCTCTTTTCTCTCTCCCCCAGGAAAATTCTTCAGTCTCTAGTTCAAGGGACAACCTTCCTACACTCACATGACCCAAAGATGCCTTCCCTTTTCACAGACAGGGAAGAGGCCCCAGAGTAAAAACCTTTAGGAGAGCAAGAGACTAAGAAACACATTAGATACTAAGAAATCGGTCAGAACGGGCAAGTTTTAATCATATCCTCTGCAGCGAGTTTAATGGGCCAAACCAAACAGGTCTTTTTATAAACGTAGGCCTGTACAAATTAAAGGTGATTTATACGGACAGCTGATGACTCRCCCCAGTTCTGCAGTTTCCATCTCACCTCTGATCCTGACATTTCCAACCTTAGATGAACTACAGTGTTTGTTCTGGTGAGAAAGCACAGCACGTACTCATTGCTGCACGAGCATCTGGTCACAGATGCAATCCCAGCCTGCAGCCAGCCCCGGCTTTAGCTCCCTACAGCTTGAACTCCCTGATCTGTATCCCCCCRCTATTCCAGACCTCAGCCCCTGCTATGTTGAGAATGAAAACCATGTCAAATGCAAGTCAATTCAAAATTAAATCTCATCCAGGGATTAGATTAAACCTACCCAATTCATTTAATCTGGGACGTCAACCAGATTTAAAATTCTTGGCCTCACCAAATGTCTACTGTATTAACAGTCTGCACTCTTCCCTCGGGGACAATTAGTGTAGCTGACAGTTCCTGCACGGAAACAGAGGAACTGAACAGAGCCCATGATGGGGCTGAATCCCAAATCCCGCTAAGCGCGTGAGAATTTTCTATTCAGAAGTTTCTATTTCAGTTACACACTTTACGGGTTCCAAAAAGGGCTTTATAATACAAAGCTAGGTATGCCAGCTTCAATGCCTCTTGCAGTACTTTTCATCACTAACTTCAACCCTAACCAAAACAATTYGCTGCAACACAATGCAACTCTTAGTAGAAAAGACTGCCTACATTTGAGCAGGCACAGCCTGACATCCAGCCTTTAGCAAGAAAACTCAAACAGCTCAATTACCTCCCTCCAGTGTCACCACATCTCCTTAGATTGCTCCTTTCCCCTCTCCACCTTATTTTTCCAAACTGAACGGACAYAGAGATCTGGAGTGTTACCAGTCATCCCCTCAAATGCTGCCTCTCCAGCGTCTATTTACTCCGCACYCCAAAACTCTCGTGTCACAGAATACCCGTGGCCAGCCAACGTTCGTGAGCCGCAGGCATCGTCTCTAGCCAGCCATACGTRCGTCTGCGTCACACCGAAGTAGCAAAACTCTTGCTGACTACTGAGACTTGGATCCAATAGTACAGGACAGATGCGCAGCTGATTGACACCTGCAATAATCCTACCAAGAATCACACAATAGGTTTTTAGACTCAATTCATTGTGGTAACGTCACTATTCTGTCTGCATCCTGCCAGGTCTCTGCAGACTGGAGGAGGGCAAAGCACTGGGGAACAGGCTGGCTGAGCCGATCGGAGAAGCTGTTTTGGATTCTGCCAACAATCAAGTAAGAGCATTTTGCAAAAGCCAACGGGACTCACCTTGAAACATGATTTTTGTCCTATCCAGTGGGGCTACTGCAGTTTTAGCAACAGCACCRGCCAATGCACCAGACATCAGGGAGTTGAGTACTTTCTTTTTCTCCTGGTTACCCTGGAACAAAGCATTGTTCATATGACACAGTCAGTCATAAGCAAAAGTTGTAGTATTTTACCTTTGCTGCAGCATCTACCCCCTCTCAAGGACTTGGGTCAAAATTCTCTTCAAAATTTCAAGCACAGTAAATTCCTGGTCAGATCACGAAGAACAAAGATTAGACTTGCCTGCCAAGATGCAATGTCCCAAGGCCTGCCACCTCTTACGTGTACTGTTTTCTCCCTGTTAAAATTTCTAAAAGCTAAGCCACTACCTCCTCATGATTCAACCAYGTACAGAAGGTAAGTTTCTTTCTTGCCCTTCCAGTAACACACAAGCCCTATTTCCACATTGTTCCCAAGATCCTAAGAATAAAACAAGACAGGTTTCCTACTATGATAAATGGAATGGAAGTGTTTTTGCTATTGACATTCCTGCCACAGCTCATATTTATAAAGCAGCTATCTTCTCGTAACACATGGGCAGAAAGCAAGTAAATGACTTGAAATCTAACACCGTGAAGGTTACGGACTGAAAGACAAGTCAAGGCAAGGCTTCAGAATGTTAACTTTTGATATGTTTCATGTTTTCATGGAGAAGAGGAGTTATAATTTTTCTTTTTTTCACAATGTTTCGCAGCTAAAAAGTTAATGTTTGTTACCAAAATACGTGGTTCAGTTCAATTTTCCATTCCAATCTTTGCCTGTCTGGTGCTAAATGCAAGGGTAGCCATGCAAAGGCAGCACTGGGTGAACTTCAGCCTGAGTTCTGGTCTAAATCAGACCAAGGGTCAGCATCTCTTCCAGTGTTTCTAGCAGAGGTCTAGTAACAGCAGCAAGAGCAGGGAAACCCAAGACTTACGGCTCTCTTCCCAGCTCTGCCACTGAAGACATAACAAGACATAACCTTGAAGAAGGAACGCAGCCCTGCCTGCCTGTCAGCTGTGAGCCATGCCCAGCCTCTTCCCAGAGGGCAGGAACTGCTCGGCTATCCTCAGAGAAAGCAAAAGTTACACATTACGTGGCTTGCACATACACTGCAACTCTTGCCGGACTCCACAGCCCAAATCCCATTGAGCTACTTACTTTCTCGAGCAGCCACACAGCTCTTCTCTCAAACCCATCGCATATACCCGACAATCTCCTGCTCTTACCTCTGATGGGAGATGGGTTGATGTAACTGGCTCCGCATCCTGCCGTTTGAAATCCACTTGACCTTCTCTCACACCATTACCCATACCAGTTGCACTTACAAGTGGGCAGAAGAGCTACGGCTCCTAAATTGAAAACAAGAACAAAGCAAGAGTTAGCGTCAAAAGTAGGAAATATGCAGGTAATAAAAAGCTTGTACAGGAAGGAAGAGCRATCTACTCCCAGGGCCGTTTTCAGTAGGAAAACCCCCATCCCAAGCTCCCAGCTGAGGAGCATTTCCAGGATCCTAGCACCATTTCCTCCCTTTAAGGTGCAAGTGTATGTGTGGGGGGTACTTTGGTGCTACGTAAAAACTGTGTCAATCATATTCACTCTTTTCAGCCCACAAGGAACTCAGCTGCAAGCTACAACATCAAAATATCCATGGTTTCTAGAGAGAAGAATCAGATCCTGCTCTGTCCTCTTCCATCGCTTACAGTGAGGATTTTGGTTGCTSCTCAGTCTGACTGCTGAGCATCTAGATATTGGAGAAGGCATACAGAAATTTAAAACCCAGCCCTGCAAGATGGAAAAAATAGTCACAGCAGTAAGTCCCAAAAGCCTGTCATAAGCAATTGGAGGTTATTTTAGGAAACATGGATCCAATGCCTCACACGTGCCATAAAGGCTATTTTGATGACGCTGGCGATTTGASTGAAAGCAGCACATCAGTGATTTCAGAACTCCCTTTCTTCACAGTTGCTATGCACATGTGCTTGCAGCTAGTGAATCAGTGCAGTTTGCACAGATATTTCTTGCTGTGATACATGCTCTCCCTTGCTCTCATGAAAAGCAAGGTCAGYTTAACCTTAGCTGCAGAGTATAAATGCAGAAATAATGCTTTAAATAGAAGCTATCACTTTAGCATCTAACTTCCTAATATTTCTGCTTTTTATGATGCAATTTTTTCATCCTTAAATATGGAGAAATGAAAGAGCTAAAGTATTAAAAAAATTGAGTTAGCACAGAAAGGTGGCCTCTCCGAGTTCTGAATCCATTCACAAATGGGGTGTGCGACTACAAAGATCAGTTTTCTAAGCAACAAGCCTGCTCAAATAGCCACATTCCCATTTCGGTGGCTTCCTTTCAAGGAAYGCGGTACTAGGAAATCTGAATTCCCAAACTGCTCTCCAGGTCTGCCCCAGCCTTCTCACACGTCCTCCAGCAAGTCCCTTCACCTCTGCCCCACTCCGATGCCTCGGAAACCTCAGGCACAAGTTTGTGAAACCTCAGTTCTAAGCTTGCCTACTTGGAACGGCTGTCTTAAGACTATTTTTTTTTTCTCCCTTTTTAACGATCTCTAGATATTATATGCTTGTCAGCACCTTTCATACTTGCTGACCTATTTTTTTCTCCCCCCACATCGCTCTCATAAATTAGTGCCAGACTTCACTTCCAAAACCCCTCGGCTGCGGCAGAGGTATTAACGCAAAGCCCGAGACAGATCAGCCCTGTCTGTATTCGTGCATGACCAATTTGTGATGATGAAGCTACGCGTGGCCCGTGCRCTCAGTCCAAGGGAGGACCAACGCACCTGGGTACCTTTAATGCCGGACATCACTTGCTAGAGCTTTGGGAAGACACGTATCAATGTGTTTACAACTCCTGAGGGTGTTTTCGGGAAGAGGAGATCGCAGGATGTTGCTCAGAGAGTAGTAACTCAACATTTTAATGAAAGAGAACTGTTTTCTCTTTCCAAACCACGACCTAAAGAGCATCGATGTTTGCACTGGGAAAGTTCTGTCATGGAAGCTTGGTCACATCAGATCATGTGAACAAGAACTCCCGTAAGGATCAAGACCAAAGGTGATTCATAACACCAGGGAGCAGAGCATTTCATGAAATTATTTTGAAGAACACAGACTGTTGATTATTTCTAATTACTCCCTGTAGTTACTTCCTTTCCTTCTTATCTCATGTACCTGGAAAATGGGTTGTAAAACAATGCCCTTCAGCAAAAGCATGAAAGAAATCACAGGTAAAGATATTATCCCTAGCTATCTCAAAAAAAGAAATGTAGGTCACAGTATCAGATTTATCTCTACCAAAAATAAGCCCACAAAAATAGAAATCATGCTAAAGAGCTTAGAAATGCAATACGCAACTTTATTTTAAAACATGATTTTGAAAGATGATTGAGAAAGATGACTAAAAGGAAATTTTAAATAATAAACTGGTGTTACTAAGCCTAGACTTATTTTAGAACATGCACATGCATAAAGATGATATCCATTTACTCAACAATATTCTCTCTGACCCTATTCAGAGATGTTCTTTTTTTATTTTAGTGCCCAATGCCCTGATCTTACAAACACCTGTTTATATGCTCAATTTTACATGTTAAAACTGCCCACATGCTCTACATAAATATAAGCCCTAAACTTGCAGAGGCTTAAATGTAAAAATAGCATTTTTTATTTTTATTCACATTTGCTCTCTGCAAAGCAATGGAGCTTTATTTTATTTTGGAGTTGGGCTGGATTCTGATGTCAGTGATTTATTAACTGAATTCTGACTGTTATGACCAATAATGCACACAGRAGCCAGAGGGAACAAAGCTTTGCTTTAAAGTTTCAGTGTGCATTTGTAGCGCCTGGCCATTAGAAGCCAGATATTATTTTGCATATACAGCAATCTGACTCGCTCCTTAAGTAATCCACTGAAACCCAACATGGAGCAGCTGGGTATTTTTTAAATCCCTGTATTTTGTATAGCCCTGTACACAGTCATTACTTATGTTTACAAAGTCACAGGAAACAAGCAAAAAAAAAAATAGCTGCGGATTAGATTTATTTTTTTTATAACACACTTCTGTGTTATTTATATTGTAGTTACACGGGTCCTCGTCACACATCTGGATCCAGACTCCTCAGTACTACATTCTGTAGAGCAAACCATTTCCCTAAGAGAATATATAATCAGAAAGCAAAATTGCTGGCGAAGGGGAGTTCAAAAGTTGAAGAGGTTTAATGAGTAACATACACTCTGCTTTTACAACAAAACTCATGATAGTTTATTGAAAGTACAGAGCACTTACTCTGGCATCCAGTTTCAACCCCATCAGAAACCACTGCTTGTAACKTAGCCACGATAATTCAGAGTCACAGATTAAAGTTTATTTACCRGGTTGCGAAACAGGGAAGCTCAGGCCCTTCGTTTCTGGCAGCGCAATCTTAGACAAAACTGATGAACTCGGCTCAATACTCTGCTTTGTGACGGCCCCCTTAGCCCTGGGACTCCTTCTAGGTATCCTGCCCGTGTTCCAGCAATTGCAGAAACATCTCTGCRCTGAAGCAAGTTTCATTCCCTGCATACCGGGAGATGCACGGAATATTCTCTGCACATTAAAAACTAGAGCGTTGTTAGTCTTTCCTTTCCATTCTCCCAGCTCTCTCTAGCGGCACTTAATGAATACCTGAGCAAGTTCAATCAAGCTGTCAAACYGACTCTCTGACAAGTTAGACATTCTGCTTTTCTTGGTGGTGGTTTTGATTAAAAGGACAGGCGAGACAGAATCAAGTTATTCAGATGATAAAAGCAACCTGCGAGGAAGAATGTCTTACAGGCAGGTGCCAGTTCCTTGCCCAAAGCGGGGTGGGGGTTCAGAGAAAAAACAGCTGTCCCAGCCACTTGTGAATCCAATCACGATGCTATATTTCAGCTATTTCATTTGAACATATTTCAAATTACAGAGTCTTAAGATAATTAGTTCCTCAGCAGAAGAGCCAATGAGTTTCAGAGACCAGCAGCACAACTAAGAAACAAGCGCAAATTCTCCAGTTAGGGTGTGTACAACTAAAATCACATTGCTAAAGTAAAGGCTTGCAGATTATTATACGGCTCCATATTTCAAAATTAAACCTTATTTAAAAGTTTGACTTCACATCATTACGGCACGACCTGCCTGAAATTCCTCCTTTATGTGTTTTGCCAGCTACGCACATGCTTTGCTGTGGCAGATCAACCCCACCAACTTCCAGGAGCAGCAGGAAGGAGGAGATCTGGATTTTGCACAAAACTCACAGCTGATGGAGGCAGAAATCACGCTGCCCATCCTCTCCAGGCTTCACTAACATCCTACCCACTCCCATTCTGCCAACACCCGGGCAGACCCAGAACTACCTGTTAGTAGAAAAATAACTACAAAAGCAGACCTAGCCATTACAGTTTTCACATTACTACACAGTCAGAAAACAGGAGAAGCCCGGGCATCCAGCCCAGAGACTGGCTTGCAATGTGTCATTACTGAAAAACAAGTTTGTCTGATATTCTCCAGTGGAATTTAGACTTGTCACAAAACACTAAGATTTCTGAAAGAATGTCATCCACCCAGCAAGAACAACAGATACACTGCAAAGCAAACAGTCAGCACCATCAGCCATCTGAATCCAATGGCTTAGCTATTTGCTAAGAAATGTTTTCTTTTTCCTCGAACAACCCCAGTAGTAATTACAAAAGCAGTTTAGAGCCCTGGACATGGGAGTGTCCTGACAGGTAATGGCAAAACCACATAGTTTCAGCAGGCAAGAGCTGCTAGGACTTGATGCCCACAAAATGCACTGTATTCGTAAGATAGGCAGAAGAAACCRAGTCCTGCTATCCACGTCTCTCTAATCATTAGCAAAACCAGTGATGGATAACTGCTTCTGAGGAGACAAAGCAAGGTGCGTACAGGAGCTTAGAACACTTTTTTTATTCAATAATTGGGAGCTGTGTACAGCACCTACCACACTTACAGCTCACAGACATTACTGTTAGACAAACTTGGATGAAGTCACAGTTCACCTCTGCGGCAGAATTTCAATTTCATTCAGGTAAAGTCACTTGCGTAACTCCATTCAGATATGCCAGCTTCCCTCATTACTCAACAGCTATCCAGTTCCTAATTCTYCTCTTTTTTTACTATGCCATTAACATCACTAATGAAAGCATATAATTAAATTAGGAAAAAAGAAAATCAAGAGAGTTCCTGCAGAAATTTTCACACATTTTCCCAGGCAGGCGCAGGGAAGCTGCTCAGTTAGGTTTCCTTCAGTTGTTACTGTTAAACTGAGCAATTGAGCCTGACAGAGAAAGAGCTGTGGTAAGAGCTGAGATTACTGCAGCCTTAAATTCATCCTTGGAGCAAAAGCATCACAGAAAATCACAGAAAGAAGGGCTGAAACACTCAGAACAGGGGGATGAACTATAACTAGATGGCCCCTTGAGGTCCATCTTTGCCTTCCAGTTTGATTAAGCCATTAAAAATCAAAACCGGATATGCCCTGCAGACTCAACTCTCTTCAGTCACATTCATCTTTCAGTTGCACACAAATCTGATCCTAAAACATTAGCTATGAATAGTCCATTGCATTTCTTCCTTTAAAGGTCTCTACAGAAACTGTTAGCATGATTTTGAAGACTCACTGACTAAAAGACTCACTGAATTACAGTATCTGGAAGAGTTTAATTTTTTTACATGCTTTCTTACCTCCAAAGTACAAAATAAATGCTCCTCCTGCCTCCCTCAGCCAGATGTAACTCGAGTCTGCCAATAAAACTGAGGATAAAGATACAAATTCTTTGCATGGTTTTAGATTATCTAACTTCAATTAAGCCAGTTGCTGAACGCTAAGAAATGGTTAAATCTAAACTTCTGCTAGCAAAGCCAGCTGTATTATTCAGAGGAGTCCAGGAGACTCGCATTTGGAGCTAAGCTTGGAAAGAAGGCATGAGCCACAGAACAGAGAAAATCTTGGCAAGAAAAAACAGTGCTTCATTCTTCAGTTGCTAAAAGAAGACTGTTGCTGGGAACACCTCAACTATGCTTTTCCACAGCCAAAAACTGAAGACCAGTTCTTATCTGCAAGACAGATAACAGCTTTATCTGAGGGAGAACAGGCACTTAAACAAGGGGACTGAATCACAGGGGCCCTCTGCTGAACCCGCTCCATTTGTCAGACAGATCCTCCTTCAGGAACCGAAGGCAGAAAAACAACCAACCAGCCAACCACACRCACAAAACCCCAAGCATCCTCCCAGCTCGAATAGCTTGAATACTCCTCTCAAAAAGTATTTCTCAAAGGTAATGTCATAAAGAAATGACAATAAAATATTATATATGATCTCTCGGTCAGCAGGCTTCCTGCAGGCCCATGGAAGTGCAAGCTGTCCCATCGGTGGATCCTAGATATATTTCACCTGAATGTCACCACGGGCACACACAAGGTCCCAAAGTGACGGACCCCAGCACAGATGAAATTTTTGAATTCATACTGAGATGATTTGGAATACAAGCAACCSCCAGTCAACACATGAGCAATCTTTGCCAGGAAGTATTTCAACACAGTAACGGATAATTACAATCTCTGCTCCAAAACCCCAGCAGTTTAAATTACCTATGAAAAAAAGGAAAATAAAGAACTAAAGTCTTCCATCATTAAGCAGAACGACCCACAAGTGTGCCAAGCAGGTGTCATTTCCTAACGGCAATGCTACCCACATTGACCGTACGGAGTTGTGCTAGACCACGAGTTACCCACCCCCCTGTCTGTTGTACTCACCCTAAATCGTACAAAAATTAATGCAAAATTAAGCATCAACTCTGCTTAGCCAAAGCATTGCAAATTTCAGTTAAGTTTGATTACCTTATAGTAACTCGGGCCTAGCAGCACTAACACATGACACAGATACACCTTCATCAGAAACTGCCCAACAGCAAGGAGTAGTGGATTTAAAGCACGACTAGAGAGCAAAGAACTCTTCCAACACTCATTTATTTTGTGACCTGGAGTAAGCTGTTGGCATTTCAGTTCACCTTTCCATACAACACAAAAAGTAATCTCCCTTCATAAAACAGCTACCAGGAAYACTTATATATCACCTGGAAAACAGAGAACAGCACTGCAGCGTGAAGTACTGGTATCAGTTTCACAGAAGGAAGGTACAAACCTGAATCCATCTTCCTACAGTTAGCAGCAAAGTTACTAGAAGAAAATTATTCCTGGTTCCTGAGCTTTTTTCTAACAGCAAACCTGTCTGACCTGTACCAAGCCCATCTGCTCCACCAGGTAACCACACACTCAAGGCTGCCTTGGTGCTCACCTTATGTTTTATGTAGCCTCCTGAAGCAAAGCTTAACACACCAGATATGCCTGAAACATGCACCGGCAGTGGGGACTGCCTAAGCCAGCGTACTAGCTACAGCTGCAGGTCAAGCAAAAAGAAATTATTGCAGCTCCTGACTCACACTGCTGTGCTATCAAGAGCTAAAATTCCTGTGCCTGAAGCAATCGTTGGGGCCAGAGAGTTCCTGCCGAAATCCAACAGCACGGACAGTCCCGGTCCCCTGCTCCACAGCAGCTCTCCTCAAGACTAACATTCAGAGGTCCTAAACAATGATTTTGACTTGCTGGGGGAAGAAAAGTAAGTGTTGAGTATCCACAGCTCTAGAAGGATGTAAAGATGCTCAGTTACCTAGAATCCAGCCCTGGTGTTTTAGACACCCAATCACACAMTTATTTTTAAATACATTCACCCACAGGTTGTTGGTATGATTATACCAACCCTCTGGTACCCTTATTACACAGTCTCTCTTCCCTCAGCTGTTTTCCAACACCCACAGACATCTCTTCTGTTCCTTTACACACAGACCCTTCTCCCAAACTAGAGTAATTTAAAAACCAGAATGTTTTCAAAACACTCTAAATTCATCAAACCACAGAAAAACATCGGAGGAGCACACAACCTCCAGAAAAAGCTTTGCAGTTAATGTGACCATGAAGCATAAGAACCCAACACAAAAAAAGGGCCAAGTTACAGCAGACTCCAATTCTATTCTACGCAGTTTGCTAAACAGCCAACAAGAAAAACACGGTCAACAAATGCAAACACACCTTCAACTCCTCCAAACAGCAGGGGAGTGCGGGTTTAAGGTCAACAAAGCAACTGCAGCACCAACTGCTGCGCCTGCGGTACAGCGAGTTACACGTTCGCACGTAGCAGAGAAGGTGGAACAGCGTTTATTAACCCTGCACAATCACCTTCAGCATTTTCCACGCGTCTTTTTATGTTACAATTTAAACCCAATCCGAGACGCTTCTTCCATTTCCAGATTTGAAGGCAAAGCAGGAGAGTAACCCCTGCTCTGCAACTTTTTGCTTACGTTAAAGTAGGACAGAAGCAGAAGACATCGAGATCTGCATTTAATGTCTTCCACGCCCTCTGGTACCTACCCCTCGGCAGAGAAACACAAGCTTCCCTGATTCTCAGGTTCGCATCAACTTAAAAAAACAAACCAAAAATCACATCTCGCATTGAAGCGCACATCTGGAGAGACCCGCTCAGCCGAGCCCCGCTCTGTCCAARAGACTCGGAAGAGGAGCCCGACGCCCTTGGCACACCGACACCGCCTCACACCCGGGAAGCGGGACTGCCTGGCGAGGCCGGAGACAGGCGGGGGGGCAGAGCAGGCGAGACGAGCCGCGGGACAGGCCGGCGAGCTCCAGGGCAGGCAGGCGGGCAGGCAAGGCGGCCAGCGGGGCGGGCAGGCAGGGGCCGGGGAGGCGGGCGGGCAGGGGCCGGGGAGGCGGGCGGGCAGGCGGGCAGCGCGACCCGGGGGCGGGCTGGGCCTCCGGCGCGGTGCCGCAGCTCGGCGGTGACCACGGCAAAGGCCGGCGCCGCTCTCCGGCAACGCGGGTCGGCTCCCGGCGCGGCTCCAGCCGCTCCCCCGAACTCCCGGGGTAGAAGGGGGCGGTGGAGAAGCCCGGCCGGAGGAGGCAGATCCCCRCCGGTCCCGGCCGGGCCGCCGGGACAGCACGGAGCGAGACGGGGGGCGAAGCGGCGGTGACCCTGCGGGAGGCCGCGGCAATGTCACCCAGCCCCGCACGCCGCGACACGGCCCGAGGCCGCGAGGCCACGGCGATGGACGCCCGGGGCCGTGTCGGCGCCCGGGGCCGTGTCAGCGCCCGCCGCGGGGCGGAGGGGCCCGGGGCCGGCCCGCACTCACCGGCTCGGCTCCGCTCGGCGCCGCCTCAGCCGCTGTCTCCCCGCGCCCGCCAGGCCTCCCTCCCTCCCTCCCTCTCCCTCCGCTGCGCCCGCGGGAGGCGGGGCCCGCCCTGACGGGCGCCCAATCCCCGCGGGAGGGGCAGTACCGTGCGCGGGGAGTGGCTGCGCGGCCGCAGACGGGCGGTGACAGCAGCCAACCGGTGCCGGGAAGGGGCGGGCTGCGCGGCCAAGGGCGGAGCGCGGCGGGTCGGTACGGAGCGGGGCGGGTGGAAGCTCCGGAGCGGGCAGGGCCCCGCGTAGCGCCCGGACTCTGCCGCCTGCAGCGGGCCCGGCCCCGGTGTCCCCGGCCCCTGTGTCCCGCACGGCAGCGTGCGGTGCCTGGCCCCGGTGCTGCCGGGGGCAGCATGCAGCGCCTGGCTGGTGCATCCTGGAAGGCAGCACAGCCCTGCCTGGCTCCTGGGTCCAGCTCCTTCGGCCCGGATCTGTCCCTTCCCCATGCCCCAGTCACGGGTTAAAACCAAGAGGCTGTAGAAGCAGCTCAGCATTACACCAACGCTTGTTTAAAGTGGAAGGAAAATAAATCCAAGCTTTCCTGCCACTGTGGGGGAACCCCATGTTCGATTCCACGGCATCATGTTAAGCTTTGGTGCTGCTTCTCACCCATCCCAGACCCACCAGCAAGGCAAAGCCTGAGAGAGCCCAGCTGCACCAAATGTGCTCCTCAGAGCAATCAGGCKCTCTCTGCAATGTCGGGCAACCACAGGAGTTGGGGTTTCTTCATCTGCTCTTCTTGCCYGCTCTGCCACAAAGGAGTGGGGCACCTTCACCGGAGGATCCCAGCTCGGGGRTCAGAGCAGTGCACAAACACACCAAGCTTTTCACGCAGCAGGAAGAGAGGAGACCCAGGCAGCCTCTCCTCATACAAACACTCTCRTGGGGTTAGAAGCCTTTGAACACAACGACCTTTGCTATCTGCTGGCAGATAGCRCAGGGCTGCAGGAGGCTTTACTTACAAACTCATCAGCAAGGMGTTTCTCCCACCTTTCTTTTCCTGTCTCAAAAAGGCTCCATAAAGAGCCAACCACCCTTGCACATTTTTATGTTTTATAGGGTCAACATTTCTACAGAGAATATCACATTAGAAAACATCCACTCAAGTACAACATCAGTAGCAGCGCAGGAGGAAGGTTCAGCACCCAGAGCAGAGCTGGTAACAACWCAGAAGCCTTTAGTTGAGACTTCAGAACCTTTCTGGATTTTCCACCTCTCCTGTTTTGCCCCCAAGTCTGCAGTTGTCTTCAGTCCACGAGGTGCATGGCCTCTTCATTACAATTACAGCACTCTTGGATTCAGRGAAGCGCCACCCTGCTAAGATATAACCAAAGCCCGGGCTCCCCAGCGCTGCCTTCCTGCTGCCTGGCACCACCGCCAGYTTGTTCCCGCTTTGAAACTACCATCCTCGCTACCCGTCCCCGACTCGCTCATCCCACTGAAAGGGAACACGAACTTTCCTCCYGGATGCAAATGGCAACATCATAAAGTACGTTGCCTTGGGCCATACTATCCAAAAYCCTTACTTTGCTTTTGTTTAAAATGGTATGTTGGCTGAAAATTCAAAACAAAGCAGCAACACGGAATATGGTCAGCAGTAAAAGAAGAGTTAGTAGAACAGTACAACAGGACAGAACACATTCACAAATGATGGGATTCCTCCTCATCCATCCTATTACCAGACCAGGCTGCCAGCCTCCATCGGCAGAGAGCAGAGGAACAAATCAGAACCAGCTGCCATGGCACGTACCAAACTCCTACCAGAAAAGATCCACTTTTGCTCTTACCGTATAGAACGGAGCACATGGGAGCGGCYCCGTTCTGTACACAAGTAACATACATAATAAGAGGGGGGAGCAGATCATCTTCAGGCATTAGATGATTTGGGGAATGACTACTACACAGAGTTGATTTGCAGCCTGCGAATGCATAAAGCCATTTCAGCTGTAGCTCCCAATAAAAAGTTCACTGCAGCCTCACAAGCCAGGCGTTTGCTTCAGATATTCCAGTTCAATGTAACTGCAAATTAATCCACGCCACTTTGTTTCCCCCCTTAGACTTCATGTACATAGATGTCTYGAAGTTCCACTGCTCAGTGGAGTGATGATTCACTGGGCTAGGCTTCCCTTCTGACCTGTCCACAGCTCTCGGAGCTCCACTTTGCAGCCAAGATCCCTCAGCGCAGCTTTGGCCACATCATCGCAGTCCTTGTGTGTTGCACGAGCTTCTGTTATTAGGTTCTCAGCTCCCATCTCTAAGATGGGCTGAGAAAAGTCCCGGCTCCGGGAGACCAGGTTGCGGATCAGCATGCAAGCCTGTTTCTGAGGAGAAAGGTAAATGAGAGAAATCAGCATCTTTTGTAGGGAAATACCATCCATGTAGGATGCTGGCACACACAAAGCAGATCTGGCTCCAACTAAAGAACCTTTTCTGGGCAACCAAATGTGAGATGCTGTAGACAGCAACAAACTATTTCCTGGAAGAATAAAATCCATCAACAAAAGTATGGCTGCTATTTCACATTGAAGTTTACAYAAGAAAACCTCCTGCTTCTGTCAGAACACCAGCAAATCTCAAACACCAGCCAGGCAATACCAAGTACTTCTTTAAATAATGCTAAGACAGACTTAGCTACAGCAGGCCCACTTTTCCACCCCCAGTATGCTGGTTCCAGGCACCTTCCCCGGCAGTTAGCTTAAGCTTCTCTTTCAGCAAATATTTTCTATGGTATTTTAATACTCTGGAGAGCACAAAAGCAGACACAGGACCTACTAAGACTTGCATGAGAAACCAGAGGCTAACTTCCTGCCATGTAGGTATTTTATTTGACTCTCGAGAATAGGTGACAATGTCTCCTATAGGACAGATAACATCGTAGCACAGGCTGGGTCTGAAAGAGCCTATCCTCATCCTGCTCTTTCGAGGAGGAGGAGAAGTAATGCCTGGAAAAGAAACATGGCATTCCACAGTGGCTTGAACCTGAATGCAGGTGGATTTGAAACCCAAACTAAATTTTGCTCTGATCACATCAGGGTGACAGATGTAGGGAGTCCTGTATTTAGATGCTGCATTCTCAACATACTCAGAACCTTTTGGTATTTGTCAAGAAAAGGACAAAATCCCAATGAAGCAGTGAACACAGCCAACACCAATCCTGAATAAATAACCAAGTGCTCTGAGGTAAATACCTGTACGGCCACTTCTCGTGGGTGTGCTTTCATAGCCTGAAGAGCTGCCAACGCYCCTCCGCCTTCCATGATGACATTACAGTTCTCAGGTTTGCGCAAAGCCAACATGCACAAGGCTGCACACCCTTGCTCACAGATCTGCAAGGCAAAGGGGAAGAGACACAGGCTGAAAATGTTGCTTTAAGGAAAAAAGTGTTTGGAGTTTGTTTCCTTTTTTGACAATTTTTAAAATTCATTTTTATAGGTTTCTTCCACTGAAACATCCTGCTTCTCTGGCATGTAAACCAAGTTTTACACCCCAGAAGTGTCACACGCTGTATCCAGTATCCATCTGATTCAGGAACAAGAAAAAACCCTAATATAATCAGGTGGACATACCTTTACATTTACACAAATATTTGCCAAAGCATGCACTTAACCACTCTACAACAACTGGACGTTAAAGGTTTAATACATTGCTCAGTTGCAACCGTATAACAACTGTACTTAGAAGGTATCTGCTCTCAGCATAAGCTGTTTATCACAAGTCAGAGCAACGCTGTGGGTTGTTCCGCTACACAAGACGAGATAACACAGCTACATTATGTAGCCCAAACCTGATCTCCATTCCCAGCCCCGGTGGGACTTCATCAGCCACTTAGGCGCGTACCTGAGGGTTGGCAAGGTGGTGGCTAACAGCRAGCACAATGAGGTCCGTTCCCCCAGCATTAACGATGGCATCTTTCACGTCATCATTACCCGCAACCGCTCGGATGGCGCTCAGCACCTGCTTCACCACGTCCTGCGTTCATCAAGAAAAAAYAGCTTAGAAAGCTGCAGAGAGTTTTACAGACTTTTGAAAGCCAACCAGAACGTCCCCCAGCAACTCCATTCAAACAGTTGTAATTCCCAGTTATGAACAGCAACACTATTCTCAATCACTCACATCTCAGACCCACTTTCTTGCTAGACAGATTAATAAGGAACCTTGCTAGTTTGGCAGAAGTTTTCAAAGAAGCTTAAAGAATCAAACATCAACCCTCTGGGACCTGAGCATCTAAATCCTCTTGAATCTCTTCTAGCTAGAATGGTGGAAAACCGGCAGCTCAGCTTTTCTGGGAGTAAGGAGAGTTCTGCTTGTGGAGGACAGAGGAAGCAACTATGAGCAAGGGGCTCAGAATTACTGCATTCTTATCTGACAGAGCACATGTAACCTAGTTCTGTGTATAAGGCTGCAAACAGGGAGGTAAATAGAGATCAGTGGTTGGGCTTCAACCCTAACTGCACCTAAAATAATGCATAGTCTAAGGCCCATTCACAGCCAGGACTCTAAACTGAAAAGCACGCCCTGCTGCATTACCTCCACTGCCAAGTACACTTTATATCGCTCACCGGATGSTCGATGCAGTCAGCCAGGAGAGCCACCATAAAATTTAAGCCGCCAAGGTCCACAATTTCTTGACAGAATTCATTCCTGACAGAGAGGCGAGAAAGGGTGGCACACAGTTCACTGAGAACACTGAAGTTATCTGTGAATGCTGCAGAGGAGAGATGATGAATGGAGTAACTACGAGGAAGGAGGGGTGCTGCAGAATCAAGGTGGTTTACTTTGCTTCATTTAAAAAAAAAAAAAAGAAACAGGAAACGGTGAATTTCCCTTTATATATTAAAACACATCAGCACAGATGATATCCTGTTCACCCTGTATCTAGACTGAGACAGGGTATCTTTCCTTGGCAAGAATGCAGCACCTCAGTRGCAATAATGTGCCTGTAAACCTGCACTGGGCTGTAAAATGCTTCCTAGAGGGACTGATAAATAGCTCTGGTAGCTGTCACCTTGGTGCTGCTGATAGCCTCTGGAGCATTCATATTGTTTTTCTCTCTCAGGGCACATTTCATCAAAAGAATTAAATGTCATTTTAGTGGCAAATTTCCAAATCAYCTCTGGGGAACTTCAAGTTACGACAAAGCACAGTTTTGAGATAAGAAAGCACAGATGATTCAAAATTAGGATCAACAGTCACAGGGTTAATTTTACCTTTTGCAGCTTCAATGAGGACTCTTAACCCGTCATTTTCCAACACAATCATTTTGGCATGATCATGAGCATGACCAAAGGGCACGCGGATGTCATCATCAAACGTCATGACCCTGAGCGCTGAGGMGGCCGTTCGGACGACATCGGCACTGTCTCCGTGCTGGACTATAGCTCCAGTCAGAAGYGGGAGAACCCCGCCTTTCACGAAGTCCTGACGATTCTGCTCGTGTTTCAGGCAGGCATGCCGAATGCATCGGATCCCCGCCAGCGTCATTTCCGCATCCTCCCTATATTCTTTCAGAGTTTGTAGCAGTAGATCCTGGCCAGCGGAGTCAAGTAGGTCTGGCTGCCCATCCAAGATGGCAGACAGAGTATAAAAGGCTTTCAGCATTAAATCTCTCTCTCCTGAAGCCAACTGGCAGGCAGAGAATACCACAGAATAGGCACCATTCTGCCCAGCCAGGTAGCGGAAAGCCAGCTGTTCTTTGCACTGATCACTGAAGACCACTAGCTGCTCGGCCAYCTCAGCAAGATCAGAGTCAGCAACGGCTCTCCCAAGGGAATCTAAAGTCTAAAGAAGAGAACAAGAGTTACTTTTCAATCCGAACTGTGAAGGAACAAGAACAGTTCTTTATAGTCAGTCAAATTTGTTTATTTATAATAATAGTCGTCTWCCAAATTTAAAATTAGTTTGACATATCTAAGAAATGACTGTCACAGGGAGACATGATTTTGTCTTCATGCACAGGACCCTTGGAGGAATGGGGGCTTCTCCGTACTTCTGCCATCAATGTCACGCCATCACTGTATGCCAGTCTGACCAGGAGTAGGTGAATTGGGTCCAGCTAGCACATATCACAGGGGTCAGTGGTGTGCACGAGTATTTTTATATTCTTGCTGGTGAGGGACTGTATTCAATGTTTTCCCCTCCCTCAGAAGGGCTAGATARCAGCTACCACTTAGGTTACTTGTACCTCTTCCATCAAAGTTCTTCTGTCGTTTGAGTTTACCTGGCAACAGCAGAATCTGCTTCTAAGTTATGAAAGGCAGTCTCTGCATTTCCTAAGCAGGAAATACTGGCATTTTGCACTTACACAGATACTTCCACTGAAAAGTGCAAGCTAGCTCTTTGAACTTTTATATTATTCCTAGTTTGCAGAATAGATGGGATTAACTGCTYGTTGAAGAGCTCACAAAGAAATGGRACAGAGGCAGACCTAGAAGGTATGTCTCATTATTCTTAGTCTATTACTTAAACTATTATATAACCCTGATCCTTAGAAGACAACATAAATTTGTGCTCCTACCAGCAAAATTTCATGCTTTTGCTTTTGACCATTTTCAGAGGCAGGCTGCCGCACAGCTTTCACAATATTGCTTAAGTCAACACCTAAAAGGAGAAACAAAAACAAGATTAGTATTAATTACAGGAGCTCGGGTATAATTTGTCAAGTTAACCACAGTGAACAAAGATAAACTTATTGTAAAGCGCGGATCAATGCACAAAGATGCTGAAAGGTTGCCAAAGTTCTGGCTAACTATAATGGTCAAATATGTCCTGGAACAAAGCATCAATTCCAGCTAAATGTCAATTGGGGAAAAAAAAAAAAGAGTTCAATTTCATTCACCAAATTGCACCCTGCAGTTTCACCTAAAGYAGTTTTTCAGTCATAATTACTTCATGAAACTAGGTCAGCATTAATAGAATCTATGTTCCATTTCACAAAGGCTTCTTTTCAATACTGGATCTTTGCATGCAGGTTCTCTTATATTTTGAGATATGTAAAATCTCAGTCTGTAATAACCTGAACTGCAAAAGTAGATGAATTTACAATACCTTGGGACTCAAACTGCTGCACAGCTTCTCTCACAGCCTCTTCTGGATCCATTTCAAATTCTGTAATGTTTTCTTGCACTGCATCATCAAATGTTTCCTGCGCAATCTGTTTCGATCCCATTTTACTCGAATGGGACAAACTGTTTCCTCGTCCTGTCATTAAGATAGTCCACAATTAGTTTTGGTGCAAAACCTTCTAAGGTTAATCAGAAACAAAGCAAGTGACTTGCTCTTTTCCAAAACAAAAGCACAGAACTAGAAACCAAAAATATACAGTCAAAGGGATGTTTGGTTTTTGGGTTTTTTTTGTTTGTTTTTTTTAAAGGGCAGAAATGTACCAATTAAAAGGAATAAGGCGGAATTTCAGAGGCCCAGGATCTGGATCRGGAAGCCGCTGCTGCTCAGCTGCGGATGGGCGTGTTACCGTGACACGGCTCTCACTGCACCCCGCCTGCCGGAGGTGCACGGCAGGAGCCTGCCCAGACACACACGGCCCCGAGACCCAAGCACTCGAAGGCTAACACAGCCCGCGGCCCCTCGRCCTGCCTCCGTCCCCGCTCCCACAGCAGGGCCCGGTTCACCCCCGCATCCCCCTCAGCAGGCCCAGCCGGCCGGGCAGGCCCAGCCCCTCGGTCTTTCGGTGAGGTCCGTCCCGGAGAGGGCCCAGGAACCAGGCGCAGGTACTGGGGGAGCTCCCAGGCGCACAACGGGCCTCGGTTCTCCTCCCGACCCACCTCCGTCCCTCGCCTCCCGCAGCGCCGCTCCCTGACGGGCTCCTCCCGCCTGACAAAGAGCAGCGCGCTGACAGGACCGGCCCTACTCGGCCGCCGTACGCAGCCGGCGGGCACAACCGGCTCCCACCCCGCCCTCCGCCGCCTCAGCGCTCCCAATACGCATGCGCCAATGCSAAAAGTCACGCCGACCCCCTTCACGAGAAAAAACGCGGGGCGAAAAAAAACCCCGGGTGTCCAAGCGCGCATGCGTCCTCCCCGGAACGTGCGCCCTCGGCACACACATGCCGTCAGCTGCCTTCCCTGCGCATGCGCAGTATGCGAGGACTGGCTGAGGCGGGCCTGCAGGGCAGCGGGTGCCCCGGCGCCCCGCCGACGGAGCGGGAGGCTGCGGGCCGCTCGCTCCCGCCCGCTCCCCTTCTGCTTACGGCGCCGTCCGACCCGGGACCGCGCCCTCGCCGTTAGTACCGGCTCGCGTCAAGGCAGCGCTGTCCCCAAAACACCCGCCTTGAGGGGATGAGGAGGCCGCGCGTGCGTGGCGGCAGGGCCCGCACTGCGCAGGCGCGGCGGCGGGGAAGGGCGGGGGGTGAGCAGCGTCCCGCGGGGGCTGCTGGGAGATTCCCGTGTGGCGGGGAGGCTGCGGGACCGGGGCGGGGGGTGCCGCCTCGGTGAGGGCAGGGCCGGCTCCCGGCGGGGGCGGGCCGCGGGGCGGGCAGGGGGCGTCTCCTCCTCCCGGTGCCCGCGCGTGTGGCAGCGCGGGGCGGTGGGCAGCAAGCTGCCGAGGGTCGCCCGGTGAGGGGTGGGAAGGCGGGAGGCGCCGTCGGTCGCGGCTCCCCCTCACGCTGCGTTTCACCTCAGGCTGGGCCGCCCCGTGGGGAGAACCGGGGGAGGGAACTGCCCGCTCCCCCCTCCCCCCCACTGTGCTCTCGGGAATCCGCCCGGGCCGAGCCCAGCGGGGGGGTCCAGGGCGCCGGGAAGGTGCGGCTCAACAGCGGGAGGACCTTCCCCAGCGTCCGTGCCCCGGTCAGGGACGGCATTGTGCTGTTTTGCTACAGGATAAAAATGGCCTCTCGGCGGATCACACGGGAGACGTTTGATGCTGTAGTGCAGGACAAAGTTAAAAGGTATCGCATGGACCGGARTGATGCTATAGAAGACACAATCCATCATTTTAAAGGTAATGAAACCCGGGCATGACGTGCCGTGGATTATACCAGCTATTCTGGTAACAGCTATGTTAGATWTCTTGCCTTCCGTTTACGTATATTTGCCTAAAACGTGGACTTGTGCTGGTGTTCTTCCACATCCATTTTTATTTAAGAGGCTAATAGCTTGGTATGACTGGCACTATTTCAATGTGGAATGCAAATTCCAGGCAAAAAAATGAATTTCAAACAAAGGAATTCTGTTCAGGCTGCATCAGAGAGTGGGTCCAATTTCAGGGAGGTCTCCAGAGACATTGCTGCAGGATGGAATTCTGTTGATGTCTGATAAGTTAAATAAATGTAAGAGTATATTTGAAGCCTTTGGGTCTTTGTATTTCATGTTGTTTTTGGAGAAAAAGCTAAAAGCAGGACATTAATCGAGTGAACGTATACAAAACATGGTCTGCAAATTCTTTTATCTTCTAAATTTCATATATAAAATGTCTAGGAGAATAACTTGGATTACATTCATAGGAAATAGAGGGTTTTAAAATGAGATCTCTTCTGTTTTCTTAATAAGTTCTGAAGAAATCATTTATTTTAAATACTTAATTTGTTCAAGTATTCTTTACTTTCTGAATTTAACTACTGGAATTAAGGAATAGAGATTCTTGGATACTTTGCAGGAAATTCTAGTATTTCTGACTTTAATGTTATCTTAGATAATTGTGTAGGAGTTTGTAGAAAATATGATCTGTTCAACTGTGGAATTCCGACATTCAGTGTGGAAACAGAAAGTGCACGCTTTTGATATTTTTTCATCTGAGAAGTCTGAGTAGAAGTATTATGAGCACAACATTAGCATCTTCCTAGACACAGAAAGTTGTGAGCAAGTAGAAAATGGGGCTTATAGCAGAACTTGCATTTCAGCTTCARTGAGAGTAGAAGTTTTAATGAATTGTTTTGTCATGTGTGTTCAGGCATTGTTAATCATTTGTTGCTTTTTGCTTATTATGAATTATTCAATGTACATAAGAAAGCAAATGGGAATATCCTAAAGTTAGATATGGGTACTGTTCTTCAGAAGTTTTGATGTGTTAACTCTTGTGTCTAAATGTGTTTATTCAGTTTTTTTCTTAATACTACTTGCAGTGCATTGGTGTATTTATGTTTTTATCATTACAGCTCATTCAAGGCCAGTCCCAAGACCAAGATATGAAGACAGTTTTCATGATGATGGAAGATATACTCATGATAATGCCCAGCACCATCCACATGATGACTGGAATGAAGACCCTAGAGATGACTATCCAGGACCTTCTTATAGATCTACTAGTCCTCTCATAAGGAAAGATAACTATTACCACGAACAGTATGGCCGCCCAGCGTCTCGTGACCGGGAATTTGGCCATCCGGCATCTCGTGACCGGGAGTACGGGCATCCAGCTTCGCACGATCGGGAGTATGGGCGTCCAGCTTCGCATGACCGGGAGTACGGGCGCCCAGCATCTCGCGATCGGGAGTACGGACACCCAGCTTCCCACGACCRGGAGTATGGGGGCCTGGCTTCTCATGACCAGGACTATGGTCCTCCTGACTCTTGGGAATCTGCTGGACCACATGAAACTGACTTTAGTTCTTCGGATATTTTAGGTGATTTTAGATCACCAGGACTCATGGAAGATGAATATGGCAACATGGAAAATCAGGAGTATGATGTGGACTTTGGAATTCAATCTGACAGCGAGTTCCGACCCCCAATACGGAGGGGCAACATTGGCAGGGGAAGAGCTCTGCGAGGAAAGCGTATTACAAGGGGCGCTGTTAAAACTAAAGTATTCAAAGGAGATATCAAAGCTCCCCTAAAGAAATGGAACACTAAAAAACTGCAACTGGGCCCTGATCAGAAGCCAGCTATGCAACCTGATCAAGTGCCAGAAACTGCTGAACGACCTAACCAGAGGCCGGTGACCATCCAGCGCCCTAATCAAAAGTTGCCTCCACGACCTAATCAGAGGCCAGCTATAACAACCCAGAGACCTATTCTCAGGCTCCCAAAGCCTGCGCATGTTTTCAGAAATCTCAATTTTGACCTTGTGGACAAATCGGACATTTTTTCAACATTCGGAATAGAAATTATAAAATGGGCTGGGTTTCATGCAATAAAAAATGATGCAGAATTTTCCCGTCTCTTTGGAGCTCTCTTTGAGCTAGAGACAGAAACCTGTGCAAAAATGCTTGCTTCGTTCAAATGCTCCTTAAAGCCAGAACACAGAGATTATTGTTTTTTTACTATCAAGAGTTTACAACATGCTGCTCTGAAAACTCCCAAAGTGGACAATGAGTTTTTAAATATGCTATTGGACAAGGGTGCTGTGAAAACAAAGAACTGCTTCTTTGAAATAATAAAACCTTTTGATAAATACATAATGAGGCTACAAGACCGCCTCCTAAAAGGTGTYACACCACTGCTTATGGCCTGCAATGCTTACGAATTAAGCATTAAGACGAGCGGTTTTGGTAATCCAAGAGAAATGGCAAGTGCTTTTGAGACCACTGTTTCTCTTTGTCGTAAATCTTTAGCACTTCTGGGTCAGACCTTTGCGCTAGCATCTGTTTTTAGGCAAGAGAAAATACTTGAAGCCGTAGGGCTCCAGGAAATGGCTCCAGCACCAACACTATTCCCAAACTTCGATGATTCAACACTGTTTGGAAGAGAGTACATTGAAAACTTGAAGGCTTGGTTGGAGAAAAGTGGATATCCAATTCAGATGAAAAAAAMTGAACCAGAGACTACAGTACAGCTTAAAAAACCCTCTCCTGACACAAAAGTTAAAAGTGAGTGAACTGTTGTAAGATACTTTGCACTATATAATTTCTTTATTTGTCGCTAGCATTTTACCTTAATTTTTATGGTTTCATTAGGTCAGGAATTCCTAATTCTGGGAATTCTGTGTAAATCCCTAGCAGTGCTGAGGCAGGTAGTAAATACTACCTGTTGTAGCAATCGCTTTCAGCTTTGTGGATGAAAGCATGTCTCCTTCCTCCCTTCTCCTGCACATGCTTATACGTTAAATCTAGGATTTTCACCTTGTGCCCTTGGCTGCTTCAGCTGCCCTGCCCTCCAGCTTCACAACTTCGCGGTAGGGAGGCCAGGACCACAGCTGTAACTGGCTACATCGCAGAGTAAGTATTTGCATATAAGCGAAGTTGGAGATGTTACCGTTACCGCCTTTACCAGATGCAGGCGTATTTCTCTGGAGTTGTTTATATACTACCATCTATAGGAGTACTATCTCCTCTACTAGGCCGTCTAGTTCCTCCTCTCTAAAGCATTCTTACTCATTACTGTACTCATCTGGTTTTTCCTAACTGAATTTCAGATACTTTTGTGGGGAGGTCTTGCAGCATTGATGGTGAATGGCTAATAATTCGGAACTCGCCCCTTCAGAGTGCTGCTCAAATTTACTTATTTTGCACAAAATCCTTTTGGTGCAATAAGTAGTTGCCATTTAAAGGATGGCTTAACTTGCCTAGGATGGCAAAGGATAAGTTTCTTAAACCACAGTGCTTCTCAAACTGTTCTAGAATCTAAGTTGAGTTGAGAACACAGTTGGAAAGTTTCTGAGATTTCCTTAATTTCTTCTGGTATTAAGTGCAGCCTTTTTTGAATTAATATGTTGAAAAATTGCAAATGTCAGTGTGTCAAAAAATAACAAAGATGACACATTGATTCTCTGTTGATGAGAATAATACAGTGACTGCATTTTATCTCTTCCTACAGCCCCCCAGCGAGCTGATCAGAAAGTTGTAGAGACAATTGAACAGCTGGTGAATAGCATTGTTTCGGGAACCTTGTCTGCCAAAGAGAGAAATGCTCAAAAGAACTGTCCTGAATACTGGTAGGTGTGTTTGAACAGTGTCGTAGTATTAGTCTCTGCTGAAGATATTTGGAATATATTTAATTAAATTCAGTATTTCATTCAATGTTTGTAAGATCAAAGCCTATTGTATATTTAATCAGACTTTTTGAAAATGTTTCCTCAGMTAATTATACTTCCTGATATCCCTGGAAATTGTCCTGTTGCTTCTGTTTTGTCTAGTAGACCACGTTCCTTTTGATCTGTCAGTAATGACTGTATGACAATCCAAATACAAGATGTTAAAAGCAATTTACATTTACGAGATGAAAATAGTAAGCAAATGTAGTTAATATACACATACAGTAAGGTAACAGACTTASGGATCTAGTGTTCTATGAATAATGTTGCAAAAGGAAAGCTGAGACATTTTCAAGTGTAATGATCTTTTAATATGACAGTATCTCTTCATGTGTGAATTGCAGCATAGCTGATTAATTACTGGCCAAATGATTTATGTCAAAACCCTCCGTCATTTATTTGCTTGGCATACTTTACTTACCGCTTTAGAAGTGGAGTTGGCTGTTATTCTGAGAAAAATCTATGCAGGCTAACATTAAYGTAGCAACTTGTGTAGACCCCTGGAAAAAAGGATCAATTGCTACTGAGTTTCTGATCTGAGAATTTGAGATTAGTTGTGCTTTCAGCTTAGGTTTTAATTTTATTTATGTGATTTTCTTTAGGTTCTTGTCTGATGAAGATAGTCTAGAATACAAGTATTACAGACTGAAGTTATCGGAGATGCAAAGGCGGACATCATCTGGAAAGGAAGCGGGTGGTGAGGGCAGAACGCTAGAAGAATCTGCAACAGAATCAGTCAGGGCCATGTTGTATGCCAGGAAAGTCGCAAGTATTAAGAGAAGGCTATTTAAAAGAAAAAGGCTTGGAATTATCACACAACATGGTATTCGAGGAAGGAAGGTGCGAAGAGCAACCATAGGGACACAGACCGTGCTTTCAGCTGGTACAGTGCTGAAGCACCGAGAGAAGCATCTTCAAGGTTCAGTCCAGTCAAAGCCTTCTGTATCAGAAACCAGCCTGTCGGAGAAGAATTCTTCCCTCGATACCACCCCATCCTCGCAATGTGCCACCAGTTCGGAGGTCTCTCTGCCAGCAGAAGAAAGGGCAGATTCTGAGAACTTATTAGCACCACCGGAACTTTTCCCACCATTGTCCTCTCAGTTTCCTGATGGTAAGTGAAGATTCAACATTAGATTTTAAACGGTAAATTACATGAGAAAAAAATTGCATAGAATGTTCTGCTGGAAATTCTAAAAATAATTTATTTTGCTAAAGTAGGTATTTCTCAACTGTGTTGACCTTCCAGTGATGCAGATTTTGTATGAAGCTGTAGATAACAAGCGTTCTGTTTCTTGCAGTGGATGCTAAAACGATGGAAACTGCTGAGAAGCTTGCCAAGTTTGTTGCTCAGGTAGGACCAGAAATTGAGCAGTTCAGCATAGACAACAGTGCAGATAACCCAGATCTTTGGTGAGTAACTTACACATTTATCTGTGTAAATGGGCCAGTAAGAAAATTCAAAATACATCTAAACAATTGCTAAAGAGATATTTCCTTCTATTGTTTGTTGAGATGTATGCTTTTATTCAATGTGTTTAAGAACAGAGGATTTTGAGCAATACTCCCTGTTGTCCTGCTCAGCACCTCCATTAATGGTGAATATCTGAAATATCTAAGAAAGAAAAACACTTCTCCCAAATGCGTACGTGCACTGATATATGTATTTTTTCTTTTATAYCTTAAGTAATCAGCTTGCATCTTGAAACAGTGTTCTGCCAAAGTATTTTCAATCWTCTTATTTTTTTTAAGTGAGGCTTTGATTACAATGGCCTAAGTGCTCTAGCGTAAATTAGCAGGTTTTTTTCTTTTAGTCATACCGTGCCAACAAAAATGGAGCTCTATTATCTCTTGTCTCTCAGAATCAATACACCTATTTCCACATAGGCCGCATGACTGAAATTTGGAAGACCTGAATTCTCTTCTCGGGTCTGCTGTTTGCCTTCTGGGTCATCCAGAGCTAGCGTCTTTTCTTAGTTTCTCCATCTATACAATGAAGATAATTGTACTGAATTCTTCACAACACAGTTTGAGAAGCGCTGAGAAAAAGCAATCTGTAAGAATTGAGGAGAATGACTGCTGTTCTTAGTACATGTTATTGGGGAATCCTACAGTTCTACAAAAACACCTGGAATGGCCATTGAAAAAATTAATAAGATATTTATTTCTAATGTCTTGCTTCATGCTAGCTAAAGAAAATATATTTCTGATATTATTTTCACTGTAATTTTTGCTCAGGTTTCTACAGGATCGAAACAGTTCTGCTTTCAAATTTTACCGAATGAAAGTCTATGAGTTATGTCCATCTATTAACTTCAGCGCTGTGTCAGAAGCAACCGATGCTGGGGAAGGTGCTAAACCTGAAGACAGAAATTTGGATATATCAGAAGAGGAGGAGGATGAAGAAGAAGAGGAAGAAGATAACGAGGAGGAAGCTGAGTTTGAGGAYGATATCTCCCAGCCTTTGGAAGAAATGGAAATGGAGCAAGCAGAGGAGGGAGAAGAGGATGACATGTCAGCAGGTAGAAGTGTGGAAAACCTAGCTGAAGAGATGATTTCCAAAACAGGAGAGGAAATTTCAACAGGTGAAATGCAGCTAGCCACATCATCTGATGGTGCTATACCAAATCTGTCGACACAGGCATCAACTCCTGCTCCCGGTACCCTATTTCCTCGCAAACGAATCAGCAGCAAGTCTCTGAAAGTTGGTATGATTCCTGCATCTAAAAGGATTTGCCTCATAGAAGAACCAAAAGGTGAGTGTAACTTAAAAGATATTTTGTAGGTATCAGTACAGAATTCCTGATTTTTATGTACTTTGTTACTGACTGTTATTGGCTAAAAGAATTACATTTCTTTAATACAAAAATGAATACAATGTTCACTTTAAAGGTTCATTCAACTGGCAATGGGGAATCWGAATAAATTGTATAACAGTTTTTGTATTATAGTGCAATAGCAAAGTTTGCRTCAAACATCATTCCTCAAACATTCTCTAAGTATATGTGAATGTTAACCTCTCTCTGCTGCTTAAAAAAACCTCACAGTAGTAGTTTTTGCGGGGTTTATTTTATCAGTGGTTTAACAAACTAAAGTATAGCACTGAACATATTTTCAGTGTTTGACTAAATATATTTAGACTTYGGATTGGCCTGTCAAATTTCATCAACATGGCCACAGAGGGGGTGGGTCATGATATTCTAAGAATTGAGAGATAAGTAGTTTAAAACTGATTACATGTGCTCTGCAGCTACTTTAACAAATGTCTTTTCTTTGTATAATGATTTTTATTGGTGAAGGTTGTCATTTGTGATATGAAAATTATGTACCATAACCTTGTTTAAGTCCCTTTTGAATTTTCTACCAGAGTATTACAGAAGCTCAGGGAAATTAAAGATCTAAAGTCCTTATAGTATATCATCCATCACTGTATTGCTGGCATGATATGTCCAAAACTAACTACATGCATGTACTAATTACCTTTTTTGTGGTGGAGGGGGAAAAAACATCTTACCATTTCTTTTCTTTTTTTTTTTTTTTTTTCTGATCTTTCTCGTTGGTTCTGATTTTAGGCCAAGGCATTGAGTTAGAGTCCCACTTGAGATGTACTTTTGGATTTCTGTATTAAAATTCGTTTTCTTTACAGCTGAATATTGTCTTTGATTTGACTTGCAGTGCATGAACCTGTCAGAATTGCTTATGATAGGCCTCGTGGTTGCCCAGTTACAAAGAAGAAGAAGGTAAAGAACTCTTCTGGTTTGCCATTGCATTCTGAGAATCAACTGTCTTTACAAGAGACAGCCTCTGAAAATGTGTTATTGTCATAAAATCGAATTAAAACCTGAAGAGCCTGATCCTGAAAAAGACTGGACTAAATCTGAGGAGAGCCATGGCTCCTGTTGTCTTAACTACCTGTGTCAAAATTAAACATTTTATGATTAGAGCACTATTGAACAGCTGTGTGTTAATCTTGTCTTCTATTTTAAAAAAAATCAGTGCACTGCAGTCTGGAAAATATGTTGTAATTTTCAAAAATTGGTGAAGTGTTATTTGACTGCTTCTGTATTTGTAATAGGGATTCAGTCATCAGATCATTCAATATTTGTTACTAAAAAACATAAATACCTTTTAAAATATGAAGGTGTACTCTTTGCTATTTTAATAATGTAATTAAACAGTTTGTGAACCTGAAATAAATTTGTTAATTTTTTTTTTTTTTTTTTAAACTGGCAAGGCAGATATTTACTCTTTGATAGACTTTTTCTGTGTAGCTAGAGAGGTGCTGCTTAGAAGATATTTCTGTATATCCAGAAATTCTAAAACAATTTATAGGGTTTTGGGGGTTTTGTAAGGGATTTTTAATACATGATCTCCCTCTATAACAAAAAAAACATTTGTTTTTCTGTTTTTTCCTCTCCACAGAAACCAAAAGATTTAGAATTTTCACACAAGAAACTGACAAACAGGAATGTGGGCTTCCAGATGCTTCAGAAGATGGGCTGGCAAGAAGGACATGGCCTTGGTACACGAGGAAAAGGAATCAGAGAGCCTGTAAAAGTGTATGTAATGGGAACACACTACAGAAATTTGACAGCTCTGGAAAAGGCTGGGATTCTAATAGTAACTATGTTTGTCTAACCCACCTAGATGTGGCCGGTTCAGTGTTTTGTTTCCTTCTTGGCACTGGCCTCAGCAAAGTTGAGCATGGAGACTTCACACTGAGGGCTGCAGCATCAACGCTGCAGCGTGCGGACGCTTTCTAAAGATGTATGGGTGCCCCTGTTCTTCAGGAGGTGTCTTCTGTTGTTTGGTGTATTTAGGTTTTTTTAACACATAATATTATCCTGGGGATCTCCTTGCTACCACGCCAGGTACATAATATATAAATAGACTTCAGGAATGTCATACTCCTAGGTTTAGGCAACAAATTTATTTTCACTCTAATTATGTGATTCATTCCACTGCATACTGAAAGAGGTAAGTGCATCTGCCAGAAGGTAAGTGTGCTTTTTCCTTTAAAATACACTTTTGTTTTTGAATCTTCATTTTGTCTTTTAAAGTTGCTGTATCCAGTGTCCACTGCTGCCAGCACACAGAATGGATAATACCTCCTTCAACTCCCTGACTGAATAAGGAGGCAGAAATTATTCTCCTTCAACTCCCTGACTGAATAAGGAGGCAGAAACTATTTATTTCTCTCTGAACCCATATGACAAGCTTTCTAGTCCACACACGTAGTCTGTGGTTTAACAGTCTTCCTTCTCTAGGGATTTCTATTTTCTCTTTGTGCCTTGGACAGTACTGGTCATTTTAGTTGGTGGGATACTTCTGGTTGTTTGCTTTCTTTTTTCCTTGGTGCTCCCGGTGGTCCAGTGGCCATCACTATTTTTCCTGTATTTCCTTCTTCAGCAGCAAACGGACAATGAGAAAGCAGCTTACTTTGCCTTTGCTCTCCTGTGTTCACCAGTGGTAGAACCTTGGKTTTTAACCTCAAAGCTTGTTGGGACCAAATATATGAGTAATTTTTTTTGTTTCTGTAGCTCCTGGCAGAAGTTCCACTGCRCAGCTAATCATGAGCTATTTAATTGTATCTGGTCTGACAGTTAGCCCACCACATTSTAAAAGTTTCTGGCCATCGTTAAGAACTGCATTTTTAATATGTGAAAATACAGTTTYTCCAGCTTGAGTCCATTGCTATGTCACTCTTGTAAAGACATCTGCAAGGAGCAGTGAAGAACTGCTTTCTGTACCTCTTACAAAAACTTGTTGACCTTTTCTGTAATGTAGAGAGAACTCCATATTATTGATTATTTTCATGGTATGCACCTCTCTTTACTTTCCCATCAAAGTCATTCTTTGGACAATACTTTGGGACAACCTCAGTGAGGATGAAACCAGTGCAATTTAGCATTTTGCTTTCTCTTGTTAGTTGCTTTGATACAATGCAGGGTTGTTTTTTCATTTAGTAATCTGCAGCCTCTACTCTTTCCTCCCCTTTTGAAAACTACCAGCTCTTCTATTGATGACTTGTTTAAAAGTCCACGTGCTGTCTAATCTCATTCTCTGAGCAAAAGGGGATGGATTAATAATTGGAGACACTCCAATTCTAGTGTAGAGCATATCTTGATCATTTTATAACACTGATATCTAAAACTGATGTATTCAAGCACATCAGTTGTTACACAAAGAAACTGGAGGCCCTTTTTTGTTAGGAAAGCTTAAAGCTTGTCTTTGACTGTGAGAGCAAGTCATATTTGCAGGTTTGAGGGCATTTTTATTTGTTACTGCAAAAGATACATGAATTGCATGGTGACTTCTTATGGAAATGATGGGTCCATTTAAGAGTTTCATGTTAGTCTTGTGAGTTGTTCCCTGTCTTGAGAACTAAYTTGTCACAGCTATGGGTCTGGCCAGTTCTACAGTTCAAGAGACGTTTTAAAAAAACAAAACAAAACACACTAAAAGGCAGAACATTGTTATGGGATAGACCCTCCTCTGAGTACTTGTCTCATGTCTTTGATTAGTTTTTTTATTCTGAAAGTAATCTAGAAGAGGAACTGTGGTGTAAGTAGAAAAAAAAATCTGTTCTTTCTGATTGGAAGTATGAAGCAGCCGTTGTGTAATGGAAACAGCAAATGAAGAGAGTCTGCTTCAAASAGGTCATACTATAAAAGGTGAAAAAAAGAAAAGTTTTGGGAGGTCTTTTAGGTGACTTTACTTCTAACCGTAATTTAAAACCTAACTTAACTTGATCATACAGCTGCCAAGTCAGACTGTACCATTCRGAAGAAAAAACAGCACCCAGGATTTCTACTGAGGACTGTAAATTTGAATTTGCTTTTTAGAGTCTGTGAATATTCTTTTAGAATTGCACAACAATCTACTTGGCTTAAGTGGACTTATTATTACAGAAATTGGATAAGAATAATTCTTCTTTATTCTACTTAAGGTCCTCAGATTTTACTGTGACAGCACAGAAATCCCAGTTTCAGTACATGGGGCAATCTAAATTTTCTTACTTCACGTAATGAAATCTTTAATAGAGAATACTAATGTAACTAACTTGGAGGATAAAACTGGCACAGAGGATCATTCCTGTGGCAGAGGGTTCGTTAATCTGAGCTTTGTACTGTCTACGTTCTACGCACATAGCCTGGAGAAAGAGATGGTTTTTAATTATTTGTATCTCTGCATTCTTGTGGGTCATCCTCTCCACCTACTTCCAGGGCAGAATGTTGTTTTGATATTGTTAAGACCTGTCTGCTTCTGTTGGCATGTTTGGATGAAGAGAGTTAATGACTCATTTTTCTTGGAAGGGCAGGAGCTCCAGGTTTTGTCTATGATGTGTGTCCTACAAGACTTCAGCTTGCTTTGGGTGCTAGACATTTTAAGCCAGCAGCATTATTTTCCTTTGGTAAAAATTTCACTTTTATCCAGAATTATGTGGTGTTTCCTACTCATTCCTCAAAGTCTCTGACTTTTGTCATTTTTTAAATGTAAGAAATAAGGCAATTTTTGCCGTCTTTTCAACAGAGGATCCTATCTACCATGAATAAAGTAGTTAATACAAGAGTTCATGTAAGAATTCAGTCTGTTAGGTGACTGTATCTTCACTGCTCCCTTACTATCATACAAACATTTTCTTCTGGTGGGTATTTGCATGCGTAATGGGAGGTGGGAATTGTTTTATAGTTGATCTGGTATGCCAGGTACCAAGCCTCYGCTCCCCTTCTCCCCCAAATGAAGCAGAATTACTCTCCACTTGAATTGTGTCTATGTTGGAAGCTATTGTTTAGATCTCTTCTGCACATTGTCAAATGTAACAGAAACAGAGTGTTCTAACTATTCATTTTACTCCCTAGGGGTGCTACCTCTGCAGGGGAGGGCTTGGGTGTTGCAGGGGAAGAAAATAAAGAAGATGCATTTGATGTTTTCCGTCAAAGAATGATACAAATGTACAGGCAGAAAAGAGCAAGTAAATAGGTATGTGCAATGGACACGTCTGGTTTATGAATTCCTGCAAACATTAAAATACCAGGGTTTTTTAAGTCTTCCTTTACCAAGAAAATATTACTGTTTCCATGAGTATATCTGGCTTCTTAACATTTCATGAAAATCCAGACCTACGTTGAACTGCTTTGAACTGCTGAATTACCCCAAATCTTACTTTCTAGGTTTGACATAAGAGACTCGCTCGCTAGAAAGTGCACGGATATGCAAAGGCTGCTGTGTGAAAGATCTTCGGCAGAGTATGCCAGTATGAAGAACGCTTTGTTCTGTAGTAGTGGACTTGAATACTAATGTATTAAAACATTTTCCAAGATTAAAGTTAGTCTTGTATTTAATTGTGCAAGCTAACAACTTGGATGTCATCTTCTGAGGAAGAAACAACTGATTTTGTTCTCGGAAGTGCCTGTTTACCTCTCTCTTTGGCCAAGTTTGCCTGTTTTGTGATGAGATGGCTTACCAAAAAATGGAATAAGCAACATGAAAAATATGACTAGCCTGGTTTGGCTGTGATCCTTTCTGAAGCCAAGAATCTTCTCAAATTCAGATCTTCTTGCAAGGCAGTTCAGATTTTATTTTACTACATTTTATTGATGGGCTAATCTTCTGATCTACTTCTGGAGTCTGCATAAAGCAGTTTCCTTTCCTCCATATGCCAATTTTAAGAAGAGTCTCTACCTGCGTGCTCATTTTGTATAGGATTCTAGACTTTAAGTGTAGGATGAATAACTGAGTTCATCTGAGTCTGAGAACACTAAACTCTTCCTTGAAAACCTTGGCTGCTAAGGTTTCTCATTGTAATGAACAAGTAGTACATATTTTAAGTGTACTTTTTGTTTTTACACAACTTTGCAGCTCTTCTCCAACAAATTCTTGAATAATTTCTTTCCTTCTCAAAGAACTTTAAGCCATGAGCAGATGCAATTCATGGGTCTGCAGAAAATACTGAAGAAAATACTTGGAAGTTAGATATTTGGAAGTCATCTGGAAGTGGATCATCAGTTTTATAAGACCATCAGTTTAGAGAGTAATTTCTGTTTCTATTAAATATTTGCTTTGCAGATGTTCTTTTATTGAAAAATCCCAAGAAATGAGACAAAAAGCTTGTAATTTTAAGGGACTATTCCAGAACTTACTGAAAGAGAAGACTGGATTAATCTACTGTGCTTCAACAAAAAGCATTACCTAACTGCTTGGTGAAGCAGTTCTGAAGACATGAAAGATTTAGCAGTGTTACCACAGAGAAACGTTCATGGTCTGATCATTCATCTTTTCCCGACTTGCACATCAATAAGGGATTTGTGACTGGATTACTGAAAGTGACAGAATTTAATATCGCACTTTTTAGCGTACTCATTCTCCATCATTACCTTTCTAAAACTAGTCAAAAGTCTTCACTTGAATGTTACAGTACCAAAACCTACTTCACTGAAGTTTTCTTTAAAGAGTTTATCTTGAGCTGACGCATGTTTTGCTTACTAGGAGTGAGTGCTGTCTTGCTGTTGTTTTCATCCTGCACCATGCTTCTTGTAGAGCAAAGAGCTTGTGGTACACCACTAATAGCACCCCACARTAATGTGGCAGCATCTCAAGTTCCTAACTGACAAATATGCAAGAAAATGTGTTCTTCAGTTATCAACTTGCCTGTGCCTGCTGCTTAAAGAACAAAATTATATTCTTTCTCCATTAAAAACCCTGCTGGTTGAAAGGGAGTGTCTTCATTTTTATTCTGTAGCAACAAACTTTTCCTTGCTTGTAACAACCAGTTTTAGATTATGAATGCAAGTTGTTTTTTCTTAACTGTATGGGTCTTTGAAACCATGAGAAACAAAATCATGTCACACTGTAATTTTCTGATCACTGTTTTAGTTGCCTTGAAGCACRTAATCACTAAATAAAACCACGATGGCAGGTATAGAAAAATATGCTGGTAGTTCTGTTTTTCCATGAACATCACATATGTCTTCACCTTTACATTACAAGAAGTTGAAGCATGAAGGCTACAAATACAARTAAATTTGTCTGGCTGTCACCCTTGATTAAGGACATTTGATAGTCCAGACATTTCTCATAGGCTTTACTTGGAGATGTTTAAAATCCTCAAATGTTTTGGACCACAGGCTACTTGAAAGATCATCAATTACAGTATTTGGCAGCATATGCTTACCTGTTAAGTTCCTATTTGGGTGTGTTCTTCACTGCCCCTCTTTCTTTCCTGTGCCTAATTAGCAGTTACGCAGTGTAAAACTTGAGCCTTTCGAAAAGGAGATCTATCAGTCGCAGTCTGGTTTARAATGATGCTCTGGAACCAATATTGTTGCCCTCTGATTTATTTCTCAGACCCACTCAGAAGGGTGTAGCTTTTCTTTTAGTTTCAGTGACRAAGCTGCCAGTGTTGCTGTTCACAATTTTTATTTCCCTGCAAACTTCCAGTTCACTTCTTCTTTCACATTTACATTTTGGAAGGATTCTTGATTCTATGTTACACTATTTGCAGAAAGGCACAAGGCRAAGTGTAGTTTCACACTAGATTGAAACCGACTCTCTCAGACCCAGGTCAGCATTCTGCGCTGCTCTGATTTAACCTGCGTTTGTTGGCCATAGTACCATTCGGGTACCTGCTAAACACCTGCTTACTCCATCTGGGAAAATTGTTGGTATCCAGACTGGCAAATGGTACCGTCCTTTCTGAGTGCCGTTCAATTTAGAGTATAATGCTGTCTTGAGAATAAAGATGAACATTGGGAAAATCTTAATCTGCTACCCTGGATGACTGTAGTATGGTCTGTCTTTCTTGTGCCAAACTTTTTATTTTGGACAAGATTATCAGCAGAGCAGTAYTGGTGCTGAGATTCCAGTGTTGCTCTCAAGTGGGTTACCGTTTGCCACTTTTATCTTGTTTTACCAAGAGATGACCTTACGCTCCTTTTGCAAAAGGAATTTCCTTTTATTTTGACCTGCTTTTGCAGGCAGCTCTGATTTGAAAATTTTAAATACTTGTACATGTGAAACATTTGTTATGCAGATACATTGCCTTGTTTAAAGTTTACTAGCTTCTTTTCTGTTATTTTAGTTCCAGGCTCTCTTCCATGAAGACTGCAAGCTTCAGTGAACATTTTAACTAACTTCAGTGGTGTGTCTACTGTCTTTTGGTTGTTTTTTGCCATTAATCTTGTAGAGCAATTTGCTAGTTTCTGTTCCGTGCAAATTGGCAGTAGTGCTAAGCTAGTAACAATTAGATGCTTATGTTATTGGATAACKGACATTTCTTTTTAGTGTAAGTAAACATGTTAGCATTGTTAATCTTTTAATATCTGCAATAAATGTAGAACTAAACAATTTCCCATTTAAATGTTTTGCTTGTGAATTTGGCCATTTGTAAGAGATATGCATCATTTTGGCACTAACAAGTGGAATTGAGATTATGCAGTGTTATATTAGTGTAAAGCAGGATTTTATAGTGTACGAGGGAAGGAAGGTCCCTCTGTTTCTGTGCTGCTAAATGTCTCTGTTGAGAATACCCACTAAATCATTTCTTCGTTACTTTTTCATGTGGCTTCTAGTGCATTAAATCCATACACAACAGTGTTACTTTCCACATGAACGCCAAAACCGTTGCRCCCCAGTTAGAATGCAAGAGTTTTACCCTTTATTCACCTATCCCAGAAATTAGTTGTCTCTCTGATTTTCTTGGTGTACTGACTTTAAAACAGCAAAACTTTCTCTTTACATATGTGTGTGGTTTACTGTTGCCTTTAAATTCAAATTCCTTTTTTAGACAGGATATGAGGGGGAAAATTGCAACGAACTGAAATTTAACACTTGTGCAGCCGCCTTCTATCGAGAGGTAAAGTGAGAGTGTTCATTTGCGAAAGATACCAGCCAGGTCTCCTGTCCCTTGCTTTTATACTGACAGCTAGCAAAAGCTTTACAGAGGCAAGTTCAAGCCCTGGCTACACCTTTTTCCTCCTTTTCCTTCCAAAATTTATTATACGTAAGGACCTGGTTCTAGAAGAAAGGACATCTGCTCTCGTTGGAGAGAAATGAGGAGATCCCCATTTTGGGGGAGGTGCCCTAACAGAGTAAGAGAACTACAGTCAATAATGCACTGTTTGGAGTAATTGTGTTGGACTAAAAGAGATGTTTTCATTTTTTTGCCTTCAAAGCTTTTCTTTGGTGTAATACCAATGACACTTTTCCTTTTTTTTTTTTTGTTTTTTTTTAGAAGACACTACAGCATCCTTAGTGTGAACACTTAATCTGTGCTGAGATGTTACTTCTCAAAATCAATGTACAGTATTTTTTTCTATTGCTATTCCGTTCTGCTTTAAAGTTAATCCTGATGTATTGTCCCCAAAGAAAGTCTGGACTCAGAAATTCAAATATTGTTATTTTGGATTGTTTTCTATGCTACAAGCAGGTATATTTTCTAATTAAAAATKAATTCCTGAAAGTCCTGTACCATCTTTAATTCTGCATATCTCATGACTGAGTGGCCAATCACAACCAGACTGTAGATTTGAGCAATAATAAACACCTTAAATGAGAATATGCTCAAAGAACAATAGGGTACTTCTGARATAAATAGTTTTTGTGAACCTTGTTAAGTAGGTAACTTGCTGAATTGCAGCAAGTGTGGAAAATGTTTGCATTATCTGTGGGCAATAAAGTTACTGCTGTTTAAGAAAGCGCTAGCACACAGTGTGTTCTCTTCAGCTTTTTGTGCCTAATTCRTATCATTGGAAGGTTGTGCTGATTTCCTTGAAAATTATTTCCTAGGCAAGACTTTGCTTTGAAGGGTAAGTCATATTTCGTTATCCTGGCACTATTGATAATAAAGCAATAGTAAAGCAGCAAATACAAAGCAATAAAATCTGATTTTTAAACCAGCTGCCTCTTTGGCAGTAGTTCATTCTAGACAACTGATTTGTGGGGTTAACGAAAGTTCTATCTTTGAAGAGTTTACAAGACCTATTTCAGAAACCGGAACTATTATTGGATGGGAAGTAAAAATTTTGAAAAACAATCTAAAATGAGAGATCATTAAGAGGTCACACAACACAAACATGAAAAGAGAATCCGTAAGTTCTGGCTTTATTTGATGCCTTATCGGTTAATGTGAGTTATTTACCGATGCCAGCAGGAGGAAGGTTAGCCGAGGGAGTTCTGCAAAGTTCTCACTTGTTGTGTACACCGAGCACAGACAAATCCACGGTTTATTTTATTGTTCAATCCTGGTAATTAAATCCAAGTCACTAAGAGGATGCAGCTCAGTTCTCATCCATGTGCGTAGGTAATTTACATGCATTTCYCTCTCTCACAAAAATGAACATAAATACTAAAGAGAACGTTGTTTAGGGGTATAATTTGACACACAGAAAAGCAAGTCTTTCTCCGGAGTATCAGCAGTGCTTCCGTACGCTGGTCCCGCCGCGGTGGTCTAGTGAGAAGCCAAAGGTTGGGACAGGGAGTGGGCGAGAGGGGCCTGACTGCGACGTGAGGAGAAGGTTTTTGTTCCGGTTTCTCCTCGGGTCTCCGCACAGCCCCCGGCCTGGGGAGGTCGGTGCCTCCGTCTCACAGCACAGCACAGTGTGTACCGGTGGTCTCCGGTACCGAGCGGTCCTTCYCCCCAGGAGTCCCCGCGGCCACCCCGGTCCCCGGCGGGGGGAAGGCAGGGCCGGGGGTCGCCCCGTTCCGCCGCSCTCGGCTTTGCCCCGGGGCGGCGCCGCCGCCACAGCAGCAACCGCTGCAGMACCCGCGTGCCCCGGCGGGCGGCGCCGCGTGGCGGCGGGGCGGGGCGCCAACGGTCGCTCTTCAGGCGGCCGCAGGGCTGAGGGAGGCGGCGCCATTTTAGGGGTGTGTGGGCTGAGGGGAGCGGGGCTGGGGGCCGGCCTCGGGCGCGGCGGTTTTGGCTGCTGGGACCCAGCGGGGTGTGGGAGGGGGGATGTCCCCAGAAGGGTGACGAGGCTCAGTGGAGTGATGTTGGGTTGGGGTGTAGTTTGGGGAGCCTGGGGCCACAAGCGGTTGCACGCCTCCAGTCCCTCAGGCCTCGGCCACCTCTGCTTTGCTGCACCACTTGTGCAGTCCAGAAGTGCCCGTCAGGGAAGGGGTTAAAGCAAAACGTTCTGTGGGAATCCAGGGTCAGAATTAAGATTTGTCCACTGAAACAAAGATGCGATGGGACAGGGCTGCTGGAAACTCCTGGTGTCTGTTATTGCCAGGACCAGCCGTCCCAGGTGCTGTGAACAAAGCTGGTCACAGGAAAGTATAGAACAAGACAGTGAAAAAAGTCTGTTCTCAAATACCATGCRTCCTAGGAGGTAGGTGCTGTTCGCCAAGGAAATGTCTTGGCACGTGGGCAACATCAGTCTGTCTATGCAGGCTCACACCCTGGGTTACGATGCAGGGGCTAACAGAAGTTGCTTAACAGTTTTCTGAAGTTTCCAACCTGATGTACTAATTTAAAAGTATTGTAACCCAAACAACATTTTACTTGGCTTGTAGTAACGCAAACGGTTTCCTCAGCTGTTGGCATTTGGTTACAGATGAAAGTGCAGAAAGAGCAGAGAGTCCMTTCTTTATGAAAGCAGATTTGGAATCTGGCTTTGTGGTTTCTGTAATTGCAGATGACAACTACCTACCTTTAATTTTGCTCAATTTTCTAGCATTGGCTGGAGGGCATATTCATTTGGATGGACTGCCARAATTCCAGGCATAAGAGTACCTGATTCTAATTAACTTAATAAAATATAAATTCTCTTTCATAACATAYGGTTGATTTGATATGTATATAATTTTTATATAACATATATATATAAACTGGTGAATTACTGTAAATAAAGCAATTTTAGCTATTATTTTTCTTAAATACTTAAAATAGCTGACTGCTGCAAAATGTTCCCACTTGTTCTTACTCTTTGTGAAATAATACTTAGATACCCTGCAGAAAATCTGAAACATYGCAGCTTGCAAATGATAATCACAGACTTGGCGCAAAGCTTGGTTTGCTGGTAATAGCTTGGAATTGCCATCAGAGTAGTGTCTAATTCTGATTAGTATAAATATAGGTAACAGCTACAAAATCTTGTAAGAGGGCATGGTTGTCCATCTCTTATAAAAATGAAGGTGACCAAATATTACAGTGAACTTAGACTGCTTTTAATTTTAGGACATCTGGAAGTAGTTACCTGAACAGAAAATGTAAGAGGTTTTGACAAGTTTCAGAAAATATTTGAAGACTACAGATACTTACTTTGGAGAGCTTCCGCAGGACATTTTGAAGAACCATGAAGAAAACGGTGCCTGTATTTAATGACAAGGAATAAAAACTGGGAAGAACTTATTTCTGGTTGAATCTCTGAAAATGGGTAGCACTGCTGTTGTTCTTTATTTTCTTTTGCAATTAATACAAGAGACAAACACATCTGTGGGGAACTGCATTCCGAGAAAAACAGTAAAATACCAAAGTAAGTGAAAAACAGTAATTTCACAAGCAGAAAGAAACATAGCACAGTGTTGGGAGTTTATTTTTTATTAGGCATAGAAAGAATGCTATGGACTGTTTCACCTCAAGTGTTGCGGGTGCACTCATCCGAATGATGGGGAGGAATGCCTGAATGATAATTGTTGCAGCTGGAGGTTCTGGCTTGTAGGTAATAATAATAGTGTTTGTTTTCCAGTAATAAATTGGGAAAGAATATCCATGCATTTATTCAAATACTTTCATATTATTTAGAAAATGTTCTGGAAATGTGTATAAGCTTTTACCTTTGTTCTGTTACAATTTGCTTTCAATCTGGAATTTTTGTTATATAACACTGTGATTCTAGTGATAAATATTTTTTAAATAACTTCCATGTTTTACAGCTGGAAATATAAACACTTTTATGAAAGAAGGATTATCCAATGTTTCCACTCTCCTTGTGAATGAAGAAACCAATACCTTATTTGTTGGAGGCAGAGATGCAGTATTTGCTCTTGACTTGAATAATATTTCTAGAGAAATAGCCAGGGTAAATGAAAGACTTTTTTTTTTCCATGCCTTCTTTAAAAAAATACTTTGCCTGTGGTTTTCTTAATTTGAACATAATGTTCTGATTTTAAATATATATAASTATTACTTATTTCAGGCTTGAAACTTTATCAAAGAATCTTTTAAGCAAAGCAATACCTTTCTTCAGGTTATTTATTATGCCTTGTACGTTATGGAGATACATAGAAAAATGCTTATTTAGCCAATAGGTTCAAAGTTAGGATTATTTAGAGATTTTTTTACACATAATTTTGTGAAAAAAAATTGCAACATACCACCTTACAACTGTTTTTGGCTTTTAGGAATACTGGTTTGCTACACAGGAAAGACAACTGGAATGTATTCATAGAGGAAAGGACAAGGTTGGAACTTCTGTTTCCCCCTCTTAAGTTATTAACTAAAATGAAAATGGCTACATTATCAAGCTGCTTTTTAATAAATGAAGTAAAAGCAAGTTCATTTAAATCTATTGGCTTTGTTTGCTTGCTGCTAGACACCAGGATATTTTCAGATGCAATCCACTACACTATGTAAATCTTATTTTCTACTTTAGATAAGATGCCAGAACTACATCCTCTTCCTCCATAAGATAAATGACTCCAACCTATATGTTTGTGGAACCAACGCGTATCACCCAACTTGTGATCATATGGTAATTAGGTTTGAATACAGGTTTTACTGAAGGTACTTGAGTAGTATGGCAGGTCTTTGACCACCTTTCTCAAAATACTCCTGTTGAAAATTAGGAACTTTCCTAGTTCTTTTATGAAAGTATAAAAGACCAGAAAAGTACTTATAAAATTTTTTTTTTTCATCCTATTTAAATGATTGTTTGCCCTAGGTTATCCATGGGACGAACATAAGCTTGCAAGGAAGAGCTGAAGAGAGCAGAGGAAAGTGTCCGTTTGAACCAACTCTAAAGTATGCATCTGTTTTTGTAGGTATGTTTGGACTGACGTGCAACTTGAAATGGTTTTCCTCACCGAAACTAAGTTATTTCATGCTGTTATCCTAATTCTATTTTTGCATGTCACCCCCAATTTGTTCCTTATGACATGTCTTTTCATTTTAAAAATAAGCACTTTATATTTTTTTGTTTCTTCCAAATCTTTACAGATGGGGAATTTTATTCGGCTACTTCAAATAATTTCTTGGGAACAGAACCTATAATACATCGCAGTATGAGAAATCCTGTAAGAACAGAGTTTAAAACATCGTGGCTAAATGGTAAGAAGATTTTTTATATATTTCAGTCTCTTGAACTTTAATTTGGTGTATGAATTCTCTCTAGAACATAGTAGTATGTTATGTATTGATTTTGCAGTGTAAGCTTTTAAACTAAGGACAGAATTTCAAAGAAATTCGTGACTACAGACTACAGTGATGAGACACGAGCCACAGACCCTTTCCATTTATGAAAGCACAGTTCCTTCTTTTAATGTTTGATAGATTCATAAATACTTTTCAGCCCTTTCCTTGTCCACTAATCCGCAAAAAAATTCAATTAGACTTAATTTTAAAATAACATCTGGCATTTATGTTTTTCTTGGAATAAACTTAAAATGTTTTGTGTATTTATGTGTTTCAGAACCAAGCTTTGTCAACATGGAAATAGTGCATGAAAGTGAATCCAATCCAAATGGAGATGATGATAAAATTTATGTGTTCTTCACTGARACAGCTGTTGAATTTGAATTCTATGACAAGCTTCTGGTGCCCAGAATTGCCCGTATCTGCAGAGTTAGTATCTGTAGTATAAAGATTTTGTTTAGTGTATTTCAAATGATGTTTCATAGTTGAGTGATTAACAATGGTATGTACACTGGCTAACYAAACAAAATTCTGTCATATACATTTTATTTCTGAACTAGCTTTCTCTTTTTTCCTGCTAGAACAGAACCAGCTGTTCAGGTTGCATTTAACATTTAAACCTTTTTTCTTTGCCTTTAAACTGAGATTTGTATTGAAAGGCCAACTATATATTTCCCCTCAGCAATACTATTAAGTGAAAATTACGTCTATTTCTTTATGTATTATACAGTGTTGATGTTATTCCTTCATTTAGGGTGATCTTGGTGGAAAACGCATACTGCAGAGAAGATGGACATCATTTTTAAAATCCCGCCTTTCCTGTTCCATTCCAGAATTAAACTTCCATTTCAATATTGTCCAGGACATCTTTTTACTTAGGAGAAGAAAGTGGCAGGACAGCATCTTTTATGGAATTTTTTCCCAACAATGGTGAGATAGAGGGCTGCRTATGCTACTAAAGTTTGTAATGAACCGAGTAAGCGTTCTCACTTCAGTATTAATAGCCTGAGTACAGTCTTTTGGCTTTAACTCAGAACAAGAAGCTACCAGCTACTTACGCTGCATGTTTTAATGGACTGCATTTGGTTTTTTTACAGCTTGATCCAACTGAGCAAACATTATAATCTGAAAATGTTTTTGGTTCCTGGGCCAAAGCCTTCAATTAAAGACTAACCAAAAACTTCTCCTAAGCCAAGTTTTTAGAGTTATGTTTTCTCTAGTCAGGTGGTGGGGCAATTAAAACTAATTACATATAAAATCACATAATTACATACACAAAGCCCTGGCTTCTTCTGGTCTTCATAGCACTAAAGGAAATAGCTGACATTTCAAGGTGCAGAATTATTCTCCTGTTCCAAAAGCAGTATCTGTCATGGCCTGCTTGTCTAATGTAATGTTCTGTGAAAATGAAAACAGAACTCAAACAAATACCTTACAAGTTTTAGGGTTAACTAACTTARTGGTCTGACTAACGAAGAAAAACAAGACAAAGTGTATCAAAACTTCACGTGTCAAATACACCCATGACAAAGTAGCCGTGAGTCGGTAATTCTCATGTTTTATAAAAGCATCAGAGTTAACGGACTGCAGCACAGTCAGCACTGTCCAGCTTAACCTGCTGCCACCTGTTTACCTGGCAGTTTATACCCACTGGAGCTTATGTGGGTTTTATTTCTGGTTATGGCAGGTTGGGTTCAATGTGTCCTGAGATAGGAATTTGTAGAACATTTATTCCTTTGGGTGTGGCAAAGAGGCTTAGGCTCGGTATTCACTGATAGAACTGAAATCACATCACTTTCTGATTCAGACACTCCTAAAAGTCTACCTAAATTTTCAGTCATCATTTTGAAAAGCATTATAATTGGAGGCAAAGAGGAAAAGTATTGTGTTTTTCAGTAAGATGAGTTAGAGGGATTAGAAGAAGAATTAATGGTCTGTGTCAGAAGTGTGGAGCCAGAGGGAGGAGAATCCTGTCAAAACGTTGATTACCATAATACTTGGGCTCATCTGTCTGTTTACAAGAAACGTTGTCAAAAGGTCCTCATTCTCTAAGTTGTTTCAATTTATTTGAGGGCGGTTACATGATTTTTAACAAAACCATATTTAATACCATCTTTTAGGAATGTCTTTGTTTTATTCTCCTCTTACTGAATCGTGAAAACTGCAACAGAGAAGTATTTTTAGTGTTAGGTCTTTTTTGACTAACCCTGAAAAAGATACGAAGTGTGCATTGTGGAGATCGGGTTATTTTACAGTATTTCTTTCTATATTAAAGCCAATAAAACTTGCTTTTATTTTGTGTGTTGTTTTTTTTTTTTCTTCTAAGGGGAAGATTAGACATATCAGCTGTTTGTGCATACAGTATGAAAAATATTCAGGAAGTCTTCTCCACAGGAAGCTACAAAGGACCAGTAACTGTAGAACATTCCCCTGTTAAATGGATGGTATATAGGGGAGAAGTGCCAGTTCCACGTCCTGGTGCTGTAAATATGAATTTACTTGTTCTAATTGAAGAACAGCCTCTGGATTATCTTTTTTTGGTAGCAAATCATTAGCTCATGTTTTACCAATATAAATGTCGTGTTTATAATCAGCAAAGAGATACCTGCTTTCTCATTCCATCATACGAAGGTTCCTAGAAAAGCTGCCTTGCTTACAGTTCTGCTCCACATGTGGGATTATTAGCTAGTTCATAAAGTGCGAGGAAAATAATGATTTTTACCTTTTGAAGATAAGTAGAAATAACTGAGTGTTTAGAAGGAAATACACCTTTTTTGTATACCTTGGTGAAATGTAAAAGCAATTGTAATCACATTCATTATGTTTTGTTTCTAGTGCATTGATAATTTTGCCCGGAGTATTGGATATAATACTTCTTCTGACTTGCCTGACAAAGTTTTGCAGTTTGTTAGAGATCACCCTCTAATGGATAATTCTGTAAATCCAATTGGTAATAGACCTGTGCTACTGAAGAAAGGTTCAAACTATACCAGGATTGTAGTAGACAGAGTCACCGGCCTAGATAAACAAACATACGATGTTATGTTTCTAGGAACAGGTAAGTGCTTTTATTTTAGGAAAAGGTAATATATATTTTTATGTATTTTGTTCCAGAATTTTTTTCTGAGACTTCAAAAAAGTGTAAGTATTCATCATCTCTGTTTGAAGTTTTGCATTCAGAAGCTGTCTTGCTAGTTTAATATTTTCATGCCAGTTAGATTAAATGTGTTTGGCTTGTTGGACATTAAAAGGCTCTCTTTAGAAACTTACCATATCAAAGGAGACTTGACATAATAATATTTGCAAATTCAGGGATTGTTTGAGGTCTTTTTTTCCCCTGAAAAAAATCATTGCTTCTCTCTTATTGAAAGAAAAAATAAGAATTGCTTTGAAGAATTTCAAAAATTCCCTATGCCCAGGAATGTCTTCTAAATCTCTATCTAATAATTTCAACATGAATTATCAAGCTAAAATGTCATGCTATGTTTAAACAAGTTTTATCTTTAGAAATACATTTCATTTTATGTAGATGATGGATATTTGCATAAAGCTTTCAATTGTGATGGGGAAATGTTCATTGTGGAAGAGCTACAGCTGTTTCTGTCTCCTGAGCCTGTACAATCTCTCCAGCTGTCTTCTGAAAAGGTAGAACTTCTGTCCCTACATATGGAAAGTGGCTGCTGTAATAGCTTGCCTCAGCCCTTGCTCTTCTGTGTTGTTCTTCTGGCTTTTAAATAGCCTGTAAATGTCTCATCATTCTGCTTCTATCATGTATTCGTTAATAACAGAAGCACGAAACATCTTTTTTTCTGTAGAAGAATTTGTGTGTGTCAAAATATAACTGAAACAAGCCTTTGTGTTCGTTCAAAAATTAGGGAAGGAGCTGTCATTTTACATGYTATGGAAGGCTAGGGCTTTTTTCTCATATCATCATCTAGTCTTACAAGATTTTTAGTTTACTGATATTTTTAATAAATACCAGAAAATATTACAATCCATGTTAGAAAATCACAGCTTCAAATCTCACTCACTGTTGTAAAAGAACTCCTTCCTGCATTTCTAGGGAATGCTCTATGTAGGGTCCCTATCTCAAGTGGTGCAGCTTCCAGTTTCTGAGTGCCACCGATACACGTACTGCTTGGATTGCATCTTGGCAAGGGACCCTTACTGCGCCTGGTCTCAGTCTGCTAATGAATGTGTTCTACTGGCAGATCAGACTGGTCATACGAAGTAAGTAAAAAGCTATTGTTTCAGCTGCACACCTGATGTGAGATTGCTTTATCAGTGCACTCAATGTCTGTAACACAAAACTAGGATGATTCCTAGAAATGGAATGATACAAGCTGGAACACTTCTTGTCTGTGTTTTCATCTGTTTGGTTTTTGGGTTGTTCTTGTTTTCTTTTTTTTTTTTCAGGAATTTAATTCAAAGTGTGAAATATGGGGATGCTTCCAGCTGCCTTAGTGTAGGTATGTGAATGTTTGTTTTAAGAAAGAATATTTAACTTCATGCGATCAAAATGCTTTGTGCTCACTGGAATTCTTGCATTATAGAAAATCACAGGATTAAAATAATGTTGATTATTACTTTTGAACTAAGACCAAAAAAAACCACGCTGAGCTGGTACTGCCTAATGCTCTTAACCCTCTCAATCTAAATGTCAGAATACTTCAGTTCAGACTGAAACTCTTACTCTCAAGGGAAGCATAAATGTGACCCCTTTGAAGTTATTGGTGTCCCTCCCACACCCACTTTGCAGAAATCACACGACACATCAGCTGTCCTATTAAATCTGTCACTGCTTTGGGATGCTACTGTGCAGATACATGACATACTATTCAAGAGTACACTTAAAAAGAAGGCTATTTGTTATCAGCCATTTAAAATTATTTTTATTATTTTGAGTGGGATTGGGAAATTAATTACTTTTAATGTAGAATTGCAGGTGTGCGTGATCTGATATTATTACGCAGTGACTTTGTAATGAGTTGCAAGATACATTGCTTTCTTCAGTGACAGAAGACGTATCTCTTCCCTCCACTTATGTCTCTTTAAAGTCAGGGTTGTCTTTAGTCTTGTATATTTTAGACTGCACARCAAATGATAATAAGGCAATCAGTGGGACAGTTGGGGAACTTTTACATAGCTGATACAAGCATTGTGCAGGCAAATCTAAACATCAAAGCATTTCTGTGAAGAGATGTCATTAACCAATATAGAAGTTGAGGCATACAAAAGTGAATTTATTTATGCATGACTATGTATACATAGTGGGAATAAGGCCAGCAAGATGTCACTGATAGTCAGACCTGTTACTAATGTGATTTCTTTGTCTTTACCCCTTACCTGTTGATTACCCATTGTCAAGACTGGTGAATTAAATTTTGTATTTATTTGAATATATATTTGGTTATGTAATTTAAACTAAATCCCCAGTGTTCTTACTTAAAAAAAATTATCTTCATAATTTCAGAAAAYAGTGTGAGAAAATGTCTCTTTACGCTTGGAAACAATGTTCATCTTAAATGTGTTCCTCTGTCAAATCTGGCAAGCGCAGTCTGGAAGTTTAACGGGAGCAGACTTCAGGCCGAGGACTCTAAATACCTCCTCTATGATGGAGGAATAGCAATATTTAATGTGACAGTGGATGCAGCTGGATTCTATGATTGTCTCTCGGTAGAGAAATCCAAAGGGAAGGAATTCCTTATCACTGTGGCCCGCTATGCCCTTTATGCCCAAGAAAAGACAGAGGAAGCAAATGTTATTGCCACAGCAAATAAGCATAGTGAAGCAGGAGCTGAGGGTTTTCAGTCTTCAGTACCACCTTCTTTACTGAACGAGGCAGCAAAACAGAAATCTTTGGACAGCCAAAGAGAGAAGCTTGTTTTAAAACTCTTGGGGGCTGGATTTGCTCTTCTTTTCTTTTTCTTGTTGGTTTGGAACTTCTACAAGGGTCATTTATCTCTGCCTTGGAAGAGCAGAGAAACCAGCTCAAAACCCRCTGGTACAGCTGGCTTGGGAAGTCCGGCACTTGCTACAGAGGGATCAGACAGTGTGAGGAAGAGTTCAGCCACACAAATGAACATGTCGTGTGTTAATGATTCAATGCTTGTGAGCTTTTCTTAAGGAGTACAGCGGGAATGCATAGCAGCGCAAGTTTCACAGAGAGCTSTGGGAGTGTGCAGCTCACAGAGCTGTTCGGTTAAGATGACATGATGTTTCCTATTAAGGAATGTGGAATGGAAATTTGGGTAGGAATCAGAAGCTCTGAATTGAAGGTGACAAGCTGCATTGTGTATTACATAGATGTGTTACCAGTTACTACTCTTAAAAGCAAAATTCCTTGTTTTGGTACCTTTTTGACATGATAGAACCGTAAGAATAAATTTATTTCAAAAATTGACACTGATCCACTTTTTTGTAATGTTGGGGTTGCCCAATTACAGAAATTAATACTTCAAAAGCTAATAATACTTAGCATTTAGTGCTTTCACCTTCAGACTTTCTGTTTAATCTACGAATAGCAACTAATTAAGTCTCCCAATGCCCCAAGAGGTTGCTCCTATCCTCATTTTACATGTGAGGTTAAATTACTTGTCACTGACCATAGTGAGTATTGATGTCAGATCTGGTGCTTTGTTAGAAGTTCCTGAGTCATCTTCCTATATTTCATCTTTCTCTTGTTTCCTCTCCTTTCCCTTTATTTGAGCTTTCAGAACACTTTCCACGCATTTATTCTTTGAATGTGTTTTTAGTGACCTTTATGATACATCTTCCTCCATCCAAAAATGTCATGAATCAACTTGTGTACTGCATCGTTGTTCTGAATTTATTTCTGAGGTGTGGTCAAAATTCAGACGTTGTAGCTCCTTTTGTTAAAGGTCATTGAAAGTTGAGCATTTTTTCTGAGACACTTTTTTCTTAATTTTCAAATAAATGTTGTCTTACGTTTTCTTGTTTGGAAAATAACATGGGTTCTTGATCACAGAAATCCCTGAACAAAACGCTGTGCTGCCTCACTCTGTCTCTTGCCAGACATGCATAAAGTACAAGGTTGATTCTCTTCTAGACACAGCACATTTTTTTCCAGTTTTCACATAGCTATGGAAGGAGAAACCTGCTTGGAAATGGGTTCTCCTATGTGGAAGGCTGTACCAGCTTTAGCAAGATGCCTGCTTTCAAGTTAAACAGGAATGCTTGGAAATGAAGACAATGCGTACAGCATAGATACCTGGATAGGAAGAAAGACCAGATAAGCGGCTATTCAGTGTTTTTTCTTCCTTAAAATGTAAATAGGTTAAGCTTCTTTACATTGGAGCAAAGTCACAGTCTTTTTTTTTTTTTTTTTATGCCTTCTTCCTCCCTCAAATTATTCTGTTATGCCTCATAACATCAGATTCTTGTGTGTTATGTGCACATTCCATAGAAGGAAGGTGAGGCCAGTTGTCAAACTTGGAAGAAGCAAATTCACGGATTACCGTGTCTGTCTGTTACGCTGCTACTTACCAGCCCAGCGATGTTTGCCCTTTCCATGGAAGGATGTAAAGGTGGGAACAATGTCAGCCTTTCTAGCAAGGTGAAGCCATAGGCACGAAGTGTGGACAAGAGTACTATATAAAATGGATGTCTGAAAATTAGAAGACTGGATAGCTGCTTGGCAAACCGTTATACCAAGACCTGCCTGGCTGCATTTCTGTGATTGTATCAGTGCAATGCAGAAACAAGATCTGAGGTGTGTATCTTGTCTCACAGTTTGAAAGGGAGTCTACTTCCTTGCAGGGTTCCTTTACCTATATTTCTACTCCCTATATGCAAAAAGCTATATGGAAATTAATGATGCAGGCTGGATAGTGGCATGTAACTAATAACATAGGAAGTGATCGAAATTTCCATTCTTATCTTTGGGGACACTTACTGTCTTCCCTTAGTGGAAGGAAGTGCGGATGGAATACAAAACCCCATTTCAGAAAATCCTCACAAGGCTACCAGCATTTGGTTTTAGTTCAATTCCTGCTGATCTAATTACCCTAATTTAAATGTGTAAAATAATTAGCTTCTAAGAGAAGTCGTAGATAAGTTACAGTTAACAGGTCGATATGAAAGATACTGTGGCCTASTTTCAGAAGTGTCTTCGGTGCAGTTTTAGTCCTTTTGTCATTGGTTGCCACGCTGCACGTAGGAAGGACGGAGAATATGGGGCAAGAGGACGGAGCCAAGGTAGTCCTTGAGCTGCTTGTTCAGCTGCCAGCTCGGAACAGCCATCCAGCGCTGCTCCGGCTTGCACCCTGCAATGGCTTTTCCGAGTGTTCACCAATACGCTGTGAAAACACAGACCTTCCCCATTGCTTCTAGCATTGGTTCAGCTCTCTTGGTGCCAAAAATCTCTTGTGCTGACAGCTGCTGCCATTGTTTCAAACAGAGCATTACCTTAGTGTGCTGAGAATACACCTGTCTGATGTTACACTTAAAATTACTGGCAGCAAACCATAACCCCAAACACRGGGGTGATACTAGCGGGGACACCGGAGACAGGGAATTACACCTGTCTCGGTAAACCTCCCTTCTATAAATACATTACAAAAATGGGTGGAGGTAAAACGCTGAAAGCGGAGTGTGAGAAGGGGTRTTGTTTCTAGTGTTTATGCTGCTGGTATTGAACTCTGATATGAATATTGCTAAACTATGAATGCTACTTCCACCTTTTATTGTAAAATTACTAGTACAGAGCTTACTATTTTGGTGCAAGTTCTGAAGTTATTAACCGACAGAGAAATTAATGTGCAAAACTGTCTGGGATTAACAAGATCTCTCTGGGGAAGATTTCTTATTAAAGTGTCCTGATAAGTAAGGAGCACAAAGGGGACTGGGATCATCCAGCAGTGACGTAACTCAGCACCGCTGAGTCTGCTCATGGGAAGCTTCCTGTTAGTTAGAGTAGTGGCATATTTTAAGGCAAAAGTGGGGCACTTGTGGGAACTGAGTGAGGAGTGTTGGTGTTCAGGTGTACTGGTAGGGGTGTCTAGGAGGCAACGCGGGAATAGTTCCCTGCCAAAGCCAAGCTTCAGGTTCTTCACTAGCCATGTTTGTATGAGAAGCTTGCACAGTTATTATCTGCTCTAAAAACTCTGTAAAACTTGTCTACAGCTTCGAAGTTACTGACTGAAAGCCCAGAATAATTGCACCCTGTCCAGTACAGKTGATACTGGTCAATTTTGCTTTTTGTCACAAACACATTAGAATAGGTAGTGTTCACGAGYGGGCCCCCATCCATGTCCTTCTTCCATGCGGAAACACCGGGGTGGACACACGTTGGGCTTTGCCTASAGGACAGAATGTGAGCAGCACCCGGAGCAGCTGCCGTTCACAAAATCTCTACTGCAAACCTGTTGGATATAATGCTGAAAAGGAGCAGGCGTGGAAAGGTCCGTTCCTGGTCTGGCTGCCTGTTGTCTTCATGAGGCCAGGCTACGGCCGCATCTCTACCCTCACGATTAAAAATGCGTCCTATTCCTAGACTGACCTGTTGAGCGTCTGCTTCCAGCCCTTGGAGCTTGTTACACCTGTGCTGGCTAAACTGAAAAGCACTCTTGTATAAAATTTTTTTTTACCAGGAAGTTTTTTATGGTTATGATCAAGTCACTTTTCTTTGATGAACAGATGAACTCTTTCAACACAGAGTGTATTTTGTTCTCTCTCATGGCTCTCCCATAAACCCTCTCCAGTTGTTCAGTGTCCTGGAGGTGTGGGCACTAGACCTGGACAGGGGGTTTCCGGGGGGGGCAGAGGTACCTCTCCTCTCTCCTGCTCCGTGCCTGGGTATCACAGCCCAGGACTGCACTAGCTCCTCTGGCCACAGCGGCACGCTGGGAGTGGCTGATTGCTAATTATCCACTCCGCTTCCCCAAGCCTTTTCAGCCTCCCTTCTTCCCAGGGTATTTTCCCATTTCGTAAAAATGTATTCATGGCTTATGTTAATTTTCCACTTGTATGAATGACTTCATAAAAGACAGAACAACAAAGAACGTCCTATTTCTGATAGCAGATGTCTAGACTACGATAAAAGAACACGGTTTTTGTTTTCATGGGTAGYCGGCGCCCATGAAAATCCCAGCGCCGCGCTGTAATCCAGCCGCCGTTAATCCGCCGGGTGCCGGGGCGGCGGCCCGGGGGCGGCGGGCGCAGGGCTGGCTCTGCCCGGCAGGTGGTGCCGCCGAGCCGGCCCCGGCCCCGGCCGCGGCCCCGGCCCCGGGAATAAAGTCGGGAGAAGAAGCGGAGAAATGTGACCGAGATGGGGCAGTTGGCAGAGGGAGGAAGCGGATAGGGAAGAGAGGAAAAAGAGAGAACAAAGAAATCGCGATCCAGAGGGTGATTGTACTTCTTGGGCTGCGGGGAAGAACTTGCGGGGCTGCCGGAGCGGCAAGGCGGCTTTGTCTGCAAGGGCTTGCAAAAGCACCACCTAATCCTGCCGCTCCCCTCCCATGCTGAAGGGAAGGAGGGACCCTGGGCGCCAGAGAGGGGGAACTGTTGGGGACTGCAGCCTCGCGGCGGCCGGGGGAGTGCCGAAGTTCCCCGCCGAGCGCTCCGGGCTGGAGCTGGGTGTGGGCGCCCGCAGCCCGGGGGGGTCCGGGCGGCCCCTGCCCTCCCTGCCCCGCACGCTCGGGGATTACTGGGCGTTTCGAGCCAACAGCAAAACTAGCAAGATTTCAAAGTGAAATTCCGGAGGAAATTTAAAGAGCATCCGGATCCGGAGAAAGACAGAAAGAAAGAGGAAGGCAGAAATAAATCAAAACGTGGAGAGAATCTCAGGCAGCTGAAGAAAGGACGGGAGAGAAAGGAGCTGACACCCAGGCAGAGATGGGGTGAGACTGGCCGTTTATTATTCTTGAATTGCTTTTATTATTAATGGCTGCTGAGCTATTTTTAAGGTAACTGCAGAAGAAATTAAGGTTTTAAATTGCATTTTTTCCACATTGCAAGCTTTAAAGTTTAGACTTGGTTTTTATTTTATGGGTCAGAAAGTAGGTAATTGCACGTCTCTGCAACTTCTTTAAATAAACTCGTATGTAAGGGAAGCCTCTAGTGATCTGTATGTTGTATGAAATCCAAACTGGGAGGCTGGGTGGGAGGACTGGAGCCAGGTTGTGTTCACAAACTTTTCCAGAAGTTAGAAATCAGGGATTTTGTTTGGCTGTTGTGACTTTAGCATTCAGTAAAATGGATCCTGTTTGCATTTCTAAATGGATAAATAGCTGATTGAAAATCCCTGATGACTTAGCTTATGATCCCCCTCAGATTTTCCAAGAGTGAAATAACGCTGCATGGATGTGGCAGTGGATTTTTGGCATGGAAATAGGAGCTTAGTCTGGTATTTAATTTATGTCCTAGTTATAAGTCTCAATCAYGTAACTTTAAGGACCTGACGTGGTGTTGTGAGTTTCTCATGCCATGAACTCTTCGTGGCTGTTYGAAAGCACAGTGGATCTGTGGGAAGCCTGTCTGATCAACTCCCTCCAAATGTGTGGGTTTGACAATGCAAGAGAAATAAATAACATTCTTAGGGGCTTGTTTTCCTTTTGCTAATTTTCCTCTTGGACTATCTAGATAAAACGATTGAGCAGTCAAACACAGATTCAAGAGGCAGAAAAGGTAGAGGCGAAGAATCAGGAGTGACAGCAGTGTGAATCTGGCATAGATCCTTTGAAGTTGGCAGAGTATGTGCTGATCCAGGTTAAATCGGAAAGTGTCCCTATTTTCCTGTAACTTTTCTTGTGATCCACAAAGTTACTGAACTAGAACTGCCAGGAAGGGTTTAACAAGCAGACAGCTTGGGACTAGCACTTTATTAGAGTTAGTGGATGAATCCTTCTTGGACCTACCGCAAGTACACCCAGCAGCTATGTGATTTCTTTAGAGGGTCGCCAGCTCCCATGGAAAATGTCAAGATAGTGTCACCATCTCAGCCTGCTTAGACTTCACTGTATAATTATAGTGGTGTAGTAGCAGAACTATTGTTAAGCCAGAGATGATGTTTCCACCCAAAATTCCTTATTTCCATTTAACTCCTGAGATGAAAGTGTCTTTTTGTATGTTGATCCCATGGGGATATTGAGTAGCTTTCAGCAGCATTTAGATTACTCTGGATACAAAAGAGATTAAAAGCACATCACCTCTTACATCACATTCTGGCAATTGATTTTAGTTAACTTACTTTTAAAGCAGGGATTCTGGTCTCATTCCTCCATATTAGATTTCTTTGTAACATTGTGTTCTGGTTTTCATAGATAAATTCTCCATGGACTCTTTTGTATCCACTGTACTGTACATATTAATGCATTAGCACTTCCTCTCTGAAGAAGACAGTTGTAAATAATACTCGATCCTGAGGGAAGTGAATTTAGTTAGGTCCTAGCTGAGTCTTCAGTGGACACTTACATTTCTCTGACTCACTGCTGATGGCATTGTCAAATGTAAGTCCAGGTAGATGCAACTTACTGGCTTCTAATTTGAACAGTATAGAGTTTACCCGCTTGTCACAAATATCAAGCAAATGAATTCACCCACTCTTATCTCTACTGTCATCCCACTGACCTCTGCTAAACAGGCAGTTTGAACTGGCCTTGTCAGAGGGGCTGCTGGTTGTGCTTTTGGAGCTCCAGCRAGGGCAGGTCAAAAATAGCAGCAGATCTTAGGGACTTGTTTTAGTGAAGCTGAGCAGGCATCTGTGCCTGGAAGTACTACAGGTCCTGTAGATTATAGTGAAGATGCAGAGGCAGAATGTGTTTGAGGCATGGAGCATTTYGCAGTGTGCATGTGTTTCCACTTCTCTGGTTCTAATTATTACTGGACATATTTTCTGGAATGTATAAAGAATTACTTAGCTGCAGTCTGGCTCTGCTGGGTTTTTTAACTTTAATTGCTGTACAGACTTCYAGCAACGGGTTTGTGTGTCTCAAAAGAAAGAGCTGCTGAAGCTTAGTAACAGAAGTAACAGTTGTCCCAGGAAGGTGAATGCACAGATTGTGCTGGAGACACGCAGTAGCTAGTGTTCAGTAGCCAAGATGCTCTGTAGATGGAGACTGGTTTCCAAAAGAAAAAAAAAAAACAACGAAAAAACCCCAGCTCTCAGCTGTGTTGCGTCTTTAAATGGCCTTGATCCCCTGTCTCTGTGCCTGACCTTGCATGCTTGTCACTGTTCCCCATGCTGATCCAACAGGAGCATATTCAGCCAGGATTCCTTTGCTGCCCTTTATCTGCAGACAGGCCATGAGGCAGCTGCTTTTCATTCCTGTGCTAAGCCCTGCTGGGTAATCTCTTGGGAGTTGGGGGAGGCAGAAAGGAAAGCAGCCCCTAGCCAGCTCCCATTGCTGGAGCTGCGCTACTCCACCTTCCCTTTGTGGCTGTGGGGTAGAAGTCTGGCCTCCTTCGGTCCTCTCTGGACACTAGCAGCATCCATGCATTTTTCCCAAGGTGACATTACACAGCACAGAACGAAAGCGTAGCTGCAGCTAAGAGGGCTTGAAAACCTGCCTGGTGTTTAGAACAGAGGGCTGGGAATCGGTCCTCCCAAACTTTGTTCCCAAAGCAGTTTTGCAGTTTGGTGTCTAACAATCAGTGTCCTGGGGGCTTGTGCCCAGATCCTGGGTAGGCAATATCAAAGCACACTCTCTGCACCCATTTACAGTGAAGCAGTAGTTTCCATAGGCTCTGGAGGGAGTTACACCCAGTCCCTGGCTCAGAGGAAGGGTTAGACTTTGGGGAGAAATGCAAAGGGAAAGAGATGACTTTCATTAACCCACACTTCTTCCCCAAACAGCGTTGACAGACAGTCAGCAGCTATTCAGGCTGCTGAGGGAAGATAAAAGGAAACAAAGACAGACAGCAGTGGAGGAGGAGATTGGTTCTCATGCCCTCTCTGTGCTCCAGTTCTGCCTTTTGAAATACTGGGCTCTGTCTGAAACACATTTCCCCCCTTAGCCCTGGCCAGCCCCCTCCCTCAAATTATCCCGGAGCGTGCTGCTCTGTAGGGTTTTCTCACAGCCGAGTGCTCTGGCTGGTGATCCAACAGAAGGGAGAGCCCTGGCCCTGGCGCAGCCAGCACGGCCTCMCAGCTGACTCAGCGTGGCGGTGGGCTGAGCGCCAGCGCTGAGCCGTGGATCTTTCGTGCTCGCATGCTTTCACGTACCCCTTTCTGCTCTGCACAAGCTGCCCTGTGAACACCCATACAGGAAACCGGACCTTGCAGGGAGAAAGGATTTTTGGGAAGATTGCAGTGAGAATTGCAAAGTTCCCACCGCAGCAGCTGGGAATGGGCCGTGGCTGGCAATGGGTCTTTTATCAAAAGACGACCTCTTTTTTGGGGGCTTGCTCCTTGTGGCTGCACATTGAGCCCAGCCACAGGGCACAGTGCAAAAATACGTTCCTAGGTCTCTGTACTCTGAGGGTATCCCGCTGCTGTCAGCAGGAACATCGCACCCCCAAAGCCCTTCCCTGCCCTTGTGACTGAGTACTGTTGTGCCCGTGGTCCACAGAAACAAATGATTCTGCTGATCTGGTACTTTAAGATTTCTTGCAAGGCATTTTTTGGTTTGGCTTTTAGATGAAGGGGGACCACAGACTGGCTAGATGCAAAGTATTTGAAGTGATTATCCTCTTTGCGTCCAAGTGCGGAGAGGCTCCTTCCTCTGACAAGTAAATGAATATCCCTGCAAAGAAGCTGCAGTGAGTGAGAGGAGGTGCAGGCTGGGGAACAGCACATGGGCTTCCTGGAGATGCCCTTAACTGAACCCCATCCAGGAGCACCAAGGCAAATGCAGTTAATGAGGACTGAGCTCAGCCTCCCCAGCACATTCCAGCTGCTGCCTTAAGTGGCTAAAASACTTTATTCCTAAACCTCAGACCTATTCACTATTTGTGTTCCTGGAGTGCTTTGAACTTGGACTCACCCACCAAATCTCTCTCTTAAAACTCTATATTTGTGTCTAGGTTTCAATCCTGCTCTTTTGTCACACACCTCGCTTTGGAACTGAAAACAGGACAGAAGCAGTAGTATAAATTTGGTGAATGGTGACTCTAAAAGCTTCCCTGTTCAGAGCAAACATGAGGTTTCTTCTCCCTGGTCATGCAGCAAAGGGTGGGGGCAGGTGAGCAGGATATGGTAAGTAATTCAGTTAACTAAATGGGCATGTCACAGGCAGGCAGACAGGATTGTGAGACGAGAATTACTGAGAACAAAAAAATAAAGAGGATCTCAGTGGGAAAAATCTTCTAGATTGCACAGAAAATCAGAGAAGAACAAGGACAAAGCATAAGTSAAATGCAGCTGTGCAGTCAGAAAGAGACCCCTCCCCACACCCGGTGTAGAAGCTATCARGCGAAGACATCACTAGATGCAATGGAAGATCTAAAGCAAACAATAAAACCCTGATTTCTTCCTCTCCCTCTCTCCCTTTCAAAGAGGTCTGGCAGGGGGGCTGCATTTTAGCAGTTGCCCAGGTTTAGGAACCGGCTGAAGAGAGAGGGAGCCTGTAACTGTCAAACAGGATTTTTCCCAAAGACGTGCTATTTGCATTGGAAATACCTTGAGAAAGTAAAAGCGATAAAATACAGTTTCTCTGAGGAGACTGTGTGGTGTAAGGACCCCAACAGGCAGCTGAAGTTGGGGTGGGGCAAAGAGAGAAGGGAGCGAGCATGCAGTGAAACASTGGAGCTGCCACAGTGCTATTGAAATTCAGACATAGAGATAAACGTTTTGCTGAACAGCTCTTTCAGGTTGTCTGTCCCTTCCTTTAACCTGGGCTATTCCTTAAAATGGGAGATGTTTCTTCAGAGGATTGTACACCGTTACCTTGTGGCGGGAGGCTGGAGGATGCAGTGGGGAACATGCCCTGTTCCCAGCTCTGTCTGTGACTCCTGTGGCTTAAACCAAAAATCTCTTCACCTTTTTACTTCTGTTCTGCTATTAGACTCGTCTGCAGGTGCTCAAAGTGTAGGTAGATGTGTGTGGTGAACCCTCTGTGCAAGATGGGCTCTGAGGCAGGGCAGGAGAGCTGAGCTCCCAGCAGCCTGGTGTCAGCAGCTCTGCTTCAGCTTGGACGTTGTTTTACTGCGGCGTGGTGGGCCTGTGTTACCGTGATGCCTGTGTATGTACCGATCCATACGATCCCGTGCCTTGCAGGTGCATCATGAGACGATCCTGGCACCAGTCCCTGGTGCTGTCTCCTAAACAGGAGATGCTGCAGTCCCTCTTTGGAGAGGCCTTTTTGGGAGGTGGCTCGTCTCCCTTTCTGTTGCATTCTCTCTGTAGCAGCACTTATTTTAGAAAATCCCACTTAAGAAGAGGCCTGCGTGCCTGTARAGAGGAGGGTAGAGCTCACATCCAGACAGGACATTCAAGGACAGTCCATGCATCCAGTGACATATGTGTTCAGATCATACAGCATAGAGGAGGCAGTGCTGGTTTTAGTCTTCTCCAGACTTTGGCACCTTTTATGCCCACTGTTCCCCTCCTAGGTAGACTGTGGCACTGGTGCAGGGGACTGAACTGATGCCATCTGTACCTCCTTGGCACAGGGCAGTGCTTGCAGGGCGTGCTTCTCCTCCAGGGTCTTGGCAGTGCATCGGTGTGTCCTAACCTGACGAGGACCCTCATCCAGCCTTAGCGAACTCGGTCCCATTGGCCTGCTCAGCCCATTGCTACTCTGCTGAGACCATAAATTAAGAACACAAATAATGATTTGCTCTCCTGGCAGCTATTCATTAAGAAGTCAATTTGGATGCTGTTGAGAGGGGAATAATGTAAGAACCAAGGTGGAAATGAGACCAGCGTGCAGTTTTACATGTCGTCTTAATGACCACTGAGTCAGAGGCTCCAGTCAGTGAGCAAATGGGAGAAGATTGATCCATACCCTATATTCACGTGTCTTCCCCAAACACCCAGTGACCTCCTGCCAGCTTCTCTGTAAGGAGAAGCCACAAGGGGAGTCATTTGGGTCTTCACTCAGGCAGTATCCTRGAGCCAGGTGCTTTGCTGATGTGAAGAACACATCAGGAATAGCTAGATCTGTTAGATCATATCTTCTTTTCATTTTTAGCTGCTTGGTTTTGCCTGGTAGCTGGAAGCCTGCTGCTGGAGTGCTAGGGAGCATTCATGGGGGACAGGTCATTTTTAAGCTATCAGTGGGATGTGGGATATTGAATTTTGCCCTTCCCCTCTGGGCTGGGAACAAATCCTGGCAGCGATGAGACCTGGATCCCTTCCAGTTGCCATGAGGCACTTGCTGATCATGTCTGTGTCTCAGCCAGATCTTTGTCCTTTCAGTCATTTGCTTTGATTTTTCTTAATTATCTGCGAAGGACAGCCCTGGGGGGATGTAAGTGGATTTATTTACACATGCCCTTTTCACTGCTATGTCTGTATTGTTATGGGGACTCCCAGCTGGGAGCAGGAAAAGAAGTGTCGGCATTTAGGGATGTGTAGTGTATCCAGCATATACACTTAAAACACAGGGGAAAAGAGAGCTGTAGCAGGAGAGAGAAGATGACAGTTTGAATCCTAGGCACTTTCAGGACTATTTTTAAATGCTTTGTAGTGTATTTGGAAACAAGAGGTCAGCAGCTTGGCCAGAAGCAAGCTGAATGCAGAGGGGTGCTCCTCAGACATGACTCTGCTCATACATCTCAGATCTGCCTTTCAGCACCTCTGCTTTTCCTGCTCTGAACTTCCCTCAGCACGTACGCCCGTGCTCCGCAGTCCTGCCTGTGTCCCCACCTTGCTAATCCACTCAGCTGTGCTGAGCTGTGTCAAACCCTGCCATGGTTCTTTCCTGCTAAAGGAATTGTAGAAAGGGTGAGGTAGAGGCGCTTTCCATTTAATAAACCTCTTGTGATTTCTTAGAGATGTGCCCTGAGATTTGCAGACTTTCTTGCTTTTCTTCTTTCTCGGCTTGCATTTCTGCTTACTCTTTCTGTCTGTTTTGTATTGTGCTCCACCACTTAGATTCAAGGAGAACTTTTGTTTTGTGGCGTTTGCTTTAACCTTGTCAGACAAGTGAGTGAGTGCTGAAAGGCAGGTTTCCAGGCTAGCCAGCGTCCTCGACAATGAAATTCATGTACTAGCTGGATACAATTTGTATCATTTGATGGATTTAAAATAAACAAACAAAAGACTTTTTTTCCCTGCACAAGCGCTGCAAAAGGAGCATGGACATCTCAGCGCTGTTCCCAAGCAGAGCATAAAGCTCTTCTTGAGCACTACCTACAGAGCTTAAGCAACCGCTTCCTAGAAAGCGCTGTCCCCATGCCAGGCTGGCACTATACTCAGGTAGTTGCGAGAAGGCAGGAACGTGCTGGCCTCGTAAAGCAATCTCCAGCCGCCATTATTAGGGATGTGCAAGTTGGTAGCGACTGTTCCCATTTGCAGTGAGGAAAGGGGAGACGTGAAAGATAAATTTCAGGAGATTCTGCAATAGTTTGCTTCCCTTGGAGGGAGATGGGTGCAGGAGTTCCCTCCTTGGCACCAGGCAGGCAGGTGAAGTTGCAGACATGCCCTGCCGCTGCTGCTGCCAGTTTGCTGTCTGTTGGAAGCAAAGCACATCTGGTGTAACTGGCAGCGGGCCTGTTCGGAGAGTCTGCGAGACTTTCACATTTGTAACTGGAAGGGATAGACCTCTCGCAGACAGCATGAAGTTTTGCGGCTCCGGGGAAGACCATAAGGCACGAACAAATGTATGAGGAGTGTCGAGACAGCAGTGATTATGTGAAGGCACAAAAAGTAGAGCACCCTGCCCCATCAACACCATCAGCGGTGCATATTTCAGTGTACCTGAGACCAGGAAAAGAGCATGCATGCCCAGGGGCTGTGTTGGGCGAGGAAGCAGCCAAGTCAGCCTCATTTGAGTGGAAAAAGCATAAGCTAAGCCCTGTGAAGATGGGCTTTTCTTCTGTCTGACAGGCCTTCCAGCGGCAGTTTATTTTCTACTCCTGGTGCTCAGAAGGAAAGTAATGCYGGCGTTTGTGGTTAGTGACACTGTAATTACAGGACAGTTGACATCTGAGTGGCCTTCTGAGCATCTCATATCTTGGAGTGATCAGTAGGAAGGCAGTGGGGTTTTCTGAGTATTAAGACACTAGAAGTTGACCTGCTTGAAGGCAGACTTAGCAGAGAGGCTGGGAGATCTGGGYTCTCTACCCCTTCTGCAGGCATCCTTCATCATGCAAATTCACTTTTTTTACCCTTTTGCTCCCTTTTTGAGATACGCAGTCTCAGTTGATATGAGGGAGAACAGGGTGGGGACTATTTACTGGAGWGACTAATTTACAAAGCAAATGAATAGCACAGCTGTCTCGCATGTCGTGGGGAGACAGCACCGGCAGCCGCGGGGGCTCCTTGCTGCTGGGGTCGTGCCTGGTTCCATGGAGCACGGGGCAGGGAGTGCTCATGGTGGGTGAATTCCCAGGTGTGRTTGCAAACCCCGTCCCTGCGGGCAGAGAAGGGTTATCTCTGGGAATGTCAGAGCGCTCCGTAGGGTGCATGGCAGGGGGCTGTTTGAAACATCGCTTGGTCCGMAACCTGCTGCAGTCAGCAGGATGGTTTCCATTGACTCAGGGTGCAGACCTCGCTGATGAGTAGTGAGCACAGGAATAGCTGCCCTGCGTGTGAGGGGTGATCTCTGAGGAGGGTTTTCCGTCATGCAGCCAGCATCACGTGTGTGTGACTGGAAACGCTAGAGCCTTCCAGGCTCCTCTGTGGCCCTCTCCCAACAGCCAGCGCCTGCTGCCGAAGGGATTTACTCCAGTTACACAGCTCACCCAATTATCTCCCATGACAGGGAAGAAAACTTGTTCGGTGATGAGAAATCATTACAAATTACAAGCTTTGWGAGTTTAGGACAAATGAAGCCCCTAAACGCTGCCTAGTTGAATGCTCTGTCTGTGCTCTGTGTGATAAATAACAGCTGACTTTTCCATCGCTAGGAAATGAATCACTGTGGAGGCAAAACCAAAAAGGAGCCTCAGTCCAGCTAGGAGACCTGAGAAGGAAGCTGTTGGAGGAGAGACGCATACTAACTCCACTGGCCTGTAGTCTGTCTTACCCTTACTAACAAATGTCAACAACTAGGTAATGTCCTTCCTCTGTTCTTTCTGACACTAGCCCAGGACTTGGGGGTTAAGGTGCAGAAACATTAGTTTTTCCCTACTCTGTAGATACTGTGTCTCAAAGGATAAGTCGTGATCYATGTAAAATTTAGCATCTGTTAGTGGAACCTGGAAAATTTGAATCTCATCCCAAAAACAGACTGTGAATGAAAAAAAGCTGCGAGAGAGGATGCTGAGAAGGGGCTGGTTTAGACCCTCATGCAGTCTGCCTCTGAGCAAGAGAACTGAGTCAGGGCTGTAATCTGGGAACAGGCTTGAAACTGGGAGGTAGCAGGGAGGATTTTATTTCCTTCCTGAGTTTTGGTGATGGGTTCAGAAAGCACCAGGTACAGTTGTCTTTGGATTGATGGGAAGGTCTGCTCATTGCAGCTGTGAGGACTTGGAATGGGAGGAAGTATAAATGTCTGGATTTTGAGAGCTCACATGTAGCAGGATTGTGACTATGCCTTGTTTGCAGCTGTCATGGGGGTGTGGGATGTTTCCCATCACATCAGATTTCACTAGGTTTGGGTAAGGAGTGTGGCAATGGCCACTGCCTTGGGTTTTAACCAAAGTCAAATGAAGACCCCAAGACCTGATGCACCTGGACTGTTGTGTCATGGAAACATTCCTTCCTGCCTCCTGAAATGCTCAAGTTACATCCTGATGCCTGAGATTCAACTCCTTATTTCAGCTCAGATATTACTGGTTACAAAATCTGGGCAGTGCTTGGTTCAGTGCTTTCTTGCAGCAGCTGCACATTGTGTGGTGAAGTGTTTCCTTTAATTCATTGTTAAGTGACTTGCTTTTAATCCTGCACTGTGACCTCTCGCGGCAGGATGCGCTTCCCAAGCATGAGTCAAGGGAGGAAGAGCTGTGCTGAGGGGAAGGCACTTTTTGTGCTCGCATCCCAAAYGCATCCTCCATCCATCCATTTCCCTAGAGCTCCGGCTTGGAGATATTCTATGAAGTACAAATAATACAGCAACCAGAGAAATCATATACCTGGTGAAGTTGCCATGAACTGACCACTAAGGTGCCGAGGGATGGTGAAAGAAAGCTTCAAGTCAGGCTAAAAATAATGTAACCCCTAATCATTAGCACTGGCTGTGTTGGGTAGGGCCATCCGGTATGCCCCAAACATGAGATTGTGATGTCCTGTTTGCACTTCTGCTTGCAAGTTTTGTGCCCATCTTTGGGTGAACCTGCATATAAAAATCTGCTAAACTGAGGGCATAGTCTGTTATTGCTGGAATGACCAGGCTGTGGTCTTTGGAAATGTCCGAAGACTGCAGAGGAGGACAGTGAAGCTCTAGAGGAAGGTAGAAGCCTGTACCTGTAGATAAACACCCTTGGTAGCTTTGTTGTTGTGCCAAGGGTATTTTCATAGACCAAGGTCACTAATGTGCAGTGAAAGCTGCTGTCRTCATGCTGCCTGGATGGTGGGCAAATAGGAGACGTAAACAGCCGTAGGTTTTTACTTTGCAGGCGCATCAGCCAGTGGTCCCCCAGCTTCTAAAATGGGCTTTAGAAGAGTGCCAAGGATGTGGARGGCTCCTGGGGAGAGCACAGAGAAGCCCAGAGGTCTTGGAAAAGCAACTCACAGGAATGATAGAGAACTTGGGTCATGACTCCCCTRATAAGAAAGGACACTAGATGATGCCAGCCCAGGCAGTGGGGAGCYGCTACTCCCTGCGCAGAGGCTCAGTGAAGGGCTGCTGGTTGCGTCCTTGGGGGCTGCAGTGCTTAGCACCTAGTATCTCAGATCCCCGGAGAGGAGGTGAATAGCAGAAGTGCTGGTGGCGGTGCATAATGCAATACAAGTGCCAGGAAGGCGATGCACTTCCCCCGTTGCTCAGCTTCCCCTCTGCCCTGACAGCCCTGTTCATTTCTCTTGCAGGGAGCAACCAATCTTCAGCACCAGGGCCCATGTTTTCCAGATCGACCCTGCCACCAAACGGAACTGGATCCCTGCCAGCAAGCACGCTTTGACTGTCTCCTATTTCTACGATGCCACACGCAATGTCTACCGGATCATCAGCGTGGGGGGCACCAAGGTAGGGGGGCATTTGCTGACAGCATCACACAGCTTGACAGCAGGTTTTTTTCTCCAGCCAAAGTGTGTTCTGGTGTTGATGTTTTTGGTGTCAAGTTGGTCAGTTCTCAGCATGGGCGCGTCTTCACTGCAGGGCATGGAAGGTTAAACACTGCCTCCATGCTCAAGAATATTTAGTGTTAGATACTAGAATCYGTGCTGATGAAAAATGTGCCCTAGGGTCTGATGTCGTCCCTCCCTGCTCCACTCTCCTCTCACCCCCCGCGCATGCAAAACRCAAGCTTTTTCTGAGAGCCTTTATCCTGTGCTAAAAGCAACCCCTGTAGATATAATGAAATGGCAGACAGAGGTTGAGGGAGTCTCGGAGGTAGTCTGTTCAGTCACTTCCACAAAATGCGATTAACTCTCCCGAAACTGTTCTTGATAGGCTTTTTCCTGACTTGTTCTTGAAGACCTCCAATGGCAGAGATTCGGCAATCTTCCCAGGCAGTTTATTTTGTTGCTGCCCTAACCAGCAGAGAATGTTTCGTAATAGGTACTCCTGACTGCTGTTTAAGCCTTTTTTTTTTTTTTTCTTACTTGCCATGAAAATGGAGAACATCAGAAAGCTGTTAAGTCCCCAGAGACACGCTGTCTCTTATCTTCTTTTCCAGCAATGGAGGAAGCTGATGATACTGAGGGTGTCTTTTTTTTTTTTTTTTTTTTTTTTCCCCCTCTCCTTTCAGTAGACAAGATATTTGAGACTTGTTTGTGTCACGTAGCCAGACTAGGAAGACTTTTGGTCACCAAAAGCCTGAACTGTTGTCTTATGGATTAAAAGCCAGAGGTTTCTACCCCTAGTTCCTAGAGTAGACAGGGATTATAGTGATAAATCCCACACCACCACCCCAGGGCAGCAGGCTGGAGTTTTCTCTGACTCTCGTTGTTGCCTCTCTCTGCAGGCAATCATCAACAGCACTATTACCCCCAACATGACCTTCACAAAGACGTCCCAGAAATTTGGACAATGGGCAGACAGCCGAGCCAACACAGTGTATGGGTTGGGCTTTGCTTCGGAGCAACATCTCTCCCAGGTAATGCTGCAGGTGCTGGCAGAAACSTGATGCTAGCAGGGGGAATGTCTCTGAAACCCTGAAGGGGAGATCAGCCTCTGGAGAAAAGACTAGGAACCCGATGTAAAGTTGTTCCCACTGCTAAAATCTAATGCAAGATGCAAAGATGCTAGGAAGAGCTTTAATATTTGCGGAGTGTTTTGAGTATCACAAATTGAATTAGGATTTTGGGCTCAACTTCTGTCATTGCTGTCTAGCTAACCCCACAGCCCTGAGTGCCAGAATCATGGGCAGGAAGGGCTATTCCCTGAATTTTATTGTTAGTTGAAGAGAAATTAAAAAGCACGTTGAATGAAGTTGGAAAGGGAGGAGTGACCCCCAGACGTCAATTCTAGTTCGTTCCGCATTTTGGCGTAGCACCGGAATGACTTTTCCGCTCCCCTCTAGTTTGCAGAGAAGTTCCAGGAAGTGAAAGAAGCAGCCCGTTTGGCGAGGGAGAAGTCCCAGGATAAAACGGAGCTGACCAATCCTGCCCTGAGTATCACATCTCATCAGGTAATGCTTGGAAAGAGGCATGAGTAAAGCTCACTGCAGARCGATGACAGCCAGGAAAAATGGCACCGTGCTGATCTCCTCTAGCAACTTCTTMCTTTCATCCCTTTCTCTCAGAGCTTGCTTGCCAGACAGTGAGGTTGGAGCTTCACATTTTGATGACACCTGTGGCCCTGAGGTCACTCTACTGAAACACATGAAGTAGGTTAACTAATTAGTGCTTCAGTGGAGCTCCTGGGAAGGTTCACACTCCTCCCTCTTTGCCAGTTAAACTCTCAAAACCATTTGATGTCTTACAAGGCCATGCTGGAGGTGTAGGGTTTTCTTGTTGTGATGGTTGGGATTTTTTGGTTTGGTGTTTTTTGTTGTGTGTGGTTTTTTTTTCTTTTTTGTTTAGAGCTGCTGGCTCTCCCTGGGCTCAGTGTGACGATAACAGGCAAGTAGCATGCAGGAGTGCGTGTTGCCTGGTTGAAGATCATAAGAAGGAAGACACGTGGCATTTCCAACCATTTTTCTTCCTCTTCTGGGGCTGCAGGGGGTTCTTCTCCAAGTGTCTCTGATAAGTGATGGTGCTGTCCGTGGGGGTCCATGGAAAGACAAAGTGATTTCTTAGACCTGGTGACTGAGGAGTGCTGGCCAGACGACTTCTGGTTCTGTCGTATTTCCACTGTGGAAGAGAAGCTGTGCTGTGAGAGTAGAAATCACTCCCCCCTCCCCTTGGGAGCTCTCCCCTAAGGTAGAACTGCATGCATGACAGCGAGTCATTCAATTTTCTTTCCCCCAGGAGACCAAGCCAGAAAGCTTAAGCCCATCACGGATTATTCTCGCATGTGTTGCATTTGCAAGTGTTACCTTTCTCCCCGTATAGCTAAACCAACTCCAGCAGTGGGATGGAGGGGAGAGGATAAGCTGTGGAGAACTCTACCCTGCTTTTTCCCGTGATGAAGCAGTTCAGTGCTGATGGTGAAGTTGCCCTCCCCAATAGTTCACTCCAGAGGTGACTCTGCATTTCCCAGAGCTCCTGGCAGTAGGAGAGGAGCTGTAGGATGGAGGACGCTGCGTTCTCTGGGCTGCGTACAGATGGAGTGGCAGCAGAGGAGGAGGAGGGAGTGTGAACAGTACCTTGGCCTGCAGGAAAAAGAGGGGGAGGTGGAGGCGGTGGCTCTGCAGAGACTGGAAATGTCATGTGGGGTGGAAAAATGGGGAAAATCTGCCTAGCTTTTGGCTCCTGGTAACTCTAAGCCCCATCCTAATGGATGGCAAATGAAGAAGGGAGTAGAGTAGAACATTCATAGCAGATCCAAAGTTTTAGATAAAAGACTTTGGTCAGTAATAATTGCCCAAGACAGAGATCTATGGCCAGGTGCAGCTTCCATCTCCTAGCTCCCCTGGCCAGGAGATGGAGGCTGGGAGTAGAGATACTCCCTCTTACCCTGTTTACACCAGGCAGAACTCATCAGGTGCCACAAAAGGACATGTTCATCTTCCCTATGCTGTGATGGCAACTTGCAACAGAAGGGATGAGGAGGCCAGAAGGTGAAGGTTAAACACAGATCAGGGAAGCGGCGTAAGGCTCTATTTGTTACAGAATCATTAAGGTTGGAAAAGACCTCTAAGATCATCGAGTCCAACCATCAACCATGTTCTTCTTACCTGACTCAGGAGCACTAAAACTGCCACAATGGGAACCCACGCTCACTCTTCCCATTCAGCCTGCCTCATCTCTTGGTGGGAGAGCTCRGACACAAGTATGCACGGCCCCTGCCTGCAGCCATCCGGCAGCCAGCGTGCTGACRCAGTGACACATGCAGTATCCCCTGCCACGTGGGCCTGCAGATCTTGTCCTGCCTTCCCCAGCCTGTACCTACATCAGCCCATCATCCCTTCTCCCACCGTCCCACTGCTGATTYGCAGTCTCTACATTAGTAGAGCTTCAAATGTGAGCTTCATCCTTGAATAATTGATTGTGTTTCTGTTTGCAAGTGAGCTGAGAGCATATCTGTCTGCTGAAATTAAATCAGGGCTCCCTCATTTTCTGCATCTGCACTAGTTTACTTAGGCTGCAGATTTTCAGAGCTGGGGAAATCCCAGGATAGCAGCTCTCTTCTGTCCTCTAGTACCTTTTAGGCCAATCCCYATCCCATTTAGCATCCCCATCAGAGTATCATGTAAGCAACAAAACAATGTGGCGCATCTTCAACTGTTATCAGTTTCAGTTGGACTCACAGGGRCTCAACACACCAGAACAGGAAACTTCTGCCCCTTCCCTGCCTCAGTTTCCCCACCTGGTGGTAAAGGTGAGGCAGGGTTGTGTTTTGCAGGTCTYGCTTCTCAATCAGTTTGGAAGGCTTCATGAAGCTGGTGTTCAATACATCTCATGGCCCTGCCTGGCTCTATTTATAGATGTCAGCCGACTCCGAAGGCAGGTGGCTTTCCTTACCGCAGGCATTTGAGGACTACCTATCAACTCCAGCAGGCTCACCAGCCACCTGGTCTCACAGCCCCCAACTTAGGATCCCAGAGACTCATTGCTTGGAGAGTCTTTTTATAGCTCAGTTTGCCCTGTCAGTGCCAAGCTTCCTCCCTGCTGTGAGAGGAGACTGTGCAGACAGGGTCTTCTGGAGGGGCCAGAGGATATAAAGTCTGCTTTGGCTTCTGCATATTCATCTCTGCTCCACTGTCAGTTCCCTCCAGCCTGGGAGGACGAATTGTTTGGTTTTGCTAGCTCTGATGTACGCAGGAATGTGGACCCATAGAGAACGGTATACTTTGGTGTAGGGGCTGTGAGTTTCTTCTCCCAGAACTTTGGAAAGTGGGTGCCACAATCATCTGAGCAATAGCAGAGTTTCCCTCCCTGAAGCCTGCGAAACACTATCCCAATGGACCTGGTATCTTAATTCAAGGTACAGAAGCTGGACTTGCGACTGAACCCAGGTGGCCTGGCAGGTCTGTTTAGAGTTTATTAAGTCTTTCCACTGCTCTGAGAACCAGCCAGAAAATCCTACTAAGAATTCAGCAAAACCCTGAAACGGCCAGCTTGAGCAGCTTGGAGTGTTGTGCACAACCGCGGGACTCGGGTTACAGGCTGTAACATCGCTGGCATTTGTCAAGGGGAAGTTGAGGGCCAGAGAATTTAGTACCTCAAGTCGGGAGGGAGGAATAGCTGCTGTGTGCAAGCTGTGAGCCCACCTGCTCCGGGTGTCTGTGCACTGGGATCGCTGCCCCAGCGTGGCATGGAGACAGGGAAGGGGAGGCTGTGGCAGCAGGGCAGCTGCTGGAGGAGCTAAGCACTAACCTACCTATCCAAGAGAAGGCCCTGTGTCCGCATAGCTTCTGAAGTCATCACTGTGCCCTGACTGGTGCTGCTGAACCATACGTGGGGATCTTTGCCACCCCTTGTCATGTAGACAGGCACAGCACTACCTAAGAGTTAGGACTGAAAGCCAGCGTTTCTCACAAGAGTGCAGGGACTGAGAACTAGCCCTGTGAACCTGGGCTGTGAATAAGTTTGCAGAGACCTTGTGGCCGCATGGCCTGTCTTCACTGCTGTGTGATAACCACCTCTTCCTCATCCTCCAGGTACTTCCCAGCCCCATCATCAGCTCCAATGGGCCAGGAGAAGATAAACTATTCCGGAGCCAAAGTGCTGATGTTGAGATAACAACAGAGAAGGAACGGCTGAAGAAGATGCTTTCAGAAGGGTGAGGCTGCTACAAGTGCTCTCTGCTCCTGACTCCTCAACTGTCTATTCTGTCATGGTTTGGTGCATGTCCCTGTCATCCCAAATGCTTTTGACCCAACGCTACTTCTTCAGGTAGCCGAGTAACGCCCTATGTCCGCTGCTGCTCAAACCCTCCACTGTACTGATTTCCCCTTTTCCCCAGCGGAAGGTTATTCCAGCTTGGAGGTGAAATCTGCTGTTCAGGCGGTGTGGGAAGGAGAATGCTTTGTGCCCACAGCGGGGATGAGTTGACGCCAGTTATCTACAGATCAGTAGTTTGTGATACCAGAAGATGTTCACACTTTTCCAGCTGGCCCAGGGCTGCATTTGTGTTAATTCCCCTGACAATTCCAGCAAAGTCCCTGCTGCTTCCGTTCTTTGTCTGTTCAAAGGACTCTGGGCTGGATCCTGCCCTGTGGCTCCCGTTGAGCTCCCAGCTGAACACTTAAAATATTTTTAAATCAAAAGCAAGTGTCCTTTGCTACCTTCTCCTGAGTCTGGGGTGGTAGGGTTTTATTCAAAGCAAACTCAGATCTAACAAAGATTTTAAAAATGGATTCACAGTCCCACGTTGCAAAGCTCCTTTATAGTAGCTGTATGTCCCCCACCCCCCCACCCCATTAATCTCACAGTGTGGTTTTTGCAGTTTCAGGCAAGCACACATGGCCTCAAAGTCAAATATTATCCAGAAATAATAAAGGAAAGAGTAGCAGATTCAGGGCTGGAAGAAGCATTTACATTTGGGAGGTGATATGAAAGCCAAATAGAAAACAGGGAGCTGGCCAGCACTTCCAAGAGCACAGTTTCAGTGCATGTTAACACTGGGGGAAGAAACCTTCACGCTGAGACTCTTACGCTCTCCTGCACACTTCCCCTGTTCTCTCACGCAGTTCGGTCAGTGAGGTCCAGTGGGAGGCTGAATTCTTCAGCCTCCAGGACAACAACAACAAGCTCGTGGCTGCTCTCCATGAAGCCAACGCCAACGTGGACCAGTGGAAGAAGCAGCTGGCTGCTTATCAGGAGGAGACGGAAACGCTGCGGCAGCGGGTGAGCACCGGAGGGCCCTTGCAGAGCAGGTCAGAGGAAGCCCTGTCCCAGAGCCAGATGGTGCCCTTGACCCCGTTCTCCCATCAGTTTCCCTGGGTGTCAGCAGGAGATGAGAAGGAAATCCAGGATGCTGCATGAGCCTGGCAGGGGAAAACATGTCAAGGAAKAAGGCCATGTAACTAGGGAGCTCTCACAAGAGCTCCGTTTTTTTGCAGAGCATGTTGGGGGTGTGCTGAGTCCCCGTGGATAAAGGGAGGAAATCGGAGCACAAAGTCAAAGAATACCAGCTTCCCTTCACATTTTCTGGGGGTAGTTCCCAGCTGCCATCAATACTGAGTAAGGCCTGTGTCCCCCCTGAGCTGGGCATCATGGCAATCTTCTGGCTGCTGACAGGAAGGATGAAGATTGCTCTGTCTGCTATAATTAGCTCGAATCCGAGCTGTAACATCATGAAACCCGGCTGGCGCAGTACAAACAAGCCCTTGTTCGGTTGGAATAATAGGATCTTTTGACCTAGGTAGTATCAGGGAGGTCACAGATCAACTGAGGAGGCCTGTGTGCTTCTGGGCAGAGGAGTGACAGTCACACGGTTGGGTTTGTTGGGAGGGAAGAACTGCGGAGTACATGGGAAAGGGTTTTAGGACAGTTGGAGTTTGKCTGGGAAAGGACTCTGGAGCCCTGGAGAAGAAGGCATAAAGCCATTTCACTTCTAGATAGCTCATTCAAAAGACAGCAGGGATTTATAGCAATTAACAGCTGTTTCTACTTGATGGCTGTTGTGTGGCCAGTCTGTGCAGTAAACAGCCGTCCCCCAGGACTCGCTGTGCCCATTGCTAATTCTCAGTGCTGGAGTCAGACAGTAAAAGAGCTGCACAGAACAAATTTTTTCCTCTGCAGCGGGAGCCTGCCCTAGGTATAGCAGAGATCTTGGTTGTGCATATGTAATGTGTGGGTTTGGGGCTGGCTGGGATGAGCTGCCTTTTCCCTGCCATTGCTCTGTGCATACTCAGCTTTGGCGGCTGTTCTCGCAGCCAGGAGCTAGGAGTGAGGATTTCACGAGCCTTGGGTGAAGGGCAACCGCTGGAGACTCTTGCAGAATCACAGAAGAAACTGTAACTCAATGAAACATCTAGGTTATTGTCCCTAAACCAGAGCATTTTGGGACCAGAGCTGGTTGATTCTGGCCAYGACCCCTCGAGCCTGATGGCTCACAACCGCTGTTTACATGGATCCTGGCAGAGGCCCRGTCCAGCCAGCGTTGCCCTGCTGCCCCTGCTCGTGGGGAAAGTGTCACACCAGGGTCCGAGCCCCGTCTGTGAGAGTACCCATCGCTGCAGCTGCACTTGTAGAGCTCAGTGCGGGCGCTGTGAGAGCTTGGGCCCCGGCAATAGCTGCTGCAGACCTTCTGATGAGCTTTTAAAAATGAATCCTCTTCATGAATAATCTAAGCCACTGGGCTGAATTTTTCAGGAATGGGGAGCACGCTTGGGCAAACCTTCCCAGCTCTGCTGTGGTTGAGCTGAAGTAACTCCCTTGCCTGCAGCAATCTCTACCCAGGGATGTAAATGGAGCTGGATCTAGCCATCGCTAYGGGTTGTAGGCTCACGTGCTTGATGTCCACCAGTCAGGCTTTGCTGGAAGTGCAAGACTGCAGGAGAAGGCAGAGACAGAGTCTCTAGACAGTTTTGCCGCAGTGTGTTTCTGTGCGTGATCCATGCAGAGCAGGAGGAGAGAATTTTTTTCCTTACAGCCCCAGGGTGGGAGCTGCTATCCTGTTGTAAGCCTGGTTGGGTTTGCAAGGAAGCCAAAACATGACAGAGAATGACTGTGGGTGATAAGGTGTCAGGACATTCCTATATCTCTGAGCGCACCTTCCCTGTGCTTCCTTCCATGTAGGTAGCAGAACTGGAGTCACAGGGTGCTCACGATTCCTCCAGCGAGAACAACAAGGAAGATCTGAGCCAAACCCTGGAGGAGCTAGAAATACTGATCAAGGCYAAAGACGAGGTAATACCCCACAAAGCAGAGTAAAGCCTGAAGCTGGGTGGCCTGTCAATCACCAACACCCTGTCTGTCACTACAGCTTGTATGAGATCAGAGGGCCTCTCGTGCTGTTGCACATGCGGCCTGTGCAAGCCAGGAGCCTCCATAAGCCAGCACAGCTCCCTCAGTGGTCTCCCTTCTCAGAGAGGCAAAGCTGAGTGAGAGTCAAGTGCTGGGAGTTTCCCCTGCAAACAGCCTTGAGTGGAGAGTCCCAAACACTGCACAAACAGCAGGGATGTTGTCTTACCCCTTCCCCTCTCAGCCATCTGCAGCTGCAGTTAGCCTCTAGTGTAGTAATTGCTTCTCGCTTTCACTGCATTTAAAAGAATGATGTAAAGCAGAGTTTTAATTACAGAGGCTGTGAAGGAGGGGAGATGTGGAGAGAATCTCTGATTTGCACATCTGCAGGCTCTCTGGTGGCCGTGCTTCAGCAGGGTGGGTGGACAGAGCCCTAGGGTTGGAGCCATAAATCAGGAATTGGGGAGGGGAGGTGTTTTGGGGTTCCTGATCCTTAGTGAGAAGAGATCTCTCCTCCCTCCTCAGAGCTACTCAGGCTGGAGGAAAAATGCTGGGGCAAGGCAAAGGTCTGCAAAGGCTTTTGTCCTACAGCTGAGCGGGGACCCTGGCCCCAAGAGCCTGGGATCTGATCTTGAGCAAGGATGCAGCAGGGTGCAGAGACCACTGAACCTTGCTGGCACTCAGCCGGTCATCTTGATTAGGGACTGACGGCTTAGAGGGAGGCAGCAGRTACAGCAGAAGTAGAAGGTTAGAAAGGGAGGTATTAAAATTTGGAGGTGAGTGTGGTTATGTGATCCTTGGAGAGAGGGAAGGGGCCTTGGTTGGGGTATGTGGTGGGAGCTGGCCCCACTGGGACAGGAGTGGGTCTGATGTGATGCTCTTCCTCCTTGTGTTTTAGGAGATTCAGATGCTAAAGAGCCAGAAGTGTGGCCGATGGGAAGCAGAGGGTGAGCGTGAGGAGACACTGCAGAAGCTGCAGGTAAGGATGGCAGATCTGGGACACCTGTGCACTCGGAGTAGAGGGATCCGTCCCCATTTCTCCTTTGAGCCAAAGAGTGAATGCCGCAGAGCTGCCATGCCTATCTCTGCCTCTGGATGATGGGAAAAGGTCCTTGCCTGTGTCTCTGCCTTCTTCCACTCTCCCTGTATCCTTCAGAGATATGACACGGGGCACAATCAGCAGGCAATAGCAAACCCAGCCATCATGTACTCTCCTCTAGCGCTCGCAGTAGCCCCCCACAAGGGACTGGAGCAGGACCTGTGATGTCCTCTGACCCTCCATCTCTCTGAAGTCCCGATGGACAGGGATGGCTGGGGAGCAGAGCTCTKACTCAGTCTGGCTGGCAGGAGGGATGCAATCTGCTCTGCACCTCAGGGCAAGGACGCAGATGGAAGCACGATCTGTTATGCAGTCTCTGGGGGCACTGCCTGCCTGTGTTTACCTCCAAGCTACTGAACAAGGGGATCTGCTGCGGGGCTCAGCCCCATACACAGGCACTGGCTTTCATGGCAGAAAAATATCTTGAAACACCAAAAGGCATCAGACCTGGWGGTGATAGGCGTGTGAGGAGATCTGCATTTATACACCTTTGCAAACTGTGGGCCGATGCCTGGGTTTGGGGAACGTGTGCTCGCATGCRTGTGCATGCCGGGGTGCTGTGGCTCAAGATAGGGAGGTCCCTCAGTGAAAGAACTGATGGAGAGTGGGCTGGCTGGGCGTGGGTAGCCTGGCGCTGGGGTGCTGGCAGGACTCTTTGTGGAGATAAGGGTGGTGGTCTGAGAGCAGCGTGTATCAGTGCTGGGGCAGCCACCTCACCGCGCTCGTGTCCTTCGGCAGGAGCTGGAGGCGTGCAACGCAGAACTGGAGCGACGCCTTCACCTTGCYGAGCAGACGCTGGCGGAGACCCTGGCCGAGAGAGAGAAGATCCAGAACGAGGTCACCAAGGTGGCAGAGATAATGGATGTGAAAATATTTGAGCTCAGTGAGATCCGTCAAGGACTAGCCAAGCTGGTAGAAAGCAACTGAGCAGCAGCACACTCAAAGGAGACACCTCCGSAGGAGGGGAGCCCGAGCTGGGACTGGTCACTGACAGCAATTACAGTCACAGAACAGCCTCGAGGTCTGTTCGGGCAGGATACGCCAACATACCAGCAGCTGCCTGGACAGTGTGGAGACCAGCCACAGCCGCTTACTGCCCACTGACCACCCAAACAGAGGGCAGAGAGGACCTGAGCTCCTGAATCCTCTCCAGGGAGCGTCTACAAGTCACAGCCAGACCTCTCTGGACCCTGCCATGGCTGTGGCATGGTCCAGAGACAGCAGCTGTCCCCRTGCTGCCTTCCCAGCCTCCCTGCTGCCACACTGTGTCTCCAACGTTTTTACAGTTTTCTAGGGGAAGGGGCTGAGCAGCCTTCGYGTTTTTTTCAGTAGTTTTTTAGGAAACCACTTGCCTTTTGCAACTAAGCTGCCTGTTTCCCCACTTAGGGAGGGAGAAGTTCTAGCACACCGAGGACAACACTTGCACCTTTTCCTCTTCCCCAGCACTAACTACATCGTGTCTTTCTAACAGCATCCAGCAACTCTGGTCACTGTCAGGAGCTTCCAGAGGTAGCAGAGTCCCCACTGCAGAGAAGGGTGCTTGTCTGACCGTGTGTCCTTTCCACTGTTCAGTTACATCCTCCAGAGGAAAAGGAACTGCAGGTTTTAAAGCTCTTATTAGTTTAACACAGTGGGATTTAATGACTTGTTAAAACTCCTTTAAGCTGAGAAGAGTAGAGGCTTGGTTGGGAAAGGGGCATTTGAGAAACRGGACATCCCTGAGGGGATGGCCAACAAACTGCTAGATTGGCATCTCTCCCGGCCTCTAAGGGCTGCAGTTAATTGAAATTAAATGGAGCAAATCGCAGTTGCTCTTTGGTTTCTTTTTTTCTTTTATATTGGGAAACAGTCCACAGAGATGTCCTGCTCCGTATCAGCCGAGCAGTATTCCTTGCGAAGGGTACGGGTCCCAGCTTGCCATGCTTGGCCAGATTAAATGAGAACAGGAGGCGTTTGGAGCATGCTGGGACTGGTGCCCTGCGGGGCCTGTGGGAAGTTTGTGAGTTATCATAGATGTTGTCTAGTAATAGGAATTGAGCAAGGCCTGAGGGAGGCACCACAGAAACCTGGAAAGTTGTGTCCCTCCCACGGCACCCGCTGCGCCCCCGTAGTTACCTAGGAGCATGCTTAGCCCTGTGCTGAATGACGAAGCAGTGTCTGTGTAGAAGTAGTTAGTAATCTTACAGGAGTGTTGATGGATTTGGGKTTTTTGTTGTTGTTTTTTTGCCCTCTTTGCCGCTRTAAGTTAGGCAAAGACRGCAGTAATCCTGGGAACGTTTCACAGGTCTGCAGAAACTCCGGTACTTAGCAAGCACTGGCTGCCAAGTGCTGCCCTCTCTGCACCCAGCCGAACCTCGGCAGACCTGAGTAAGGCGGTGCGGCTCCTCGGGGCCTGCCTCTCCTCTCACTCACCTGGTGACCACGAGAGGAGCCCACAGTTCCACGYGCTGCCTGCAAGTCAGGGCAGGATTAGGTCTGGTACCTTGGGAATCTGCTGGAGTGGAGAACTGCTGGTGACTCTGTGCTGGATTGCGTCTAGGCAAAGCCCTTCCCTCTCCCAGGGGTGATGAGGAAACATTGAGATTTCCAGACCTGCATAGCCAGGGAAGGTCTTTTCTGTTTCGGGGTTGGGGTTTTTTTTTTTGGTTTTTACTTTTTTTTTTTTTTTTTGCATGAAGTGTTCTCACAACTGTATGGGACTGGAGTTACTGTAGTAATATTTGTTTCAGGGTATTTAAGAAGGGAAGGAAGTAAGTGGGTGGCAAAAATTTCTAGGGACTTGTTTACCATCCCATGCCAGTGTTCATATTTTATTCCTACAGGAGCAGCCGTCTTTTGAAATAGAGATCAGCTCCAAGAAAGGTGTGTTTGGTTTGCGTCTCCGTCACTGCAATATGGAGGGAGGAGGGTGGGATTTGGAAGTATGGGAGAAAGTAAGTTGAGCAAAAGTTTGTGTTCTGTACCTACTACTCTCTGACACGTCTCTTCTGTGGCTGCGACCCACAAGGTGGAGGTGGGTACGGATCCTTAAATTCTGGCAGTGACCATCTCGCAGCCCTGCGTCTTGGCCAGTGCTGTGTTGGATTGCTCATTGAGGGGGCTRACCAGACCCGCGTGTGCCACGCCTSGCTGAGTCATCTCTCCCGAGGGAGGCCACGCTCAGACCGTTCCCAAGAAGTGAGAGGGAGGACCTGAGTCAGGCTGCTGCACATCCCAGCAGGACTCCCTCTGCGTGGGGGAGAGGCAGACGCAAGCTGCAGCGTGGTGCTCAGCTGAGACTGCAGCTCCGACAGCTTCATGGAGCRCTGTGCTCCCCCCAGGACCCGCTCTGACCTGGGTCAGGCAACAGTATAGCATGAGACACAGCTCTTATGCTATTTARGGCTCTTATCATCCCTTACGCATTTTATATCCTCCAAGTACAACCTAGCATCACTGGAGAACTGCACCAGACCTACAGCAAAGACAATTGACCCATTGGCAGTCTAGGTTGAGTGCAAGAAGGTCTACAAGTCATGCAACAAGTCAAAAATATAAGGAATCTGCAGTTAATCTTCCACTTCCATCCTGCAGGAAGGTCTCCTTGTTTCACACAATGTTCAGCCTCATCATGTCAGGCGAAGAGTCAGCCAGGGCCAGACTCTGTTTAAAAAAATGCCATGAAAAAACTACAATGCTATGAAAAGCACAAGTTCTAGGCTGCTGCTTATCCTCATATCCCATATGAAGTCAAAGCACATGAGGTGCAGTYCCAGTCCCCCAGGTCTCTCATCATTATGGTGTCTAAAAATCAGCGTTGAGAGTGCTGCTGAGCTCAAACTGTGGATAGGGTATCTGGGTACCAAAAAGAAGGGGGTGCTATGCACTGGTCAATGCAGGGATCCTGAAATAGTGCCTCCTTTCGAGAATCAGCAGCCCAATATACAATATCCTGAGGAGGTGTAAGCCCCTGGAAGTATTGTTTGTGTCTAGTGGGGGAAGTATTACACCCAGTSACGTTGTTAGGTGCAAATTCCTCCACTCAGCTCTTGTGAAATCAACACTTCTACAGTAGGAACGAATGTAGCCCATTCACTAAACTTTCTGAACAGCCTGTTCATTGCAAGCAAACGGTGCTGTCCGCCTTTGGAAACTCTGCTATTGGAGCTGCCCTGTCCCTGGCAGGATGCTGGACGCTGTTTCCCTGCACACGGTGTACCTTGAGGCCAGCGGTACTTCTCATGTGTTTGCTGTGCGTTGCTCCGTCAGCTAGTCACAGTCCTGGCTGTGCTCCTTTGCTCTTCCATTGTCAGGARCCAGGAACAGAAGCCATTTTCCTTTACACTCTTCCCTACGGGTGCTAGTTGCAATTCTTCTCCTTGCCAGAATAATCTGAATAGTGGCTTTTTGATGAGATCTGTCCTGTGCTCAGCATTTGTTAAAAGTCTTTTTATTGAGGCATTGCAGGGCAGTGTGATGGATGGTTCTGGGAGGCACTTTCCATTGCAGTCTTCCCCTCTTCTAACCGAATGAAAACCCATTCATCGCCAGCTATTTCCATAAATGCCCTAAATCTGTGGTTAGCAATGAGGCAACCCTACTGTAGACGGCATAGCAGCAAAGCACTAATTCCATCTGCCCCGCTCTAGTGAGCATTTAAAAAGGATTTCAGTTGTGTTTCAGAACAGCAGCACTCTAACACATCCCTGCCGTGCGCTTTCCAACCCTCACCCCTTCCCTGTTTATGCTTCTCTTGCTTCAAAAGGAGAAAATCTTGTGTTACAAAAGCCAGCAATGAATGGCAAGGCTGCAGTTTTATGTTTGCTTCTGTCTCATAATAACAATTACTGTCAGCAACTAAATAACAGTGGCTTCCTTGCTGGAGGAGAAATGCTACTGATTGCAGGTATCTTAAGAGACCTAATTCTTTTGGCAAATGAGAATCTTAATTATTCATAGAAAACCTAGACAGAACATTAATAAAGGGAACGTGGGGAAAATGGTTCACATGTGAGATCAGGATGAACAAATAAAAAGTCTTGCAACCTTCCCTTTTGCACAACGTTCTGATGAACAGCAGCAAGGTGTGATTCTCTGCTCTGAATCCAGACCCATGACAAGGTCCTTCTGGCCAGCTCAGCAAGAGGAAATGCTGTTTGCTATTACAGGACATGCCAATAATAGAGCCTCAGAAGAAGGATGCGTCTAATGCAAACTCCATCGGACAGATGCCAATACAGGCCTTCCRGGCTGAACAGGAATGCAAATCCAGTCCAGACCTAGAGCTGACCTGGCAGGCAGAGTGGCAGACCACCACCAGCTCTGCCACTGGCTCGCTCTGCAAACTCCCTTGCCTCTCCGGGCTTTGATTTCTCCTCCTCCACAAAGTAGGTAATTACCCTCCCTGAAGGACTGTTGGACTTAAATTACTAGCATCTACAAGGTGCCTGGAGAGCCAAGAGAAGAAAAGGTTAGCACAGGCCAGACTGGTTAATACCGTAAGTCCATTGAGTGATTTTAAACAAGAGGTAAAAATCTTTCTCTTCCCAAAAAGCTGCTGCAGAGCCCCCTGGTAATGCAYGTTGTGGTGTTAGGCAGCCTCACATCAAGGTCACTTAACAGATTATCTTTGATACCTGTATTTTTGTGAGAAGACACTGAAGTGAGTTCTTGATGGAGGGAAAGCAACTAGGCACTTTGTTTTAAATCTCCAAAGGATCACACCTGGGGGAATTTGTAATTAAATAGCACCATTAATGAAAAATAGGTGACCTAATCCTTTTGAGCTCCTGCATCTGGGCTGCAGAGATCAGCTGCTCTGTTACTCAGAGGATAGGTTATTTTTAGTTCTGAAATGGTATGTTTACACTTGACAGCACAGGCAAGCATACTTTCTGAGTGTAACACCCCACACACATGCACACRCTGGAAGACAATTTCTGTGTGCACCAGAGAAGGCAATTAAATGTGTGTCTTGGAAAATGTCCACAAACACATAATAAAGCCCCAAAAATCCAGTGAGGTTCCCAGTCCCCTTTCCCAGAGTAATTTATAATTATTATCGTTATTAGATTGCAGTGTGTAAAGGCAGYTTCTGCTCTGAGGGAAAAGAACATGAGCTACAGCACTAATCATCTCTGTGCGAGGTCCTACCTCCTCCGTCAGCTTCCCTCCACCCCACCAAAAAAGCAGCAGGTGGAATAATGCTGGAAATGAGACACTTGTGGTAAGAGCAAGCAACACTCCAGACACAAGAGACGTGGCAGCTCCAGCAACAGGTAATCCGAAGGAGCAGCACTTGCACGCTCCAGGCAGCTCACAGCTGAAGCAACGCATCCACTCAGCTCCCCGGGCTCTGATTCAAAGTGAGAATCAAAGGTACCAAATTCTATTTCCTGGGATGCCACTGTCAACTGCAGCTGTAGTAAGTTGCCAGGTGGAAGGGGCGGGAGGCTGGTATCGCCTCTGTCCCCATGGCATCATCTCTCTCCCCGTGGCATGCAGGGAAGGGCTCTGCAGCACCAGCTATTCCAGGGCGTACGGCCCCTTTGCGATTCACTGGAACTCGCATAGGCTGCCACAAATGTGAATTGTCACCCCTTTCTCACGTACCCCATCCTGCAGTCTGCACATGCGTGACACTGTGTGCTCCGGAGAGAACAGGGCAGCCTCTCTGCCTCAGCACTAGCTCCTCACCCTGTTGCTAGCTTATTTTTCCCAAGGGCTGGTAGAACAGCAAGTGAGAGAGGATGCTGTGTATAGTCTCTGCCTTCTGTTTCTACCAATGCTGGGCTAACAGGGTTTCAAATCCCAGCAGGCAACAGACAGAAAACATTTCACTCTAGCCTTACTGGCTGGAGATATTAATGTCCAGACCTTGTTATGGGTAGATGAAAACAGTCTGTGAGCCTAGAGATTGGTGGCACGAGTGCCACCTCTCCTGTGGTCTCAGCTTGGGAGCAGCACAGCTTGTGATGTTTGGGCCTGGGAATTCAAGAATGATACTGGGAAATACTGAGCAGAGATGAAGGGATGGGGAGGAGGCACTGCAACAGGCTAGTGCTGTGCTCACAGCTTCTCCTTGCAAGGCCAGAGCAGAGTCTTCTGCTCCTTGACAACTGCTCTCCCTCCCAGAGGTGACAGGAATCCAAAGCAAATCATGCAGGGATGCATTCCCGGTAGACAGAGCTGCTGCAGGGAGTGAGAGATGGGTATGAATTAAACAGAGCCAGCAGGGAGGTTTTCTTAGCACAGAAGAAAAAAAACCAAACCACATATTCCTTCCCTCTGTCCCATTTTTGGAGTCCTGATGCTGGCAGGGAGGAACTAGGGGAGTTACAGTGTCAAGCGTGTCATACCCAGAGTGAAGACACATGTCCGGGCAGCTGCAGTCAAGCCCTGCATGAGGGTGTGCCACAGACAAGGAGTTTAATCAGCAAAAACTGGCAGGGAAGAGCTTTAAGGTGCAGGGAAGGTGAAGGTTCAACAAAAACTGCAAAGAGTTGGGAGGAGAGCCCTAGAACGGAGAAGCAGCCATAACTATGATGGAGCACTGCAGGATTCAGGATCAGTCCTGCCCTGCAAGTAAAGGGAAAATCCCGAGGCTTGAAGCACTGACCCAGGAGGATCCTGCCAGCAGCAGCACCCAGCTGGGGCCTGACTGCTGCATGGGCAAGGCTTGGGGACAGGCAGCCCCATCTTCCCCCCTGTCTCCCTGCTTTCTGAAGCTGAATCTTTAATATCCAGCTGCCCAGCCAAGAAGCCCTGTGCTGTATTTCCCTCTGAACGAGGACTAGAGCCAGCAGCGAGGGCCTCCAGAGCACACCAACTGCCATCTACCGGCTAACGTGGCGGTGGGACCCCCCGGCCTGCACGCAAGCTGCCCCAGGAGAAGGGCTTGGAGGGGAAAAGGCCATTCCTGGTAGCAAAGCTTGTTAAGCAGCTTTTTAAGGCTTTCAAAACAGCAGAGTTTGTGTTTGCAAAGAGCATCCAAAGGTAAAGCGGCAGCTGACACAGCGCAGGCTGGACCGGTGAGATTTCGGCCAGCATGAAGAACCCACATGGAGGTACAGCCGTGTTAAATGCACACAAGAGATGGTGTGTGTGCACCAAGTGCAGCCCCTGCGAAGGCAGAGCTGAAGATGGCTGCACCTGCAGCCAGCAGCCACAAACATGAGCTCCAATGCAGCACTGCTGTCTCAGCAGAGAGAAATCCAAAGCCCAGCCCAAAGATTACCCCCGACTATTTCATTGCAGCTGCCTTTTCTTTCCTGTAGAGAGCCAGAGCTTTCCTGCCTGCTACAGCACCCATATATGAAGGAGGTGCCAGCCCCTGAAGGTGACTGCCGTGTTACCAAACCTGTCCCCACTTCCACATTTCCTTGTTCAGCAGAAGTGCCAGTGTGGAGGATTTATCAAATACTGTGTATCTCACCTGGGAGGATCCCAGCCTCTCCCTTCTCCCTGCAAAACTTCTGGGAAGCGCTCCTCRGAGATGTTTGTTCCTCCATAAGAGGGGCAGAGATGGGAGGAAATGCTCTAGGAAGAGACAAATATTTCCTTAAACACACACAAAGCAGCCAGTTTTGGCACGTGCCTACAGACCCGTCAGCGTAAAGGCCAGGCAGAATTGCCCCGCAGGGTSGGAGGCAGAGGAGCACGTGCTTGCCGAGCCCCTCGGAGCAGCAAGGCCGGACGATGGTTTCACACCCGGAGAAGACGGGAGGATGAGGAGGGCTGGCAGGGATGCAGGACTGCACACCCCGGCACGGCTCCCGTGCCAGCGTGGTGTTCAGCAGCCGCACACGGTCCGGGTGAGAGAAGAGGCAGCAATCAGAGATGCTGAATTGAGAAGAGTTTCCATGGCAACCAGCCAGGGAAACCCCCCCAGAGCTGGGGGGCTGAAGGAGGGGAGAGAGCAGAGCGTGTGGAAGGCACATRGCAAGAGGCGATGGGCGTGCTCGGGCGCAGCGGGGCATAAAAAAGGCAGCCGTGCTCCGGCCAATTCTTGCACAGCGCAGACAGGGAAGTGTGCGAGCGCCTGCTTGGGGAACCGGCAGGCAGAGCCACGCACGGAGGTGGGTGGTTTTACAGCCGAGATGCAATCTAGGCTGTGATGAGAAGGAAGTCCTTATACTCCTAGGGGATCCCAAAGGTTTATGGCAATGCTTAGAAAGAAACCCCGGAATGGAATATCCTGCTTGGGGGGGGGCAGTACTGACAGCACATACAGAAATGTCACCCAATGTCCTTTGGCCCTGGGCAAAATGTAAATTCTTAATCTGGGAATTTAAAGCATCTTTCTACATCCCAACCAGCACAGCAACCTCTTTTTCTACTCGGCCACTCCCAAAACTGATTATCTGAAGCAAGAACGTCTAGTCAGCACTACAGAGAGCTCTTATTTCCAGCACGTGTCCCACCCTCACAGCGAAAGCTGCTCAAGAAAGACAGGGGATGTATTAAAAGGAATTTTGAATAAAGCTTCAAGACAAGAGCCTTGATCAAACCCCACGTGTCACRTTGTGCTGGAAGAAGACGAACTGAGAAACCCCCACCAGGGTGAAGCAAAGAGACTTCAGACAGCAGGTTAAGAAGCGTCTGCAAGAGGGAGGGGATCAATTGGTACTCAAAGGCAGCATCAGCACCCTCCCCAGGAGGGCAGGAGCAGCCTGTCCCAGAAAGGATGTCTTTTTAGTCTACAGCTAACAGGCTTGCTCCACAAATTAGCATGCACGAGGCTGTAGAAGCATTTAGTATTCAGAAAGCATCAGTCTGATACAAACCTATTCAGTTTTGGGCCCCTCACTACAAGAAGGACATTGAGGTGCTGGAG
>JASVER010000213.1:419802-569940 GCA_030449065.1 Oceanodroma leucorhoa
TGATTCTATGATTCTATTTGCTGCTGCTGCTGTAGCAGCTGCCACCGGTGACAGCGAGCTGTGCTACAAGGCAGGCTGTTGAGTGCTTCTTCCTTCCTGGAGGGCACAAAGCGAGGGGGAACGCATTCAGGCACCTCCCAAACCCCAGGTGGTACCACAGCCATCTCGCCTGCCACCAGGCAGCAGATGGACCCGCACCTCCCAAGCCCGTGTCAGCCCGCGATCCTGCGTGGCCTGAAGGCACCAGGAGGCCCTGCTGTGCATGGCTGGAGGAATTTCCCTGAGGGAAACACTCGCTTTCCTCTGCAAGACCTCACTGTGCGCAGACCACGCYTGAGTCAGGCAAAGGCACCACGGAGACCGCGTGCTCCCAGGAAAGGAGCTGGGGTGAGGTTGCATGAAGGGACTGAGGGATGTAACACCCACAAGCAGCTCAATCCTTATCCAACTCATCTCTTGAAATAAAACTGATTTTATCTCCAAGCTGTTTGCCCACACAAGTACCGCTCCCCGCCCCTAAGACCCCACAACTCCCCCATGTGTTGGAGAAGGTCAAACATCCAGTCAGTTGTTGCAATAAATATTTATTTGGGCACCGACCACAGAAACTATTTTTGTAAGCCAGAGGACAGAAATAACRGATCTTCAGTCTCAAGTCATAGAAAGCTCTGAACATTAAAGAAGGCACTGAGGATCAAACCTGACATCAGAACAGAGATGGCCAAACTCTGGCCTGAGCTACTCTGGGATTTTAAGTTCTGCCTCCGTAGGGAAACACAACTGTTTCTTAGGAGAGCTCAGCCCCCTCCAGCCTAACCAACCTCCTGTTCCAAACATASGTGATGCAAATCTACACAGGGAGGCCCAGAAACCTCCAGAGCAGACCCAAATATAAACCACTCTGGTTAGTCTTGGATGGTACAAGGAACAAGGCAATCCTGCTCCTGGGGTTCTTCTGTGCCAGAAATTGTCTTTGAACTGACATCATCTGGGAAAACAAGAGACCCGCAGCAGCCCCGGTCTCCAAACCATGACTCTGCTGTCCCTATGGATAGCAGCCCAGGGCTGGAGTCTGAGCCAAGGCAATTGCAGGCAAGAGTACCACTTAAATGTATAAAGCAGAATTATCCCAAGAAGACCCCAGGACCAGCCACACAATACAACCTCCCCACGTGTTCCAGGAATTTTCCTCTCAGAAAACTCTGGGCTGTGGCACAGATAGGGGCTGAGCTCATTTTGTCACAGTATTTTTAGACTCTAGCTCAGGGGAGAATCTGTTGATATAAACAAGTGTGAGTGGCAAGCACCAGCCCTTGAAAGGGAAAGAGCAACGACTGAATGAAGGGGGAAGACAGAGAGTATCTTTATTTCCCTTCACGTCACCAAGAATTCAGGTCTGGCCCCTCCTTTGCTGGAGGAAGGAAACATGCTCTTGAAAGACATTYTTCCAGGAGACTGATCCAACCTGCCAGGAATGGCCCACGCCAGCAGCATTGTGCAGGAAGGAAAAATAATGGAGATGGTTTATCAAAGTGTCCCTTCTCCCCTCACCCGCCTTCCCCATACTCTCCAACACTGATTTCAGGTCAGAAGTGTCCACATTAAAACGCGTTAGATCCCAGTATTCCCAAAGCGGCAGCAACGTCAGGGCAGTCCCAGCCAAGCAAGTCAGGCCAAAGGACGTTACTTCTCTTCCGYAGCACGCAGCTTGTTCCGCCGCTCCATCTTCTTCTGCAGTTTCCTCTTCAGCTGCAGTTGCTTTTTCTTCTGCAGTGCCTGCTGGATCTTCTCACGGCATTGCTTGTTTTTCTTCTTGATCTTGGCTAGCTCTGCCTTCCTTTTTGCCTCCAGATCTGGATCCTGCAATGGCAAATGCCAGACACTAGTGGCATGCCTAGGGACAGTGCCAGCCCCTTTGCCTTCCCTAGATGCCCACGTTGCTTTCTAGCCCGTGCCTGAGTAGGCTGCAAAAATCAGACACTACTCCAATGCACTTTTTAACATCAGTCACCCTTTAAGGTAAAATTTCACCACCCTGAAGGGGAGTGAGGYGGACACACCACAGCAGTGAGGGAGAAACTGTCATTCCTTTCCCACACCGATGGCGTTACACTAGCCAAGTAGTTTATATAGCAGCAGCTCTCACCTTCCCTTCAAGGATCARTTGTTTCCGCTTATTTATTTCTTTCTTCTCATCAAAATCCATTCCCTCCAGTTCCTGTCAAAGCAAAAATACAGCAGGGCAATCAGTAACCAAGCACCGAGTCTGACACRGAGAAAAGCAGCGCAGCAGAACCTCACCAGCGTGCACACATTTGGTAGCCTGCAGACCCCCCCAAGTATCAGACTCGACACTCAGCAGCACAACAATGCTGCAAAAACGTGCAATAGAGCAAACGTAGGGAAGATAACTAAAATGACCCTCCCCACACTCAGGTCTATGTGCTTCCACTAGAAAAAAGAACAAAAATTCTTATTTATGTGCTCAAGAGCAAAGCTGCGTATCCAGAGCCGCACGTTAGACTGCAAYGAATCTCCTGGTTACACCCAGCTGCCCAAGATCTCCAGTCCTCTGAACAAAGGGGCTTCATGTTTGCACACTTACTATTTCACATTCCCTCCTGGTGACGTTCACTTGGGTGACAATGTCAAGCACAAACCGCTCCTCCACAGAGAACTCCTGCAGCTTCAGTTCTAAATCAGGGCGAGACATTTACAGGCCATGGCTGGTTACAAAATCCAGGGACAGATTCTCAACTAGTAAAAAACTCAATGTAGTTCCACTGATTATCTGTGGAATTGTTGTCATATGCTATGATCACTCTGACTTCTTCAGGCCTACAACAAAGGATTAAATCCTCCCCTCTGCCTGCAATTCCCCATAGCTCAAGATGTTGCATTTATTAGGTCTACTTCCTAAAAAAAAAGATGAAATCTGAACCTATGCAAAGCAACCTGTTCTTTTTGTCCACCGCAGCATACACAGTAGCAAGTAAGGAGGAAGCTGGCTGCTTTAATAAAAAGCTAACAGAGAAAGTTCAATACACTGGTTCTTCTCCACTAGAAAAAGCAGGAAGACAAACATGTTCATGCCTCGCACCCCCAGAGCGGAATCAAAGCTGATGGAGATTCAAGGGCTCCTGCTCTTTTCCAAGCCTTAGCCACACAGGGAAGAGAAACCATTTTATGCTGATGTTCTGGATCGTACATTCTGCACTGATGAAATCAGGGCTGCAAGTACCACAAGCACAGAGGAACATGCATGATACCACATTTCAGCAGCATTACTGCTGCTCTACTTACTGATTTCCTCCTCAATAGCATGTACGAGATGGATGTCGTACTGCGTCACCAGTGTAATAGCTATTCCTTTCCGACCTGGATGATGAAAACACAGTGATATATGAATCTTGACAAGCAGARGGAGATGAAGCCTAACCCATGCCAAATTCCACCCATCCCCACGAGTCAGCCTAGCACACTGTGGTGACGGGGTGCTCAGAGGGGTCTTTATTCGCTCTGAAAATTCAGCTAACTATTGGTGCAGATCAGACACAAGTCAGGGTGAGCCATCGTTGCAATCCTAAGGCAAGATGCCGAGCCAGTGATCCGAGTAGATCTGGCGCTGACTGAAAAGACTGCACTGCAACCGCTGCGAAGCCTCCTCGCACCCGTTCAGGGCTCAGCCCCAGCACTGGGATCCCAGTTTTAGCCAGCAAACGGCATGCGGTTTTCCCTGCTCACCCGCACGGGCTGTCCGGCCAACCCGGTGAATGTAGATTTTCGGCAGGCCGGGAGTGTTGTGATTGATGACAACTTGTACTGCAGGAATGTCCAAACCTCTGGAATGTAGGGAAATAGAACAGAAGTTGAGAAACACTGTTTTAATATATGTAGTTTAAGTTCCTGTCCTCTGCCTTCTCCAAGAGCCCCATATGCTCATGAATATGATAGTCTTTATTGGCTCGGGCTGATTCTAGGATAAACTCTCTCCTCATGCAACTCTCCAASAGTCACAAAATGCAACGTCGCCTTGTAGCCTGCTGTAGAACACACTAAGCCTCGTCAAAATCATTGTCCTGCTAGAACACACACACCCCTGCTGCAGCAAAACAAGCCAGGATCAGAGCTACACTGCACACAAATGGGCTCCAAAACACAGCTCAGAGACGTTCTACAACAGGAGTGAACAACCCTGTCCTACCCCAGTGGGGGGAATTTAAAGCTCTCCTCTTGCTAAACTCAGCCTAATCTCCAGAGTGGTTCTGGTGCTTAAAAAGCAGGCTTAAGACCTTTGGCAACAGAGACTGCGTTTTTCCCTTACCTGGCAGCAACATCAGTGGCAATGAGAATCTTAAAGATGCTGGACTTGAACTTCGCTAAAGCTGCAAATCGTTGCCGCTGTAAAGAGAAAAGTCTGTCTGAGGGATGTTGTGATCCACAGGAGCTGTAGGACTTGGACAGACGTCTGGCTCAGGGATGCAACTGGAAGCATCCATCTCCCAGATCTGTCCATCACTCACCTGTTTCATCATGGAATGCAGAGCTATAGAAGGAAAATTGTATTTCCTAAGCATCATGTTCAAGACCTGGCAGTCCCTTGAAGGAAAAAAAGAATAATCAGAATGTAACAGGGAAATGTAAAGCTGATGGATCGGGTCAGAGCAGGGGTTCCTCGAGAAGCCCTCACGCTACAATTACTCCGACAGAAGTAGGGGACAAGACACCCATTCCACACCCACTCACCCCACAGAGAGTGACTGGATTCCCACCTGCACTCAGGGGAATGTCACCAGCTCCAGGGCTCAATCCCAGCCACTTGAACCACCCGAAGGAAGGGAACAGCCGGGGGAGCAGACAGGGCTGTCTTCCCCATCTCTCCTCCAGTATCCATCAGCAGGAGGAAGGGAAGATGCAGGGAGGTAAAGCAGCTTGACCTTCTGGCATGCTACGTTTCTGGGTGGCCCCTCAACCCCAGATTGCTCAAAGGAAAAGGTGTTTCTCTACCAAATTTCAGAAAGGACTAAGCAAACACCATCCCAGCCTAACACCCAATACGGTGCGAATTTGGAATCTGAACTAGAAATGTAAAGGCACGTCTACATTAAGAGCAATCACGAGGAACAATGCCACTCACTTGCAGGTTTTAGTAAAGACAATAATAGACCAGTCTTCATGCTCGTCCTGGAAGGTCTGGATTAAATGGACAAGGTACGCGTCCTTCACTGCTTCGGGTACAAGCAAGTAGCGCTGGTCCAATTCATCCACTGTCCGCACCCTGTCGGGAGGGGAAGGCAAAGCACCAAGAAGCACTGGTTTGGCGAGTGAAGATGGAACGTGAGGGAGGTGAAATACAGTAAGGAGGCAAGATAACAGAGGAAACGGGATTCTTCATCCGCTCAGTAGAGCGGATGAAGACTTACTCGGACACAGCCTCCCAGAAGAACGGTCTGTTCGCGGCCAGGCTCTTCAGCTCCTTCAGCGTATCGGTTAGCGTGGCGCTGAACAGCAACGTTTGTCTGCGTGCTGGAACAGCCTCCAGGATCACCTCCAGGTCTGCCGTGAAGTCAGCACAGCCCTGCTCCAACAACCGGTCAGCTTCATCCAGAACCTAAGCACAGCCGAAAATAAACGAGATCATCTGCATGCAAACCTACAAAGCCAAAAATCTTAAAAGCATAAAAAAAAGAAAAAGGAAAACTGCCTTACCAAGAACTTTAGCTTTTTAAGGCTGAAAGTGTTGGAGCTGCGGAGGTGATCTGCCAGCCTGCCGGGCGTAGCGATGACAACGTGGGGTTTACGGGAGAGCTCCAGCGCCTGCGCCACCATGTCTGCAACAAGAACCGCAGAGCCGAGTTACGGGCAACTGAACGGGGACCCTAAAATCGTTTGGTCTGTAAAACTAGAAAATATCACTCTCATTTCCACCAGCCTCCGCTGCCTTGGGCGCTGGATGACAGCTCCTCAGCAAGAAGAAAACACACCACGCGGAAAGAGAGCCTCGCCAGCCGCTCCGCTCTGCCCCAACCCGACCGTCCCGGGGCCGGAGGGGAAGGGCAGAGGCCCCGACCCCAACGCTCACCCAGGCCGCCCACCACCACGCAGTCCTTCAGGCCGAGGGGCTTCCCCAGGACACGGAACTGCTCGGCGATCTGGTACGCCAGCTCCCTGCCGGGAAGAAAGAGAACTGAAGCGGGGCCGACCACCGCGGCGGGGACCTTCCGGGGCCGGCTCACCACGGTCCGGGCCCTCCCGGGGCCGCTCCGTACCTGGTGGGTGTCAGCACCAGGCAGAAGATACCGTAGGGGTCCTCGGAGAGCACCTGCAGCACGGGAAGCACGAAGGCCGCCGTCTTCCCGCTGCCCGTTTTGGCGCAGCCCAGACAGTCGCGACCTGCGGGGGAGGCAGAAGGACGGGAACCGTGAGCGGCCATTAACACCGGGACCGGGACCGGGACTGGGGAGGGGGGACGGGGACCGGGGGACGGGGACCGGGGACGGGGCGCACTCACCCTGCAGCACGGGCGGGATGCAGGCGGCCTGCACGGGCGTGGGCCGGCTCAGCCCCACCTGCCGCGCCTGCTCCGCCAGCCACGGCGCCAGCCCCAGCGCCCGGAACTCCGCCATGGCCCTGCCCGCCTGCAGCACCCGGCGCTTACGGCCGCGCGTCACCCGTCACCCATCCCCCTCATTGGCTGCCTCCTGCTGATACCACCCAGCCTGCTTTGCTCGGCAGCCGCTTCCGGCGCTCTGGTGACGTCAACGATTCTCTGCGTGCCTATTGGTTGGCGCGGGGGGTTTCCATGGAGACTGCAGCTCCCGGCAGCCGCCGGGGTTCTGCTGCTTCCGGAGACGTGTCTGAGTGGGGGGGAAATGGCGGCCGGGGCGGGTGCGGGCTCCGCTGGTCAGGGCGGCGACGCCGACGAGCTCTTCGACGTGAAGAACAGCTTCTACATCGGGGCCTACCAGGCCGCCATCAACGAGGCGCAGCGGGTTAAGGTGGGGGCGGGGGGGGGCAGGGCCAGGCTGTCCTTGGGCCCGCGGGTCGGTGCCTCCCCCCGGGCCCTGCCTCCCCTCGGGCCGCCCCGGCGTCTAAAKGCGCGGGCCTGGGGCTCCCCCAGTGCCCTTCGTCCCTGGCCGCCTCGTCCCAGGCTGTTTTCGGTGCTTTCCCTGCTCTAGCGGGGGGAGACTGGGGAGGAAGGGGGGGGGGGGTCCCGTGGGCCCCAGGAATGCGCGTGTGTGTGTGTGGGTCGTTTCTCTGGGGGACCCTCGTGTGCGGAGCGGTGGTGGTGCGGGGTTGGGGTATGGCTGTGCGGGTTGCTGAGAGAGGTTCTTGTTTCCTGTCGTCCCTTCAGCCGTCTAATCCCGAGAAGGAAGTGGAGAGGGATGTTTTCTTATTCCGAGCCTACATCGCCCAGGTGAGGTTGCAAGTGTTGTATTCGCAGCAGCAGTATGATCTGAGCGCAGGGCTGGGGCCGGGGAGGTTGTCAATCGGAGTCTCGTGCATACAGCGTTATACAGTTTGGTCGTAATTCCTCCTTCGGCACTGGAACATAATGCATCCCCCAAAAGTAACGCAGTTGTGAACGCAACGTGTTGTTTGAGGGTCAGGGTGACCTGATGAGAACTCTTTGAGAGGTACTTCTTAAAATGGCRTATGGGGAAATAGTCCTCAGTTATGAAGTTTGGCTGCGTTTGTGGAGCATGATGGGAGAYATAAAGTAGAAATTTGCAGTTACTGGTGGTGGTGTTGTAAAAAAAGGTTTTAGAAAGTAAACAATTATTTCCTGTGTTCTTAARAATGAGTAAATTATAGATTCTTCTTCTTTGCCTTCAACAGAGAAAATATGGCGTTGTCCTGGATGAAATTAAAGCCAATGCTAGTCCTGAGCTCCAAGCGGTGAGGATGTTTGCAGAATATCTTTCAAATGAGAGTCAAAGGTACGTCTAATAATAAGTTGGAACTCAAGCCCTGTCTAACAGGGAGTATGTTTCCGTGTGGTCTTTATTGTGGTTTTYTGAATCTCAAAAAGGCAAAATTGTGTGGAGGCAGGATCTTTTTGTCTTGCTTAGTAACRAAATGCTCCCAAATTCTCACCCTTGCTCTTCATAGGGATGCAATTGTTGCTGATTTGGACAAGAAAATGGCAAAAAGTGTTGATATAGCCAATACTACTTTCTTGCTGATGGCTGCTTCCATCTATTTCCATGACAAAAATCCTGATGCAGCTCTGCGTACTCTGCATCAAGGGGAGAGCTTGGAATGGTAAGTGTAACTCACCCGGGCATCGCCGAGGTGTGTGCTAGCAAAGCCTTTCTCTTGTCGAGGCAGAGGTGCCATAGAAATGGTCTGGCTTGTCTCTAAAAAGCTTTGAGACCATTGAGAAACTGCTTTGAGGTTTGCCTTCTAAGTAGTAAGTGATTTGGTGCTCGTCCTACAATATCGAGTCTATTGCTCCCTTGTGAAACTTAAGAACCTGATTTATTGATTGGTGTGTGTTCAGAATTGCTGAAATGAGCGTTATGTCAATACAGTGAGGGAGCACTTGGGAGCTAGGAGCAAGGTTCCCCGTTCCCGGTCCAGCTCTGAGAACCGCCGGCTCTGTTGGTTCCCCGCGGCAGGGAGGCTTGTCCCTGGGCGCTGGCRGGACGTCTCTCTGCTAAGCAGCAGACTCCCAAGCAAAGCAGGAAAGCGTGCGGTTGTGAAAATCACTTTGCTCTTGTTCGTTGCAGCATGGCCATGATGATACAGATTCTTCTGAAGCTCGACAGGCTTGATCTGGCCCGGTAAGTTTGTGTCCCTTTGCTTCTTAACGGTGCTCTTGTGGGGTGGGCCTTGATAATTTTCATCACCCAGCCTCTCCCGAGGTGCAGCATTTTAACACCTGCAGTGGACCGAAGAACTGCTGTGTAGGTTATGGGTGTGCTGCAAAAGGTTTTTAGTCTTCAAGTTGCAAAAGTTGTGGAGATAATACAGCTGGATACAGCTAAAGGAAGAGACGGACCTCTAGGTTTAATCTTACCTTCAGCAGAATGTGGTTTGAATCTCTAGTCTCTAGTTTGTAACTTCCCATRGGGAAGTAAAACAGGGAGGTCTTTCACAGATTGTTTCAGTAAAATATTAAGAGGTGTTTGTGCCGTGTTAGCAACTTGCTGTGGCTGTTGTGCTGTAGCGGTGGAAGAATTGRGAGAGGAAACGACAACCTTTTGTTTCTATCTTAAAGACGTGCAGAAGATGCCTTGTCTTTCTGTTACGTGACTCCCACTTTTGCTTCTGCAGCAAGGAACTTAAGAAGATGCAGGAGCAAGATGAGGATGCGACTCTTACTCAGCTGGCAACTGCCTGGGTGAACCTGGCCATAGTGAGTATCTTAAACGGGGATCCCTCGCCTACGGCATCTGAGAAACACCACTCCGTATCTTGTTCCTGATTGCTGTTTTCACATCATGCTTTCAGAAAAGCATGCAGGTGTTTTGTTGGGTTTTTTTTCCTCCCCCACTTCCTTCAAGTACWCCAATATTTATTGGTAGCTGGCTTCACAAACCAACTGGCTGTTTCGATTGTCGGCCTTTCATCTGTGCTCCTTAGCCTTCAGCTCACACGGGGAAGAGCTAAACCACGCTTAAATAATTCACAAAACATTATACTATAAAATGGAAAGCTGCAGTATTACTCACATCCAGACCTTGCAATTAAACTCCAAGAAAAAAAATGTAATTCTCTGCTTAGACCAGACTGTCTTTAAGCATRTTTGTGAATCAGACAAAAACATAGACTGTTTGGCAGTCCAGGTAATCAGGTGATTGAAAATAAGCGGTCTCCTAAAATTCAGTGAAGTCCAAGGTTATGCGCGCAGTAACCTGGTATACTATTAAGACTTCTTTTTTTTAGCGTTCGCTTGGTTTTGTTATGAAATCTSTCATACAGAGCCCTTGCCTTAMAATAGTGTGTGGCTAGATTTTCCCRAAGATCTTAGTTTCCACAGGGGACCCCACCTGTAATCGCTGGGAGCTGCTGCATGTGATACCTTTCTGAAGCTGGAACTTTTTGAAAAGCCAGGTGACCATACCTGCGTTTAATTATAAAAATCTCATTTCATAAGCCTTTATTACGTCAAACATCTGAAGTGGTTCTTCTGAAGTGGTGGGTTTTTTTTCTTTTTTAAAGGAAACCTGGATCTTTTGATCATTTAATTGGTTCTTAATAATTTTGCATTTCTTTCATCTATGGTCTGGCAGTGATCTGTTGTGGTACAGGAGATCACATGAATGCCAACAGCTGTTAGCATTGGTTCTTACACATTTTATACCTGTGCTTTATAACCCTAGAAATGAACTTTGTGCCTAGTCCTTCAACCGTGGCAAGAATGCACAGGCTTCTTAGCAACACGTAATGAAACTGTGGGTGTTTGTCTCCTCCCTTTGCAGGGTGGTGAGAAGTTACAAGATGCCTATTACATCTTCCAAGAGATGGCAGACAAATGCTCCTCCACCCTCCTCCTACTTAACGGACAAGCAGCCTGCTATATGGCTCAGGGCAAGTGGGACGATGCAGAGGGAGTCCTTCAGGAGGCGTTGGACAAGGTACTTTCTGGTTTTGCCAGGCAGATTTGCTCTCCTGGGGATATAGAGTAAACCGGCAAGGACTTTCACTGTTAAACTTCACGGAAATACCAGTATATTGATATATATCGCCAAGGGTGGTCGCTGTTAATACCTACCTTTCCTTCTGCTTTGCCTTTTCCAGTAAAGTGAGCTATGGGTTTGGCAGAACTTGTTCTTGCAGAACTGTGCTGGTTGTTACACTTAGTCACGGTAGAGGTAAGTCAGRTCAGGTGATTGTTCTTGTTTTCAGGACAGTGGCCATCCTGAGACCCTGATCAATTTTGTTGTCCTGTCRCAGCACTTGGGCAAACCACCAGAGGTGAGGCTTATTTTATTGTACTCAGCAAGCAGAYACGATCAACCTGTTCCTGCTGCTGAGGGCAGGTTGTGTTTTCCTAGCGCATGTGGTAACTTTGGTTGGGTTTTGCAATTTTATATGTTCTCATCAGGATTGGCATTAACAAAATAAAATAGTTCTGGGGYGCGGGGGGCTTGCATCTTCAATAAAGTGTTTGTGGAAACACAGATGTTGTAGGCAATGGTAGACTTGAGAGGGAGGCCTGGGCGGAAAAAGAAATCTCTTGAGTTCTGAGTTCAGTTCTCACTGATTGTTTTCTCGGACCCACTATTTAAAGTCTAATTTTTAAGTGCAGRGTATGCAAAGGTCTTACTGGTTTTAGCTGGGGCTGCTAACATTCAGGAYACTGAAAAAATCAGGTCTTTACTCACTACAGACAAATACATTGAAGTGTGATGTTTTAAACTCTTGGCTTCTCCTCATGTTATCTCAATTTTTAAATTTATTTATCTCATCCCATCAGGTTACGAATCGCTATTTGTCACAGTTGAAAGATGCGCATAAAAATCATCCATTCATAAAGGAGTATCAGGCAAAGGTAGTAATTACTTTTCTAATATAAAATTGAATTTGTCATGCCACATAGCAGCGTCTGATGGGGCGAGTGGATTCTTTACCAGTAAACATGACTGCGGTTCTGAGGGGGCAAGTCCATGTTCTTTCTCTGTCACATCACCTGTCAGTAAATTTTCTGGCCCTTGTGAGAGATGTTGGGAAACACAAGCCAGGTGTTAAACAAAGGAGTGATGTACCCAAACCTGGTGACATCTGGAAAGAATAGCTCTGAGATATGAGTTTTTAGACTGAGTCAGAAGTTTGTTACCATCAGACACAATGCTTAAATAGTGGAAACATCCTTCTGGAAGAGAGAATTTGGGGAGGGGGAAGGAAGGGTAAAGATAATAGTGAAGGGAAAATGGAACAAATTGAAAAAAAAAATTGAGAACTGATACAGGTGATCATGCTGCTTAGAATTCCTTTTGCCTTGGYGAGCTGTGATAGTAGTGTTCTCTTCAGCTAATGCAGGTTTTRTTAAATTTTCAGTAAAGTTCAAGGTTTGTTAATCTTATTTTTCTTTCTGATTTGAAGGAGAATGACTTTGACCGGCTAGCCATGCAGTATGCCCCCAGCGCATGAGGAGAGGGGAACRAGGCTGCGGACCTGCTCTGTGGTACCTTGGGAACTGGGGTTGATGYGCAAAGTCTCTCTGGTAACATGGAAAAATGCCCTCTGCAAGTCAGTCTGCCTTACCTCACTKTGGCAGGGCCTTGCAATCCAGCAAGCCAGTGCTAAACCTGTATATAACRCGTCGCTACTTAAATTTGGTAGCTGAAAAGCCTGTGTTCTGGCTTACCTGGGTCCTGAACTCTGTTTAAAATACAGTGCGAATCAAGAGTAYGCAACACTGTACCTTAAACATTCCTAATAAAGCCTTTTCTGGATCTGTGTGCCCCTTAATTCCTGGGATTCAAGTAATTCCACTCTGGGACTGAGCCCTGTCGTCTGTACCGAGAGTACTCTGTGGGAAGAGCACAAAGGTTAATTTTAAGCATCTGCATTCCGTACATGGATGAACCCCGAGTTATGGATCTTCTTTCAGTCTGACTGATGACTCCTCCTTTAACTTCAGCATCCTCTGGAAGAAGCATACACAGCTGCAGGGGTTACTTCTGTTAAGAGGGAAAGCTTCCCCAAAATAAAAATAATCCGACTGTAATAGGCTTAGCCTTAATCTTAAGTTGGTAAAATGCAGTAGCTCGTGTCCTGGAGCCAGGAAAGCATTAGGTCTTCGCTTAACAAAGCACATCCTGCAGTATGTGCGGGAGTGCGCTTGTCACCAGTCACTTCTGGAAGTGTGGTGGTGGTTGGACCTGACATGTCGTGGGACATAACGTGATCCAACGCTACGTGATTATGCTTTTCTGTAGCCTCGGACTCCTGTTTAGCATTTCAGACCACGGTATGTGTCGAGCGCTTGTGTTACATGAGAGATGCAAAGAGCAGATGTCCAAGTGGAACCGTCAGCTGGGACCTCCTGAACTCTAATACTCGAATTATCTTTCGGGTTGCGTTTGGGGAGACGGAGAAGAGGGGTTTATACTACGCTGTAAATGTGTCTCACTGGCGTTTCCTTTGTGCCCACCTCAGCCGTGACTGCTCTGAAAGGGCTCATTGTCTCTTTCCCTGGCTGGTTTAGCGAGCAGCTATTTTCAATGAGGGGTTATTCGTGGTCCAGTCTTGAATGAATGTTTCCTTTGTGGAGCTGTCTGAGGGAGATGTGAAAGGGGCTTCTGTGTTCAGGGCAGCCATTACCCACTTGATGGGCCATGATAAATTGACTTAAAAAATGTAAACAATAAAAGCAAGTGGCATAGTAGGAGCCAGCGTTGTCAGTGTGAGAATAGGGGAACATGTTGTTCGGACCTCCGAGAGGAATGAGTTTGTGTTTTCTCATTGCTGCCCCAGACCAATTAGAGAGGTTCCAGAGAACTTGAAGGCAGAATGGCTGTGGTCAGAGGAATGACTTTAAATGAGGTAAAACTCATTTCTAGTTTGTCTTTTTCTTTCCCTATCAAGCTGGTTCAAGTTACAGTTCCGTGAGTGCCCGTGATGATGATGATTATTCTCCATCCCTAGCAGTAAGGATCCCACTGCTGCAATTTAGCCAATAGTTTTGGTGCATTAGGACACAACTCAACTCCATTTACTCCTCCACGGCTGAAACCGAATACCCCTGCACTCCTCCAGTGCCTTTGGTCTGAGGTTCCTGTCGTGCCTTACCACGAGRCAATTTAAGTGTTGGCATTTTAGGAGAATTTTCATCTTAAACTCGTGCTTCTCCTAGTGAGCCAAATGTCTGACTGTCTGTACGTGACTGTGGATGTATGGCTTTTAATTTTAAACATACACATAACGAGATTTCTGTTCTGTGAAATCAGCAGCYAGCCGGAGTGCAAGCTGCCTGCCTTCTGGAGGAGGCATCCAGTCCAGTCGTTCATCAGGGGTGACCTTTTGGGAGTGTGTGTTTGTTTTTCAGGTGCATCTCATTATTCCAGAGCCTTCTTGACTGCAACAGGTGCCGAAGTTCAGCTGTGGTGGTAGGGTGGAAATGCCCGATGGCCTCGCGCTGAAATGCTTTGTGAGGAAGGGATCAATCTTCTGCTACGCGGAGGGTTTAGGAAAAAAAGAGGTATGGAAAAAAAGAAAGATCTGGAGAAATGTTTCTCTTTGCATATCAAATGAAAAAACGTTAAAGGGTGAATGTTTAGTCAGGCATTTTGAACGTGGAGGACTGTAGGAGCTCTGTGCTGCTGGACAACGTTGCCAAGGCGCTGCGGGTGACTTCCAGCCCCCACGGCCACCCAAAGGGTGCACCTTGGCAGGCACAGCAGTTTTCCACTGTTATATCATCGGTTGTCATCTCTTGATACTGAAATATTAGTATTTGTCTCCGGTTCTTGCTACTGGAGTGACTCCAGCCTATTGTCACGGCTCATCGTCCGAGAGAGCAGGCGCGTTGTTGAATTTTTTTTTTTTTTTTTTCTTGTATAAGAAACTGTGATGTAACTTCATTCAGCGACTCTCCGCGCTGATTAACAGGCACCTAATGAGCCGCTGCTCCGCTCCGTGCTGATTAACAGGCACCTAATGAGCCGCTGCTCCGCTCCGCGCTGATTAACGAGCACCTAATGAGCCACCGCTCCCCTGCGGGCGCGCTGCCCTGGCCCCGGCCGGCCTGAGAGCCTTCTCCAGCCGCTCGATCTGCTCCGGCTGCGCCGTCAGCTCCGCGGCGTGGGAAGACCAAAGCCCGAAGGGGCCGGGTCGGACGCGGGGCGGCTCTTAGAGCCCGGTAACGGCGGGGAGGAGGCGAACCCCCCTCCCCGCCCCTCCCGGAGCCTGCGCGGAGCCCGCCGGGCAGCGGCGGGGCCATGGGCGGGCAGCGCTGAGCGCGGCGGCAGCGCCATGCCGGGGCCCGAGCCCATGCCCGGTTACGGGCAGCTGTTGCGACGGGGCTACGGCAGTTTGGCGGCGGCCGTACGGGGTTGCGGGGATTGCGGCTGGGAGCTGGCGTGGAGGACCTGGCTCGAAAACGCGCACCTGAGCTGGAGCGAGGTGCTGCTCTGCGGGCTCTGCGCCCTGGCATGGACCGCGCTGCGCCGCGCCGCCGCCCGCAGAATCTTTCGGGTCAGTCCGGGGGGACGGGGAGGGGACACCGGAGACCGCCGGGGGCTGCGGGATGGGGCGCCCGTTGCACCGGAGCCCTCCTCCTCCGGGGCCGCATCCCGGCTCGTATGGGAAAGCACGTTCTCCTTCACCCGGGGCTGCATCCTGGAGGACCGAGCATCCCGCTGCACGGGAGAGCTCTTCCCCAGCCCCCTCAGCTGCCTCCCGGGAGGGTTTGGGGGTTATTTCTTGCACGGGGGGGGRAAGGAGAGGACCACATTTCTGCGTGTCATCCATGGTTTGCCTGAAAAATGTCCTTCCCCGCTTCCCTTCCCCGGTGCGGCGGCGGAGAGGACGGCGTGGGGATAGCTGCCGTACTGCAGTGCTGGGCTGACCTTCTCCGGGGCGCGGGGGATGCCGGCACGCCAGCATCCGACCCTCGCAGCCTCTGAACGCGTTTGCTGGCCATTGTCCCCTCCTCGTTTATGCGATACTTTGTCAGGGACAGGATGAGCAGGACGTCCCCGAGAGTGAAGGACGGCTCTGTTTAATTTCTTGCTGTGAAAAGCGTATGTAAGGGAATGAGACCTCCCCCCGCTTTCTGATGGCTCAGTCCCAGCAGAGGCGATTTCTTCCACGCTGCTTTCCTAGAGAGGTGCTGTGCACTTTGCTCTAATTACCCTGGCCCTGAAAGGCAGAAGCAATGGGGGTGCAGTATTTTGGGTCAGGGGATAGTCCTCGGCTCTCAGGGACGCAGAGTTGACCCTTTTCTCACCTACCCACGAGTATGGTGGCACGAGGCCTTGAGTAGCCAGAAGAGCATGTGTGGTTCTTTGCTGCTCCATGGGACAGGCCTCGTTCCCTGGATGATCCGCTGCCTTCAGCGGCTGCTTCGCAGGTTGGAGACAGCTACCTTGCATCCCGCAATTAGGCTATGAGGAGTTACTGCTGTCCTCTGCCCTGTCCGCTGCCTTGACAGTGGCTTTTCCTTCGCTGTTCAGAGCTGTCTTTGCTTATCCGGTAATGCGAGGTGGATCTTGACCTTGTGCAAGGTTCCAGTCTAAGTCCTCTGGAGTCATTTGAAGCTGCTAAAGCCCTTTGTAGGCAAGGTAACATGCTGGCTTTTTCTGTAGGACTGAATTTCTCCTTGTTACCTGCACCCCTGTCTGCCTGTGGCTACCSACGGGCAGCGTACAGCGCCTGGGAGCACTGGGACTGGGCTGAACGAGGTTGGAGGTAACCCCAGGTCTGTCGTAACAAATGGGAGGTAATTTCCTTTGTGCTCCAGTTTCTCCTTGTGTAAGGCTCACCTTTACAGAGCGAGCGGTGATCAGAGCACGAAAAACGCTCTTCGTGCGGTGGAGTCTGCTCGGTGCTGTCGGAGGATCCTTGGCAGCTTGTACCGAGCGCCGAGGTATCGTTCCCTCGGAAAAATGGGTCACGCTTGTAATTGCAGAAGAGTGAGGGGGGTTGATCGGAGCCGGTTCTTGTGGCTACATCTGCATGTGTCATAGTGATGAGGTGCTGAGCAAAATTGTGATAGCATCAGTTTTCTCCCAGTGGATAGGTGGAAGGGTAGAGTAGGGAGAGACGACTCTCTCTCCATATATATATTTTAAAAGGATCTGAAACTTTTCCYTGTTTATTCTGCTGGAGTTGCTATGGGAAAAGCTGGAGGTTGTGGCTTTCCTCTCAAACCTCTGGCAGTATTTAGGAAATCAGTTTGTATTGCGTGGCCCCTGTATGGGCAGCGGTGGAGTGGGGTCATTCAGGAGGAAAGCCAGGGAGAAAAAAAGACCTCCTGTTTAACCCTGGGAGGAAACTTCTCCCATGCTCAGGACTTGGCTTCCCAGTGCAGACTCAAAGGGCATCCTTCCTCATTTCGAATCTCTTCATGTTCCCTGCAAGAACTGAAAAACTCACGGTTATAAAAATGAATCCACTTGGTGTCCAGAGAATGCTACCTTCCTGCATGTTATTTATAAATCATAAATCTTGCCGCTTGGATTGTGATTCTCTGCATCTGAAGAGGAAGTGACTCTTACCACAAGGCCTTGAAGCTTGGAGCGTAAAGTGCACCTTACTTAGCTCTGGCCGTGACCGCTCCTCTGAGAAATGAGTGCATTAAAGCCATATACCTCTTCCTGTGCTACCTGCGTGGCCCCATTTTTATCAGTGGGATCGAGAGAAGAGGCAGGCTCCTCGCTCTCTTCTAGGACCACAGCAGCATTTATCCTGCAACATCTTTCTCACAAAAGGTCCCACAGTTGGGCTGAAGAAGCAGTAAAGGTTGTGATGCCTGTGATGGGAGGGCTTTGGTTAGGATTTGGAAGCGTGGACTTTCACCTGAAACAACGGCTAGGTTGGTGCCTGTGTGTCAGACGTGGTTTTCCCATTATCCTTAGAGCAAAGATAATTTTTGGCCTGTTGCCTCCACTTCACAGAATCCTCACTTGGTGCAAATACGGAAAGGAGCTGTTCTGGCGTAGGAAAGATCCCAATTAGCTGAGCAAATGTGGATTACTAGGTAGGGAAGGGCCCCCAAAAGTCAGCTGTACTGGGGGCACGGGCATGCCTGCAAAGGCCTGAGGGACGTACCCATCCTCTCTGGGGTCTGGCCTGAGAGTTTCTGCTCTCTGTCCCGTTGACTTCTGAGTGCACAAACTTGAATGATACTCGGGGCACGTCTGTACGGGCTCGCTGGAGCTGCAGACCACCTTCGGAAATGAAGACCAAGCCGGTTGCAGGCCAGCGTTCCCATCCCTCGAAGCCTCCTCGGTTTGTGTGCCCCTGTCCTCCTGCCACGGTTAGTGTCTGAGCTCCATCCGTCTCTGAAAGCTGCCGTCCTTGGCGTGTCCCCTGTGTGGAGAGCGGCTGCAGCCAGGCTCTGAGGAGTTTGATTAAAAAGCAGCAACCTGAGCATCTCTGCATTAGTTAAACGTCCTGGAGGGCAGCTGAGCCCGGCAGTGCCAAGGCCAAGCACCACTGGGATAGGAGCAGGCAACTCCGCTTGGGAAAGGCTTGGTGAAGCGCCTGGAGCTCAGCAAGCCTGCGCTGGCAGCCTCCTTTCCCAAGCAGGTCCTGAGCAGTGAACTTGAATAGATAAAACGAAGAGCTCACCTGGATTCACGCRCGAGGATGATCCAGAATAGCTGCGGCAAGCCTAGGCAGACCCTTGCAGCCCTAAACTACCCTGAGCCATCTTCGCTGCTGGGASTTAAAGTCCCCGAAGTCAGCTACGTGTAAGTCCGTAACTGAGCAAAATCCATTCTGTATAAAAGCTGCCTCTGAATCTGGTGATGTTCGTCAGGTATCGCCTCCGTCCTTMACGGCTTTTCTCTGCAGTGGGTAAATGTTTTCCACTTCTGGCCCAGACACTAGTCAGCTTGCTATCTTAGTGGTGTCAAAATTTGTAGGACATTGCAGGAAAAGTCCTCTGCAAGGAAAAGTGTTGCATAAATTGAAAAACGTGCTCTGGAAAGCAGGGTTTCTARGTGAGTGATACAGTATAACCCCAGGAAAGATGTGGAAGCTGGAAAGCAAGGGTTCTTATTATCCCTTTCAGTGATTTATGCAACTTTTCTCCACCCTACAGTATTGTCAAGACTTGTTTTTCCAAGCCCCAGCACTGGGCGTGTGACTTGAGGATGGGGGGAATTATCACTGTCCCCAAAAACCGCCACCCAGGCCGAGCCCAGGGGTGGAAGAAGGCTCTGCCGCACCGCCGTTTCCTCGGCTCGTCCCGCTGTGCTCTGCCCGCTGTGTGAAGCACAAACCCTGGAAACTCAAGGGGAGAAAGCCACAACAATGGGTCTTTTCTTCACCTCGGGGAACGAAGCTGCGCCGCCGCCTTTCGGAGCGGGGGCTGCTCTCCCCGTGCCGCCGTGTCAGCGGTCAGGCATGAGGAGGTTATTCAGCCCCCGCAGCACCCTGTGGGCAGCTGTGTCTTGTCCTCAAAGAGTGTCTTCTGTTGCTTTTTCTCTCTTAGGGGGAAATTTTACTGCTTGCAGAGGAACCGAGGAAGAAATAATGTCTGTTGGTTTGTTGCTGTTGTCATAATGCGTTTTTCTACGTGTTTCACTGGAAAGTGTTGTCCGGAGCCTAACGCAGCTTCCCGGTGTCTCAGCTGCCGTGYGGGCAGAGAAACTGAGGCACGGAGCGGCTTGCTGCCTGGTGTGGGGATGGAGCAATGAGAGCTGGAGCTCTTCATGCTGTGCTCAGTTCATTCCCTTTTCCTAGTGGGGTGACAACCGCTGCCCTTGGGTCCACAGGCTCCAGGAGACTCATTTCTCTGGGTTTAGAGAACGGTGACGTTTTACCGGGTCTTTCCTTCTGCGGGCTCTGCGCCCCATCCCTGATGTGGCAGGGGGTGGCAGCTGGTCCGGGAGCGGCACCCAGGCTGGGCCCGGAGGGGACGGACTCCCTCGGGGTGGGAAGGCACCGTCACAGCTCCGAGAAGCAGCACACCGGAGCTGTGCCGCCGCCGCGGAAGGGGCAGTAGCTGTTGGTCGCGGCCAGGTTTTGAACTGGAGCTCTGCTTGCTCATCATTATCATCTGCATTGAGTAAAAGCTGATGTAAAGCTGCCAGTTCCCTGGGCTGAGGATGCTTCGTGCCAGCCATTCCTTTGTGTTCCTCTGGGGAACTCGTCGTGCCCAGAAGCCAGACGCGGCATGGCTGGGATTTGGCCAGGCCTTCGTCTCTAGGCTGGGGGGGTGGCAGAGGCGATGGGGACGGTCTGGGGGATGCAATTCCTCTGTAACAAGCCTCGATTCGTAACCCATCACTGCAAGCCTGCCAGGTTGCTGGAAGGACTCGTGTCCTGCTGCTTTAGCCGGTTGTAGATTTGAGGGGACYGGCTGCTTTCCTCTAGTGCCGCAGGCTGTAAAAAGGGAGAGAGCATGTGTTTGCTTTTTTGCTACGAGTGTTTTTTTGACACTTCAGCAGAGCTGTGGGCAGCGACAGTTTCCATTCGGTTTCTCTTTCCAGCTCCGAACCGCTCTTGCAGCGTGCTCTCACCCACTGCTTTGCTCCTTCCCTCCCCCCGGCCCCCAGGTTGTGCAGCGCGGTGCTGCGGGGGAACAGTCACATCCCTCAGACCGGTTAATTTTGCAAGTGAATCAGAAGATGCCTGTGAAGGTTTGTGTGGGGGTGAGGAGGAGGAGAGAGGAAGAGCCGGTCGCCCTTTAAACGAAGCCCCATTGCATCACTTGCCAAGAGCCTTGGGCTCTTTCAGCCGGAGCCAGATCCGCTGTTCCCGMCGCAGCACCCGTCACCCTTAGCAACAGGCATCTCTGCACCGTTGCCGTGGCAACGGCAGCCGGGTAGCGGGAGGACATCCCCCACCTCGTGCCTCTCCCACCCCAGGACCAGGGCAGATGTTCCTCCTGCCCTGTGTGGGCTGGGCCGTGCGTCTCCTCGGCTTGCGCTTCCCTGCGTGGGCAGCCCAGGTTTTGGTGGGGTCTCCCCGGGGACATTAATTTGTSYCCCCCCCCCAGCCCCCTGTGTGGGTCAGTGTTCTGGGAGATGCTGGTTCTCTTCCGATCCTTCCCTGTGTCTGCTGCAGAGCCAGCTCCGTTTCTGTAGTGCTCAGGGTACAGCCTGAGATGCCCCGTGGCCATTTCAGAGAGGAGGAGGGCTCTCCCCAGGACTTGTCCTTACCCATACATGCAGCGAGGGCTAAAACCCCTCGGAGCAGTAGCCACCACAAGCTGGAATAGCCCTTCCCTGGGTTTTGCTTTTGCTCCGGAGTGGGAGCTGCAGGCTCGCGGTGGCGATTTGCTGCGCCGCTGCCACCTCTGCCGAGGGGCTGAGTGTCCGTAAAGCGCAGGTCGTCTCGGTAGCGTGTGCCTGCCCCGCGGGTGATGATCCTTGTCATCAGCTCTGCCTGCTGAGCTGGGGTAGGAACGTGGTGTCTTTCCCCCTTTGCAGGTGGGGAACTGAGGCGCGGAGAAGCGGCGAAATGACTTGGCTGGCCGTCGGCGGCAAGGCTGCAAGAGGGATTTGAGCCTGAGCTCAGCATCCTAAATTCAGCCCCAGCTGAGGAGGGCAGGAGTGGCAGGGGGCTCTGCAGCTCCCKGTCGTGGTAGTGTGGTGAGCTCTCCCCATATCTGAGCTGCTTCTATGCTCCACTGTATGGAGACACAAATAATTCATGCTTTCGGGGCTCAGGACTTTCTGTCTCTGCATTATTTATTCACCCTTCAAGCTTCCTCCTCTTTTTCCTGCCGTGGCTCCTGTTGGAAGAAGCCTTGGCAGCAGCGTGTTCCTGGTCTCAATGAGGACGGCCATGCTCTGAATGCGAGATGTGTCGGGGAGGCCGGAGCTGTGCCCCTCTAGCTGGACAGCTTGGCCGAGCTTTGTGGGGCTGGTGCTTCCAGGTCKGACCAGTGCTGGGAAATTCAGAGCTTAGAACAAAGCACTTCTAGGCTGGGACAATGCTTGGAGTGGAATCCTTTGAAAATCTGACGCAGAGAGGGGCTAAAAGCCAGACCAGCCACTGCCTGGGGACAGCTGGGGTCTTAATATAGCCTTTGAGCATCGAGGAGCTGAGCTCCGGCTGCAGAAAGTGCTGACCTGGGGCAGGGTACAGTTACTTTGCCGGCATTTTGTTTTCATCTGGAGCTTATCTGGTCTCTCCCTGGGGAGCTCTCAGCCGGGGGCCGTTGGGCGTTATCTGTGTTTCGGGCAGTGATGATTCCCTCTGGACCTTGAGCCCGCGCTCCCCGGCAGCCGTGGCCAGGGGCTGCGGAGGTTGGCCGGCCTGATAGGGCTCTGTCGCTCTTGTGATGAGAAGCAGAAATGGTGCCTGGTGTTGCTCACCTGCCACGGAGGAAAAACACCCGTGCCCGGAGCCCTGGCTGAGCGAAGGGTGCGCTCGGCGTGCGGCATCGCTCGCTCTCCGGCGCATGGTCTAAGACGAAGGGTAGCRCCAGCGGCTCCGTTTTACTCCTGGGGAGCTGAGGCTGTTTAATGCTGAGGCTTTGCTTTTCCTGTGATTTCCAAGTTGTCCCTGGCCTCGGTGGCCCAGCTCTCTCACTGTTGCAGAGCGCGAGTGTCGGGGGAGCTGGACAGTACTCCTCATCCTCGGGAGCGTGGGGAACGCAGGGTGAGGAAGTTCCGTTCKGATTAGCGCGAGCAATCCGCAGAAGTGCTCATCCTCCCTTCCCTCGCTTTGGCCAGATYTGGGGAGGCTTTGCCTCCTATTTCTGAGTCCTGACCGGTGGGAGGGGTGCTGCAAACCACAGTGGGGGGAGAAACCAGCAGCGTTTCAGGGCTGGTCAGCTAGAAAAGCTGCTGGGAATGTGAGTGAGCAGGGGAAGGTGTGAGAGGGCAAGAGGACCCAGTGCCCCGGCCTTTGCTGACTCGTTACCTGCAAAGCTGGCCCCCTCCAACGCCGGCTGCACGTGCAGGGGAGCCTTGTGCCGTGCTGGCTGGGGAGCAGCAGCGGCTGTGTGTTTAGGACTCTGCAAAGCCTTCCCTTCCTCAGTTGAAAGGCACTTTTCTGGGAGCTGGCAGCGCTGCAAGGTCCGTGTGCACATGATGGTATTGTTACGGCTTCCTTTTCTGGGTTTCCTTGTGAAGATAGGACTCGATTTTTATTTTATTAGTTATCGACTCTGTTCTGCAAAAGCCAGCTGTGGTCGGCCCCGCTCCTGGAGCGAAGGTGATGGAGGGGTGCCCAGACTGCGGGACGCATGCCCTAGGCTTCTGCCTCCTCCGCGAGGCTCTGCTTTCCCAGCTTTCCAGAGGGGCCAAGGCTGAGTGGAAGGATCTCTAGCCTCGTGTTTTAGCCTGCTTCAGGCTCTCTCTAGAGCCTCTTTGACCTCCTTATTCGTGCTGTAAAGGCGGCCAGAAAAATGGGGTTCGTGACCCTGGTTTTGCCCTGCCCGGTAGTGCRCACAGTGCTCGAGTCTCTTGGAGATTTGGTAAACTCTGCCCTGGGCTCCCCAGGACCTGTCTTTTTGCCCTGTGTGATSATACTTCTCCCCTTTCCTTGCAGCCCTTCGGGGAGTGGTGCAACTTGCAGCCRAAAGATGCTGCCAAGATGCCCGAGAGTGCCTGGAAGCTGCTTTTCTACACGTTATCCTGGTCGTATGGCATCTACCTGCTCTTCTTCACTGAGTACCCCTTCTTCTATGACCCACCATCCGTCTTTTACGGTACAGTAAGAASCAGGGAGAAGTGGGCATGGATTAGGATGTCCAGGTTCATAGGATGTCGGGGTTAAAGAAGGSAACGGGAGTTGGGGTGGGCAAAAGAGAAGACTGAAATTGCCTTTTCTATGATGCTGTGGGTACAGAAAGGGCACATTAGGCTGCCTCTGTTCATTTGGTTACCGAGAGAGTCACCCAGTGGCTATTGCAGACYGCCGGGGCTGGGGGGTGCCAGCTGCCGAGGGGAATGGGATTGAGTAGTTAAAGCAAGAGAGAAGTAAATCAAGGCTTCTCCCTTAGATCTCGGAGAGGGAGTGGGTCTAATGCCCAAGGCAGAGTTTGGGAGCCAGGATACCTGGGTTCCCTTCCAGCCTTTGCCTCATTTGCATCTGTCAGGTTCTGAATGGGAGCACCTGAGCACAGGTTGGGGCAGCTCTGGCTGCTGCTTGCTCCTCGCTCTTTGCCCTCCTGTCTCTGCCTCCTCAGACAGAGGCTCTGTGCTCGTGGCTCTGGGTTCACCCAGGTGTCTTTGTCCCACCCCAGACTGGAAGAAGGGCATGGATGTGCCCACGGACATCGCCATCGCCTACYTGTTGCAGTGCAGCTTCTACGGGCACTCCATCTATGCCACCGCCTACATGGACACGTGGCGCAAGGACTCCGTTGTAATGCTTCTCCACCACGTGGTCACGCTGACCCTCATAGCCTTCTCCTACGCTTTCAGGTGAGGTCCCTGGCTGTGACAATGTCCCTCTGCAATGTGCCCGGGCCAGCCTTGGGCAGCTACGCACCAAAAGCTGCAGCTTTTCTGTGCTCACATGCATCTCACGGGCGTGTAGCAGGAGGACTCTTGATGTGGATTTTCCTTTGCYTCCCTAACCGTGCCTCCATGCTACCGCAGCAATCCCAGCACTCACGAGCCGTTGCACAGGGCCAGACCCACCCTGCAGCACGTTGCTGCGCTGTGCCGTGCCACGTCTGGTTGTCTGGATTATTCAGGGAGCCCGTCTGCTCCCAGCGTGATGGACCGCGGGTGCTGGGTGCTAACATCAACCCGCCGCCCCACGCATCTCCCTCCCTGCTCCTCTTTTTCCTGCAGGTACCACAACGTGGGCATCCTCGTGCTCTTCCTGCACGACGTCAATGACGTGCAGCTGGAATTCACCAAGCTGAACGTCTACTTCAAGCACCGGGGGGGAGTCTATCATCGCCTCAATGACGTCATCTCCAACATCGGCTGCCTCACCTTCAGCGTCAGCTGGTGAGTTTGTCTGCCTGATCCCRCTTCCAGCCTTCCTTGCCAGCTTTTGCAATCCCCCCGGTGCCTCGGGGTACAGCCGGCTGGGTTTGTGTGCATGGGAACAAGCCCTTTCAAAAACTGGGAAGAGGTTCCCGCAGAGCCTGACCCCATGCTGGGCTTGGAATCCTTCTGTAGTCACTGTGCCGTCTGTCACCACAGAAGTGCCTGTGAAATCTCCCTTGCAGCATGACAAATGACCCCAGGGGAGGAGGACCTGTTTCCATTTTCCCACTCGCTTGGTTTTAGCAGTAAAAAGCATTTTTGCAAGAAGGAAACGGGACGGAGGCCTGTCCCAGATTCCAGCCTTGCTGTTCCTCTTGGGGCAAGGCAGGAGAAAAARAGATGAAGAACAGAGATGGGTAACTCGCAGGTTGTCACTCCTCATTTGTCCCTTTGTCKTCTTCCTCCCTCTCCGCGGGCTGCTCTGAAAAGCAGAGGTGGCAACAAGAGCCCTCAATTTGAGGGGAGGAGAGCAGCGAAGGTTTTTRGTGATAAACTAGGGATGCACAGGACTAAGAAAACCTTCCAGCTATATTCCCCTCCTGTCCCCCATCCAGTTGAGATAATCTGYGGTGTAGACCTGCCCCTCTACCCTGAGAAAGCCCTTTCTCTGCCCTGCCTCTGGTGCCAAGCCTTTTCTGCCCATAGAAATTGTATTCTCCCTTCAATAGCTGCCCTTTCACAGGGTCTGTGTGAAATCCTGTCTAGAGCCAGACCTGCCAACCCGAGCCAGATGCCAAGAGCAGGGACTGCAAGGGGAGCTGGCGAGGGCTGCCTGGAGGCAGGAGGTTGAGCTGGGGGAAGCTGCGCTGGGTCTCGCGCCTCTCCCGGGATCCCCGTGGGCCGTTAAACCCACCCTGCTCCCTCTGCCCTGGCAGGTTCTGGTTCCGTCTCTACTGGTTTCCCCTCAAGGTGCTCTACGCCACTTGCTACTCCAGCCTCCAGTCGGTCCCTAATATCCCCTTCTACTTCTTCTTCAATGCTCTGCTCCTTGTCCTCACTCTGATGAACATCTACTGGTTTCTGGTGAGTGGGGGGAGCTCAGCAACCCCTACGCTAACTTCTCCCTCTGCTGCTGCTCCTGCMTAGCGACCTGCTGCCTGCCTCTCCTGGGGGCAGCTGGGGGGACTGCGGGGACGGGGGAGGCTTCGGAGGACYGAGGGATGGCTGGGAGGGGAGGAGGGAAGCCCACGTCGGTGCCCGGGGGGCTCCTCTGCRCTGGAATTCAGACTGTCTCGCACCCCGGGGATCCACGGGGCAGGAGCRATACCGGCAGATACCAACAGGCTGGAAGTTGGTACGAGTGTAAATGCTCTGGCATCCCCTGAAGCTTTGGGGAGGGGGTGAAAACAGTGGACTCGGAGGGCTCACGCCGGCAAACTTAACCCTGGGCAGAGCTGGGTAGCATCCGAGTTCATCATCCCGTGGGGATGAAATCAGTTAAGGGTGGTTGCAGGAGCGCTGCCTCCCACTGCTGCAGGTCATCAACCACATCCCAGGGCTTCGGCCATCCCAGAGGGATCTGCCCTGCCCGTCCGGGGGTTGAGGACAGCGGAGAAAGGTCCCGCGTAGCAAATGGGAGTGAGTAGGTTGGGTGGAGCAGCTCTAAGCCTTGGGGTTTGTGGCTGACAGCGTCTCTCCTCCCACAGTACATCGTCCTGTTTGTGGCCAAGGTGCTGATGGGGCAGATGCAAGAGGTGAATGATGTGCGTGAGTACGACGTGGAGGACAGCAAGAAAACCACGACGGCCAAGAAGAAAGAGGCTGGACTCCAGCTGCCCAATGCTCTGAAAGAAGGGTACGTGGGCCGGGGGGGATTACACGCACGCACAGTACCCGTGGGCTGGGGGAAGGGATGCGGGGGGCAGGGTTGGTGGCAGACCTCCCAGGGCTCTGGAGCCACTGTCAAAGGGTTCACCACTGGAAAAACAGAAGGGCAGCAGGATGCCTTGACACAGAGTATRAAACATCGCTGCAAGTATCAGGACGGACGTTGTATCTCGATGCCTAGGCATTGTGGTGTGTCCCTCCGTCTTTCTGTCCCGTGAATCCTCACCCACCCCTTCCCCTGCTCGCCGTGTAGGACTGGTTCTTTGCTTGAGGCTGTTCTCTCTGAGCAGCATCTGCACTTCTTGTGGTGAGCACAAACTCTGGCGAGATGCTGGATCCCACAGAGCAGGTCTGGCTGACTGGGGACAAATTGTCTGCGTGAGCCTGTCAAGACAGGTCTGGCCTCGGTAGTGATTTGTGAAAGTAAGAGAGGGAGAGTCTGTGCGGAGACCAAGGCTCACTGCCTGCCGTACTCTCTTTCACAGGATGCACCTGAAGAATGGACTTGTAAAAGACAAGCGGTTATAAGGGAAGCGTGGCCGCTGCAGCCTGGGCAGCCTGGCTGGATCTGGGGACTGACCCAGGACCCTGCACTCAAACCCAGCAAATGAAAGGCACAAGGAGAACTTCATCCCCGATACCCCTTCATCCCCTGCCTGGAGCCGGGGAAGAGATGCCACCGACAGGATCAGGCCCCTCCCGGGGCTTCCCTGTGACCAGGCTTCACCTGAGGCTGATGTGATTTCTGTAGCCAGTCTGTGCTGGTTCGGTTGAGAGGCTGGTGGCTTTGCTGGTCCAGGTAGGATTTGGAGCTGGCTTTAGGTCCCCTGGTCTTTCTTCTGTCACTCCATCCCTCAGCTATTCTCAGTCCCTTTGTGATTTCCCCTGTCTTTATTGTTGGACCTTCCCACCGACCCTGCCTCAGCAGCCCTGAAGGGTCCTCTGCCCCAGCGTCAAACTGGGGAGGGAAACGTCCTCTCCCCCATTGGCATCACCGTCCCAGGCAAGGGGAGCCYGAAGCCAGCTCTTCTCTAGCTGCCAGGCAGGGACCGGAGAGGTGATGTGATGCACCYCTGAGCCTTCCTCCTCAGGAGGGGTCACTAACACGGAGCTGCCCCCGTACGTCTGGAGGCACAGCACGGTTCCYGTGTGCAGGTCTGCCTGGAAACCCAGCCCTGGAGCTTTATTCCAGCCTCCTGTCCTGCTGGATGAGGGCCAGGAGATTTAATTTGCTTAAAAAGCCTATGTAAGTCTTAGAGTTGCTTAAAAAGCCAGCCCCAGTCCTGCAGGGTCCCGTGCTGAGGGATCTCTAGACCTTTGCCCAGTAATGTCTGCTTGCTCAAGTAAAGAACAAATAGTTTCTGCTCCCCGTGTTGGTTTTCCAGGCAGCACCAGCCCTGAGCCTTGCAGGGTCCCCGAGCCTGGGCTGGGCTGTGGGTCTCTGCTGGGCAGCCCTGTGGATTTTACAGCCCCTCAGACCAAGACTGGCCCATCGCTCTCCTCTCGCGGGGCCGGGACCCTCAGCTCCTGCATCCTCCCTGGGGAGCGGAGCTCCCTCCCAGCCGGGGACAGCAGGCAGTGGGGCGGGGGGGATTCAGGGCATTAATTCCAGGTATCGGAGGGTGGTTAATTGTTTGGGGTTTTTTTCTGTTTGGTCTGTCATTGATTCAACTCATTGTGTGAGCCACAGGGAAAGTTCTTCGGTAAGCAGTGAAATGTGACTGGGGCTGATGGAAACTGTCCCAGGCTGTGGCAGGATCCGTCACCTTCTCACCAGGTCATCGCCTCGGAGGGTCTCAGAGGGCTGCGTCTCCGTGCTTCCGTTCCTTGGCTTTCAAGCGGGATTTGCAGGAAGGAGGAAATGAAGGGAACCGATATCCCAGGCCTCTTTCTGCTCGGCCATAGCGGAGTTGGGGCGGCGAGCGTGCCGGGTTGGGGTAACGGCGGTACTTAGTCAGCACCTGGGTGGGTGAACTGAATTTTRTAGTACCGGCTTGCCCGGGCTTCAACACCTAGCTGGGTAACTCGGCCAGCGTCGCGTGTGGGTGACCTCAGGTGTGCTGCCTGCCGTTTTGCTGGGGTGGCTCGAAGGGGGCCGTGCAACCGGGGGGGCCACGGGGCTCCCTCAGGGACCCCGCGCCGGGAGTGGGTGCTAGGGGTGGGTGCTGATGGCTTTCCGTGCTGGCCCTGGGGCTGCGTCTCGTGGRCAGGGACCCGAAGCAAGAGTGTGATGATTTGGTGTGCTGGAAGTTGATGMCCTTAAAAGAGAAGTGTTGGATGCTGTGATTGGGGAAAAAAAAAAAGCTGATTTGGGAGGAGGGAGCAAGAGGAGACCCAGATCTGTGTCTCCCTGTGGATCTGGGTGGGACGTCAGCAGTGGGTGGGAGCAGTGAACGATTTGCCGGCAGCTTTGTGTGGGGAAGAGCAGCCTCTTCCCTGCTACCAAGGACTTTGTTGTTGGACCTGGATGGTGTGGAGATATGGGAGAGRTTGTAGGAGCTCAGAGGGAGGAGGGCAGCTGCCCCTCTGCCACCCAGCCTCAAAGGGTTAACAGGTCCCGAGGAGCCTGGAGGGACSGTTCACACCCTCTGCCCAATCCTGGGAATCCCTCTGTGCTAATTGAGCACTAACCGGATCAAAGACTCCAATCAGGCAATCAACACCCCCCGGCCCCTGTCTTCAGGTCCCCAGCCCCGGCTGCTCTTTGTCTGCGGGAAGGAGAGCAAAGCAACGATGTGGCTTCTCCCCGCACACGCCAGCTTTAGAGCCGGCCTTGCCTGGGCTCTCCTTAGCGTGCTTCTGGGGATGGAGTTAAGTTTGCAGGAAAGTTTACTGTTAAAATCYTTGGGTTTGAGCGCCAAGCCCAGCCCGAAAAGCCCCGTTCCTGTGCCGTCTGTGCTCTGGAGGATCTTCCAGAAGAGAAAGATGCTGCCTTCTACAAACAAAGACCTGGCGGATGGTTGTAGGGTGGAGGAATTTAATGTCCCTGGGAACATCATCCGTGTCTTCGCTGACCAAGGTACAGAAACGCTGTGGTTTGGGTCCTGTCTTTTGGAAGCTCCTCGGATCTCTGGGCTGGGAGACTTTGTTCCAGTCCTTCCTTTTCTGTCTCTTGGGTGTAGGTAGGAGAGGCTGGGGGAGGACAGAGCAGTGGCCAGAATCAGCCTCCAAGAGAAATCACTCCTGTGTAAAYTCTGGTCCCTCTGGATGTTGTAGATAATTATTTACAGTTTAGAAACGAGTCAGTAGACCAAGGCAGCGGGCGAGGGTGTAGAGCTGTGTAAGGATCTGTCCTGGGGTCACCTAAAGCAGTCCAGAGATGCTGGTTTGCTCGTAGGTGACTTGGCTTGACCCGTTGGGCTCGCGGTGGTGGAGGTGACCCCTCGCCTGGGCAGTGGTAACGTGGCTGTGGGTGCAGCGATGAGACCAGCGCCTGGCTCCGGGTGGGGGTGGGGTGCTCGGCCATTTGGCCGCGTGTCCCCCCTCCTCCTTTTTGTCCTCATGCCTCTGGCTGACCGTGCGGCACATCTGGCCGCTTCAGCCTCTCTGAGCCGTTCTCAGTTACATGGGAACTGTTTGGTCGGTGTCCTTTAGGTCTCAGGACACCACGGAGCTCACTTCTCCTGTGGTTCCAGGTTTCCAGTGGAAACCTAGGGCTGGCTAAACCGGGCAGCTTACCAGCTCCTGAAGCGTGCTGCTATTTGCCCTCCTTTCCCCTCCATCCCAAACGGCCGGCACTCGCAACCACCCCCCTGTCCTGGGGGGAGATAYTTACAGCTGGGCAAAAATAACGCACCAAGGTGTTAAGTAGCATCTAGAGGAGGCGCTGGAATGGCTGTAGCATCCCAGTGCCGCAGGCTGGAGCCCAGGCCAGCATTTGTGCCTCCAGACCTTCCTGAAGGCCGTGCCACCGGGCTGATGGCCCTTACTGCAGCCTGCTCATCTCGATCCGACGACTGCGGGTGTGCTTGGCTGCCCGCCTCCGTCAGCCCCATCTTCCTCTTGCTGTGCAGCCGAGAGCTTAAATTGGAGCACTGGGAGGCTGCTCCTGCTCGGTGTGACGAGGGTTCAACCACCACCACCTCTATTTCTCCTTCTTTGTCAGGCCACTTCATTCATAACGGGCAGCCCCAGAGGTTGCTGTGTCTGCAGAAGCGTCTGTACTTCAACCTCTCTGTGCTGGAGGAGGGCGAGCGCTTGACGATGGCTCAGCTAGAGATCAAATTCAGCCACAACTCCTACCACACCTCCAGCCAGGGGCAGGTTTTTGAGCTGAGGCTCTACCAAACCTCCCAGATGTCTCTACGGGGGATGCCCTCCCAGGAGCACGGCCGAAAGCTGCTGGTGGAGCAGTCCTTCGCCCAGCTGCACAAGTCTCTCCTCTTCAACCTGAGCGGGGTGGCGAAGGACTGGAGAACGTACAGCAGGAACCTGGGCTTGATCCTGGAGATCTCGGTGAGCGGCGGTGATGGTGCATCAGCCCTGGCGAGCAGGGGGGTGCAGAGCCTCTGCGCCAGCATYGACTCCTTCCTGGACACCTCTCTGCTGGTGGTGACCCTCAGCCAGCAGCAGTGCAAGGCTTCCAGGAGGAGGAGAAGTGCTCACTACACCCCCGTCACCCTGAGCAACCTCTGCAAGCCCAGGCGGCTTTACATCAGCTTCAGCGATGTTGGCTGGGAGAACTGGATCATCGCCCCGCAGGGCTACATGGCTAATTACTGCCTGGGCGAGTGCCCCTTTCCCCTGACAGCGGAGCTGAACAGCACCAACCACGCCATCCTCCAAACCATGGTGCACTCGCTGGACCCGGAGGGGACCCCCCAGCCCTGCTGCGTCCCCGTCAGGCTGTCCCCCATCTCCATCCTCTACTACGATAACAACGACAACGTGGTGCTGAGGCACTACGAGGACATGGTGGTGGATGAGTGTGGCTGCAGATAGCGGAGCGGCTGGGGGAGCGTGTGCCGCGGGGTCCCGGCTGAAGCGTTGAACGATTGATGGAATAAATCCAAGTGTGTTAAATCCCCTCTGTGCTGGTGTTCGGGGAGTTTCCCGTTGGTGCATTGAGTGTCGGAGCTCCCCCCTGGGCTGCCCTTCTCCACGTGCGGCCGGGGAGGAGGTCTGGCACGAAGGGATCGCTTCTGGAGTTGTGATTTAGCAATAGGTGGGTGCTCGGCCCTCCCAGCAGCCGTCTGCCGCGGCCCGGGGACCGTTACGGGATTATGATCAGGTCTGATGCTGGTTGTCTGTTCCGTTCTCCGTGGGCAACGGTGGCACCAGGCTGTGAATCCCAGACCCCTCGTGCTTGGCYGAGCTGCTGCTGGTGCCAGCGAGGCACCCGCGGCGGGAGAGCGGGAGCAGGGCTCGCGCTTTTTGGCTAAATGCTGCAGCTTGCTTAGTGCAAAAAAAGAAAGTGTTTTTTTTTTTTTTTTTTGTGAAATGATGCTGGTGGTTCCCCGCAGCCTGGGTGCGGGGTTCGGCTGCAGTGCGGCCGTGCCGGGAGGAGGTGGTGCGGCAGCTCCGGTCCCGCCGCGGGAAGAGGTGTCAGGGCAGGAGCTGCGTCGCTGCGTGACTGACTCCCTTCCCGCAGCGGAGGCAGAGCCTGGAGGAGCGCGGGTTTCTCTTCTGGTATTTTTATAGGGGGTGGAYGTGGTTCGGGGGTGCTGGGAGCCGCGGTCTGGGGGCAGGTTGCTGCGTGACAGAGGTTTTTGGCTGAGGAAAGGGGTAAAGCAGGGGGACGTGGTGCCCCTGTGCAGGGGTGGGCACGGGGTGGTGCAGTGGAATTYGTGGCATCTTGTTCCCTCCCAGCCCGCTGTGAGGCAGGGGTTAATTTACCTCATTTGCAAATTGATGAGACTGGGGTGGGGGGGGTGTGTCCCCTGCTGCAGGCCCAGCCTGAACCACGGCTGGAGCCAGATGGCAGCCGAGCATCGGGCAACGAGCATCGGGCAATGGCAGCTCCGCAGGGCGCAGCCGCGTCACAGCCCTGGTACGTCAGGCACCACGTTCGCGCGGTTGTGCATTTTAGGGTTATTTTTGGTTTGGATTTTTTTATTTGTTTTTTGGTGTGTGTTTGTGGTGGTTTTTTTTGTGTGCGGTTGGCTGTGGTACCCAGCCCGTTGCAGCAGCGTGGCTGTGCTCTTACCGACTCYGTTTAATGCCACTGACGGGAGCTGGCCGAGCGGTGTTGGGCGGCGGGGACCCAGCTTTGCACCATCTCTGCTGAGCAGCGGTGTCACCGACAGAGTTGTTGCCTCTCTTGTCCCACCTTTCGGCACGTGGGCCGTGCCATCTTACKGCAGCTGGGGGCTTAAAGCCTGGGCAGAACTGCGGAGCTGCTCTCCCTGTGYGCGCTGGCCAGTGTTCAACAGCCGAGCTGATGCTGGGCTGGGGTTTGGCACCAGCCCTGGCACACCTGCAGCTTTGCTTTTTTGGGGGGCAAAGGGGGGGGACAGAAAAGGAATCTGCGTTAGACTTGAATATTTTTTTTTTTTTAAATGTGACCCTGACAACATAGCATAGATTATTTTTTTTGTGTGTGTCTTTGTACCGATGTTGTATTGCCTCCAAGGTCTGATGAAGTATTACCAAGCTAAGCTGGGCCTTCTCCCTCCAGGGAAGCACTAAAGGTTTAACCACTGTTGGGTTTGCAGAGGAAACGTCGCCCTGTCCCGTGACAGCGTTTTTGCTAACACACACCCCGGAACTGTGTAGCTGAAGACCAAGACTGGAGTAGCTCGAGTACTTTAGTTGTGTAGCGTACTAATGTTTTCACATCCAAATGTGTTTCTTGACCGTGCCATGGACTAGCAGAGAGCTCAGGGCAGGTCAGCCCTGAACAAGAGCTATGCTGAAACCCATTTCAAGCACTTAAATGTTTTAAGGGCTTAGAGTAGGACTTMACTAAAGCAAGCAGGAGCCATTTCTTCCAAATTTAAGATGGGCAGGACTAAGAACACCTCTAAGTGTTAGTGGCAGACTAAGGSCTTTAGGGCTCAGCTCACTTAACACGGAGTGGGTACGGCAGACTGCTTACCTGGTTCTCCACCATGGCAGAGGGCAACTGTCCCCCCCAGTCACCCCCTCCCAACATTAAGAACCTGGGGAGCRGTGTAAGGAGGTGGCCGGGGCAGCTGTAATGAGCTTATCCAAGAGCGGGGCCGAGACCAGGCCTAAACCCTGAAGCTGCATTTCAGCAGACGCTGAGCTACTCCTGGGGCAGCCTCAGCCCCAGGACCGGAGCCAGGCCAAGCTTTGCTGAGCAGCCACCTCCACCACAGGTAAATGCCATTTCCATGTTTACCGCAGCCCAGGGGAAGCAGGAGATCTCCCACCTCTAGAACCAGCCCTTCGCCACTCCTGCCCCCCCTGCCTGGGCACAGACCCCCGCCACGGGGCACTGAGCCAGAGGAGGCGGGGGGGTAGGGCACTTAACAGATTTTTTTCACGGTTCATTTGCTTACCCATGTACGCTGTGCACACACCCCACTTTTGTACTAGTCTGTGTTTAAAAAAAAAAAAGTAATAAACTTGGAAGTTTATACAATCAGACTAAGTTTTAATGAATGTTGCATGGTTTTATCATTGAAAGTTAGGGGCCACCTTGAATGCAAGAGCTGTTTATTACTATTTTATTGATGACAAACAGGTTTAAAACAAACTGAGACAAAATCAAGAAAGAGTAACACCGTGCTAGCACTGATGTCTGGATTTATAAAACTCAGAGTAACTGCTACAAAGGAAAAAACCAGCACAAAGCAGAGGCAAGCATTCCCATCAGTGAAATAAAGGGGGTGAGGGGAGAGGAGGGGTTACATTACTCAATGGATTGCATTGCACAGAGGGTTACAGCTTAAACCTATCGGAAAAGTCTATGCAACTACGCAGCCTACAGAAGGAAAAAAAATTAAAAAGCCCTTCGGCAATGTTAATAAATAAAACAGTCCATCTTACAAGGAAGGAAGGTGGCCTGTGTCTCCATTCTTTCACATTTTAGAAGTCTAAACTCTGGAGGCTTTTTATGAGAAAAGAATGGTTTTCATTTCTGGAAAGTTCTTTTGCAGTTCTCGAACTATGTTCGCTGCAGGACTGAATGAAAATTTTGAACACCTGTTCCGTGTTTATGTGCACGTTACTCACRGTTTGTGGGTACGCTACACCAGGTCTGCACTGGGGGAGAGACACTCTCGAAAAACTACAGCAAATACAGGTTATGAAAGCGGGTCAACAGTCTACAGAAAGGACAGTAATGAAAGGGCTTTCCCCCCCAGTTACAAAAAGTGGGTTTTACGTCATTTAAGTACATTCATATGAGAGGTATTTTGAGTTTCCCCAAAAAAAAGACTAGAAACACTTGGAGCCCTTTGAGTATAAAGCTAACTTAATTCAAACTTTAAAAACACCTAGGTTAGTGAATCACACTCTACTGTTCTTCGCCAATTAGGAGGTAGAGGTTAGTCTAATTTAGGGATCTGATAAAAATGGGTCTGTAGGAATTTTAAATTCTCTGCGCTGTTTCTAAAAAGGTTTAGACAGAAATAAAATGCTCCCAGTGTTCCCATATGACTTATTTAAGACATGGGTACAACTTAGAAATTGGATGGCTTCTCTTATGTGCTGTTTTTTTCAGTTTTGACTTCCAGCTATTTCTCAAGCCAGCATTGATGGCACAGCCGTGTCCACTACCTGAAAAATAGGCTCCGGGTTTGGTTTTCAACACCTGAATCTTTCAGCTATCTGCATTAATCACCGAAGAAGCCACACAAAAGCCTAACCCATTATCTCTAATTAATTATACCCAGCTATCAGAGGCCACCTTCCAACAACTGCCTGCTTTGTCCATTTTTCCAACCTGCTTCGGTAACATTATAGAGTCTTTACTTCAGAACCAATATAATCCCCAGTTTCCACTACTCCTTCCCCAGGTCTGAGGGAGCGAGTCAAGCAGGCCTGTTAGCATCTTTTCCTCCAGGGCCGAAGGGCACAGGAACCCATCCCCTTTCAAGCGCAAAGTTCATCTTACAGAAAGGCTTGTTTTTCACAGAGTAGAGTCCAGACAGTAGCCAATTAAAGCATACAGAAAACACTTTGAAACCCTCCTCCTGCTCGAGCGCGCAGGCTCCTTTCACTCTAACTGCTATCCAATGTAGGAAGAAGAGGCTGATTGCTGCAACTTTTAATCACACTGAAAGTTCTCAAGGTTGGTGCTCTAATTTAGTTTTGTTTTAAACTTTTTGTAAGCTTCTCAGAACAAGGATCTCCCAGGTCCACCACTAAGAATTCAGAGACAAACTTCTAAAAATTCAGTGCTCCTTTGAAAGAATCTCTTTAAAACCACCTTGTCACGAAAGACCCGTTCAGAATGTGGGCGACACGATGACACTAGGATTTCAGAGCCAGTGTTGGACAACAAAACCTGCATCTCAGAGTTGAGCATCAGCTATGTTCCGCTGGATTTCTGCTTGGCTGGCTGTCACTTAGTCAGGAACTCTCCCTCTCTCTCAAGATACTCTGCTTCTAAAATGTAAACAGTTACTGCTAAAATATAGTACCCCTTTAAAACGAGAACAACTCTGAGATGAGGGTTTTCCTCTCCCCATCTGCTCTGAAAAGTAATGCCCTGCTCGCAAAGAGAAGTATGGAATGAAGTGAAACCTGCTTAAGGCCCTTCTCTCGAGCTTGTTGACTGGGGGAGCAGGGACTCGGCTGACCACTCATTTCAGGGTGAGTTGCCTTCCCAGTGAGGCGCCAGCCAGTCCTTCGGTGCTCTCTCTCCTCTCCGGTCAGTCTCCTTGTCTCAGTGAGCTAGCAGTGGGCTCTCTCGCGCGCGCTCCTTTCTCTCTCTCTCTCCTCTCCGTTGGTTGGTTTCTTTCTCCTGTTGCTCTCACACAGTGGTGCTTCAGTTTTAGCAGTGGAAAACAGGTATCCATTTTATTTTATTTTTTTTATTACCCAGAATAAAATGCTGATGAACTAAGCTCCACACAAGCTTAGCTCTTCTTCCTCAACCTGAAAGCAGGAAAGCAAAACAAGAGCTGCATTAGGGATGTCACTCTGAAGACAAATACCGCGTTCATGAACTTGGATCAGGGAGTAGGAAGCAGAGGAGTGAACCCCGGGTGCCTTACACTCTAATACTGTGACAGTCCCGTCACTCCGCCATGTTGATATGCACGTTCACCCTGGTAAGTAGAGTCCTGTGACAGCGCCACGTCAATCTGAGATTTAAACTCATCACCAAGGTAACTGTCCTGAAAATGAAAGTGCGTGTTAAGCCTCTAACTCGTTATCAAGCTCCAGTGCTCCCTTACAAAGCAGAATACCTGGCAGCCAAGGGTAATGGTAAAGTCTGAGAGGTTTTGTTGGGGTTTTTTTGGTTGGTGGTTTTTTTTTTTTAATCTGCTATTTTTGCTGCAGAATTTCTATAAACACAAAAGTTTTTGCGATAGCTGGCTGTTGAACAGGCAAGCAGTTCAAAGTTAAGGCTCGAGTTGAAGACTCTACACGCAGCATTTCACTAAAAGTAAAACGCCTGAGTGTACTTGGAGAGTCCACCAAGTGGAAGAGTATGAAGTGCTGTGGCCGAGTCATTGAAAATGGTTTTAGTTTCCATTTTCCTCAGTATTARGAGACAAGGATGTGCATGCACACAGATCACTGACATAAAACCCAGGAAAAAGGGCAGACTACATGTCAAATTCCGCTTACCTGTGATAATTCTGGTTGGGAGAGCCCAGGCTGACTCATCTGTGATGGCTGACTCATGGAGATATACCCCTGAGTCAGTGGACCCTGGGAGAAAGGCTGGGACACCACGTCTTGGCTCGCTTGGCTATTTGGAAGGTTTGACTGACTAGTTCCAGGAATCCCAAAACGATTTTTCTGGCGCCCGCCACGACCAGTCTTTCCTTTTGGTGCCCCACGTCCTGGAAAAGCATTTATTCCAACCAACAGTGAGAAGTCTTACACATGCAAACGTCTTTCTATAAAGCCTTGATCGCTTGCAAGAGGCACCGTTTCATACGTACTCCAAAGGCGGAACCACCAGCACAGACATGGCAAAGGGACACTCWCTGGAGGCTGCAGTGCTGCGGGGTTTGTACTCCGTACAACTCAGATAATTACTCAGATTCATTACCTACTCTCACCAGCACTGCCGCAAGAGTAGCAAAACCCATTCTCCGACTTCAGACCCAAAATGCGGCTTTTGTCACGTCGCCCTTGCCCCCGTACCTGCGGCTGGTCCGTTAGCCTGGCCGAAGTATCCCGGTGGCGGCATCGGTGGCATCACGAGGTTGAAAGGGATAGGAATGTTCATAGCAGTGACGTGGCTGGGGCCAGCGCTAATCATCCCGATCTGGTCGTGGGTTTGGAAGTACATGTTGGATGGGCGCCCTGGGGAGGGGAGGAAAAGCCACAGTGATTTCAGGCGTCCTGAATATTTAAAAATCAATTCATATTCCTGCTTTTAACAGTAATGGGAGGACTCGGGAGCAGGGTAAATCAGAACCAGAAATTGAAAGGACAAGCCTACCGCTGCCAAGAACCACCAATATTTCCAGTTGACCGTTTATTCCACACGTGAAAAAATTCAGACTCATCTAACACACGTTCATCCCTACACAGTTACTCATCTCCAGCACCATCTAAGATTCCTGAAATGCTTACACACACACACACTCCCTTTCCCCCCCATTTTTCCCTTGCTCTGCAGACATCAAGTTAGACTGTAGGGACTTCTATGTACGAAGTCCAGGCACATCATGAACATTTTCAGTTCCTAAATTCCATATTTTTCGTAGTGGCTCTTCAAACATTTAAAAGTTTGAAGTCTGTAAGATACCATACCCCAGGGGCTAGTTGGGGAAAAGAAAATAAATCTATAAAGGTGTTAATTTTGATAGCTTCCTTTACCTTGACTGCTCCGGTCATAGACAGATCCTGGAATAATAGCCTCACGTGCATCATACATGGCAGTAGTCATGAAACGAGCACCCTGGAAGCATTAGGGGAGTTAGACAAAGCCTTTGTACAGAAAACTCTGCACTCCAAGTTATTTTGGGTAAAAATCCAGCTAAACTCCACAGGTAATGCATACTTTGCAAGTACTGAGGAAACTAACTAGTTCTAATACACGGAAAACATCCAACTATCATTTCAACTACATCATGACAACAAAAAAGAAGATTCTACAGGCAGCCTATCTCAAACTGAGAAACGCTTGATGAATTATCAGTCTACTTTGAGGTTTGATGCTAGTTCTTCCCTTGTTCTATTCCWACCACTGTCATCCTGTGCTGGCTGACAAGCTTCCCCCCGGCAATGAGTACTTATGTTAAAGGATCAAGTATAAAATTTGCAGGTTGAGGATTAAAGTACAAGGCTATTAAGTACATATGCCTAATGAGCTTGCCATTTCTACACAACACGGGTTACTTTATGTTTCACCTCAGAAGTTACCCCCCCATAAAATTCTGCAGTAAATAAAGAGCAATAAAAAAGCACCAGAAAGGCTTTTCTGCAAGCACTCAACTTAGAAACAGCTGAAGCAGCAACTTACTTGAGTCACACTGCATTAACTAGGCAACAAAAATGGAAAGTTACGGGTGTGTGAGGCTATGTGGGTGACTATTTATTCCATCCATTTACAATTGATCAATCAACCCCCAATTGCTTCATGCCACAAAGATCTGAGAGACAGGAGAGGTCAACTTACTGGGTTGATGGTATTGACAAGTTTCCGGGGCTTGCTGAACTGCATAAGGCTTTCCCGGAGGTTATTCAGTGGTCCCTCCACCAGAACCTTCTGCTCCTTGTAGTAATTCAGCAGGTGATTCCAAAGCGGTTGTTTAGACAGCGCTTTTGGRTTCCCAACAATAATTACTCCATACCTGTACAACAGCAGACAGAGAAATGAAAATTAACTTTGACTAAAAATAACGTCATGTTACCTATTAATGTCAGGACAGCCTCGAAGTCAATCCCTTTTGCAGTAAATCCCGGCACGGAACAGAAGCCCGTGACAGTAGGTGTAGGAGACCCTGGCACAACTGTTTTGTTTACAGCAGATTATTTCTGTAGCGTGACAAAACACTTGAAAGGAGATTGCTGCAGCCAGTTTCTCAATAATCACAAGCTTCCTTTCGCAGGCTTGCCAAACACGTCAGCGTACCCAACCAGCCACACTGTMTTGGTTTAAAGCTTGCAGAAACCACGGAAGCCAACCAGCATAGTAGTGACTCCACATTACCCTTCTCAGTAATCAAATCTATTTTAAGAGAAGCAAAGTGGTAAAAAAAAGATATGGTTGCTGGAAAGGCTAAAGCAGCAGATGAAGGGAAGAGTTCTGTCCTGCAAACGAAGGGGAACAACGTGKCGGCTTCTACAAACTACTGATGCCAAACGGTAACACTGATCAAGTTGAGATTGCTCTTGTAAATTGTAAGGAATGTGGAAATCATTCAAGGCTCCCTGAAACCAGGCGGGGACGGGCCTGTTACCCACAACACACAGACCTTTTGGTAGTCGGACTGTATCGATGCTTTAGCAGGCTGAATTAGGTCTCTAGAATAGATAAAAGTTTGCCCAATTTTACTTCACCTTGCTCTTGTAAGAGCTACGTTAAGACGCCTGGGGTCATTCAGAAACCCTATTCCTTGGTGTTCATTGGCCCTCACGCAAGAAAGGATAATGAAGTCCTTCTCTCGTCCCTGGAAGGCATCCACGCTTGCAATTTCCACTTCCTGAAACAGAGGAAAACACGTAAATCACGGAAGCACGGKGCAAAACAGTTATGATACCAAGAGGCATTACAAAATGCGTTGGCTGTGCACTAGCAGTTCCCATCATTTGACAAAAATGTTATTTTTGTAATGACGAATGATTTGATAATTCCACTGGTCACTAAATAGTTTCCCTAAAGGAGAACAGACAGTCTCAGTTTGGGACAAGTTACTTTTATGTTCACTGTTTTATGGTTCTCATATTCCCCCAAAACTGGCATTTGCACTATGGAAAGCATCCCTTTTCTAGGTATGTTGCCAAAAAGACTTCTGACTATTCCAAAACCTCGTAGTAAGACAGCTCCAAATTAGTTCTGCTGCTCCCAGCTACCGAGAAGCCTGAATCAGAGGCACAGATCATTCCTGGCAGAAGTAAAAGTATTTCCAYCAAGTTTTCCTTCAGTGAAAACACTGACCAAGTTCTCAATATTGCAAAACAGACTATATTAAACATACAACCGCCCTGTTTGTAGCAACAAATTTTAATGTTTGGTAGAGGAGTTCCACTGATGGGAGGACAGATTCCCAAGCAAATAAACAGTACGACCATCAGAATTTATGGAGCTTGGTTTCCTGCATGTCTCTTGGCTTGATGCTTTTATSTAAGACACAAGCTGACTGAAGCTTTTCCACAGCTGAAGCACGAATAACCTCTCCCTCCTGTGCCTCAACGAGTCCTTAGAGGATGGACTCACTGAAGCCTTCCTTTCAACAGAGACCTTAAGAGGGCTTTCGCCTTCATCTGGCCAACGGCTCCCCTGACACTTACTGGCATTTGATACCTCCTACACTCTTCTCCCTGGTCTATTTTAACTACAATCAACTAAAGCACTCTCAAATTGCTAAAGAATAAACACAGACTGACGCCTAAGAAGCCAGACTAAAAATGAAAATACCGTGAAGTTTCACAATATCTGACTTTTCTAGCTTCTCTGCATCCAAGTGTTCTCGTTTGTGCAATGACTGTACCTGGTAGAGCTTTGTGTGCAAGGAACCGCTGAACTGCATGTACTGCACCAGATAGGATCGTTGACCTTCATAAGGAGTAATAATGCCAATCTGATCTGGTTTGGCACCAGCTTTCAATAGCTTCGTAGTTATCTTCTCCACATTGGCAGCTTCCGTCCTAAAAAGAGAGATTTCTTTATCTAAGGAGAATCAAAGCATCAGGTCTAACTTTTTACAAGTTCACGGGTCTAAAAAACTTGAACATATAATGCTGTGCTAGCCTTTTGTCACAGAGGCTACTTCAAGAAAAAGATCAATTTTACACTGCACTGCTCGAGCACTCCGATTAATTTGGCTTAAGCTTTGCAGGAACATTCACCACTATCACCTCTTGACTTAGGCCACGCACAGATATTCTCAGCCAGAGGAACACAGGCAAAAGCCAACACCTCAAAAAAAGGTCTCGGAACGATACAGAAGTTTCTCCTTAATATACACTTCCACCTTCTCAGAACTACACAACTACACTTCCTGGAACAGCAAAATTAATGGTGGCCATTATTCTGAAACAGAACTTCTTAGTATAGTAGAGTTAAATGTACACATGTACTTCGCGTGAGATCATTAAAAGTGTTCCAGCCTGCTGCACAAACAGATCCTTCAGTTGCTTTATCTTAAAGTTTTAAATATAGAATGTTTTTAATGCCAATCTCCCTGTCAGCCAACTATTGTGCCATTTGTTTGTGCACAATCTGGCTTGCCGCGTTCAGCAGTCTTGCACGTGCTGTTCATGAAACAGAGGCTAAAAATATCACAGCAGATATTTTTTCTTAAGTTGGTGAAACTTGGAACAAATGCATACGACCAAGAGGAGCAAAACGTTTCAAGCTCACTCTTTGAAAAGAAGTTGGAATGTGCAGAGAAAAGGAATAGAAAAAGAAAATTAAATTCCCATCCCTTTCACACCCTTACCAAAATCTAAGACTTATGACTCTTCTTCAGGAGCTATTGGAATTTTGGCTTTGAAATGAGACTGGATCAGCATTTCCTGCTGCAGCTGCAGTCAGTTTACTTGCCAGCCCAAATTCATCCCACATATTAGGCAGTTAATTCTCCCATGCTCCTTATGCTACCAGTGAAGGAAAACACACACCTCCACAGAACAATTCAGAGCCACTTAAGAGCTGAACTGCTCCCACCAGAGATGCCTTTTTCGCTTCGTTTACTGTAAAGGGAGCCTGGGGCAAACCAACTCCGAAATGCAGCTCAGCCTGCACTATCCTTGAGGGCAGCTTTTATTAAAAAAGCACACAAGCAATTTCAATCACAGCTGTTAACAGGAAACAGCATTTTATTAATTTAGAAGGAGTACTGCAGAACGTAAGAATCAATAGCACCGAAGTACTGTATCCCAGCACACAATACATTTGAGGTCTGTGGGTTGGCTCATTTGAAGTACAGATACCACCTTCACAGAAACAGAAAGTAACTCTCCTTCAAAAACACAAGCCTTTATTTAGCTGTTATGCCTTYAGTCACATAGCAAGGCATCACAAGTTATGGTGAATACAGAATATTATGAATTTTGTTGCAGAGATTCTGAAGGATAGAGAAATGCTTAGGTATTTGGTTTGCAGTGGGAACTGTATATTGCACTTGCCCTTGACTTCGTTAATTGTGACTGTCTCCAAGGGATGTTGCAGGATTATTAACAGATTCATTTAACAATCTCCTTTACATTTGAGATACTTCAAAATACTTCATCCCAGTGTAAGTTTATAGCTCAGTGTGGAATTTTGTTTACCTGTTCAAGTAAGAGGTGCCTGAGCTGGCAATTTCTTCCTGTCCTTGTGTAACATAGAAAAACATGGGCTTATCTGGCTGTGGCCACTGGAAATCAAAACCTTTTTTCACACGGTCCGCTGAAGAGCACAAAAAAAAGTAAGTAAAAAAAGTTAGCATTGCTGTACTAGCAAGAACACTCATTTTCATATCAAAGCACCTTAAAGACTCAAAATTGAGTGCAGTGGCAATTCTCTTTTTAAGCGAACGTATTAAAAAACTCATCTAGATTAAAGAATCCTTCCTTTGACCCTTAATGAATGGAAAAGAAAGTAATTTGCAGAAGTACTATTCTTGCTTACCTGCAGTAACACCATTCTGGAGTGAGCCCTCGTAGAAGATATTGGATGGAAAAGCACTGAGCGCAGGATGCATGCGGTATTGCACCTGCAGGCGAATCGGACGAATCCCCAGCACCACAAGCCTCTCGAAGAGAGACTGCGACAGCCCAGCCTTGGCAGCTTTTTTACACATCACCACAGGACCAAGCTGGCAGTGGTCACCTACAAGAATAAGCTGTGGGACAAAGTTTGATCTCCGTTGGTATTTTCTGAAACTTGCCCAATAGCTAGAAACAATAGCAATATCCTACTATAAAATATATTTGGAACTMATCAGTGCGATTTGTAATAAGCCTCAGATCCAATCTAAGGCTTATAACCCTTTAGTGTCAGCCAGCTATTCAGCTGATCATTTTCRAATAAAACCTTATTCAGTCTCCAGATTGTTCCAACAGGACCAGTAAGTTTTAGGCAAACGTTATGCCATGGAAACAGAAAACTAACAGGACTAACACAAAATAAAGTAATTTAGATCTATATTATGGAATTGTCTTCCATGAAAGGAGAGGGTTTTGTATCCCTACATGCCTACACTGTGAATGTTACTGCTTGATGCTACTTACTCTATTTATAAACTCTATTTTCTTTAATGRAATCCAATGGCTCCTACCTGCTTTGCCCCCAGGACGACGGGCACCATGCACTCTGGCTCAGTAGCCTGTGTGCTTTCATCGATCAGAATGGAGCGGAACTGCATTTTTGCAAGTCTTGGATCACCAGCTCCCACACACGTGCAACAGATYACATCTGCGTTCTGAGACAGAAATGCAACTGAAATTAGTCAAGTAGGATATCAATGGACAGTATTTCTACATGGAAGAGTATTCAATACCATTCCAGGAATCCCCCCAAAAGTTAAATTGTACTCTGATCACCACCAGCAAATTGCAACTAAGCCTCAAGTGGCAGAAAGCAGTTATTTAAGCTGCTAGAACCAATGGAACCTTACCATAAGTAATTCACGCTCTGCTGTTCGTTTCAGCGCACGGTAACGTTTCTCATCAGCAGACGACAGTTCTCCAGTTTCATCTTTAAGCTGCTGCAGTTTCTGAAGCTCTGGCATGCTGAAAAAAAAAAAAAAAAAAGAAATTTTGCTTTAGGGCCTAGTTAACAACTTGGTAGGATTACAGTGGAACTCATTTGTAAAACTAAATATGACATGTATAGAACCAAAAATGTTATCACATCAAGCAAATACATGTTGTCATCATTACACAGTTAATCAGTTGTGTCCATCACAACACTTAAGCTGGTTTTTTCGTTCCCCTGCCCCCCTCAACCATTTCTTACCTATCCATGTTTCTGATCTGGTTATGCAATGCCAAGAAGGATACAGGAGAGTCAATTGCCTCACGACTTTTAGCACACAGACGAACCACTTTCAGTCCAGTTTGATGGATCTTCTCAGTCAACTGATCTACAGCTATATTACTCGGAGCGCAGACTAACACAGGCCTTGAAAAAAATTAAGCAAAAAGTAAGTCTCAATGAGCTGTAATCTTTTTTCCACTAGACCTGTAATAAAATCATGTGTTACGACACATGTCCCCTAAAAATATGCTGGGGAAGAATTTTTTCTGAAATAAGAACAAGTCTTCCCAGAAAAATACACTTCTAGAAAACCTTTTCAGTTCAATGACACGGATTATTTTAATTTTTAAAATCAAGTCGATTCCTTTSACCATTAATAAAGTAACCTCAGACATACAGATTCAGAGAGAATAGTTCTTACCCATTGCCCTGTCTAGCCAGATGATAGACGATTGTGGCTGATGTCACTGTTTTTCCAGTACCAGGRGGACCCTGAATAAGGCTCAGAGGACGCTGCAGGACAGTCTTCACAGCATAAACCTGTAAGAATTTTATTGCTATTTAGCATTCAATGCGTAGGAAGTTCCAGAGTTGTTCAACCTCTATTCATAAATCCTTTATCGTATTCTTCATGTGTAGTAAAAAGGAGATGAGGTTACCTGAGAATGGTTGAGATCAGGAAGTCCTTGTGCTGTAAAGCGCTTTGGCAACTGGCATTTAATAATTACATCCTCTACCTCATGACCTAACAGTTTGTGATAGATGTACCCAGACACTGAAGTCTCATCYACAGCGAATGTTTTTAAAGCACTCTGCATTCTGAAATGAGGGAAGGACAGGGAAAAAAAAATCAGTATGACCTCAAATACAACTACCCACAAGTGTCCTACACAAAGGTTAATCAGACATCAGGCACAAATTAAAATACACCCTGGCAAAAGAGAACAATGTAGAGCACTTACTAACAGAATAAAGAGACAAAAGTTAAGACTCCGAGAACACGGATCTTGTTTTTCCCCATGTGAATACTACRAAGTATTATAATCAGAAAAATCTGTAGAGAAACACCAGCCTCTGACAGAATCTGCAATAGTAATTTTAGGCGCAAGATTTGAGGAAAATTTGTACTCAGTGTATCTCTTTCAGGATAATACACGAAGTCCTATCTTACAAAATGCAGTACAGACATGTCTGAAGCCTGTTRACCCCACAGCTGACTCAAATGCCTTGAAATTTCAGCTAGTTAAAGCRATTCAAAGTTTAGGAAGGCCAACTAAAATCAGAGAGCACTTCATGATGGAGCAGTGTTCAGGAAGCTGAACTACAAAGCAGTTTTTCTTCTTACATTCCAAGAATTCCATGTATTTGCAACAGACCTTAAGTGTGCCTTCAAAATGAGAAAAACTGACAGTTTGATGGCATTCAGATTAATTCCATTTCTAGCAAAAGTTAGGCCTGTTTCTCTATGAACCAGATATCGTGTGTTCATAGACTTGATAAATTGGGTGTACTCAGATTTCTGATTGCTGGYGTCACAAAACAATACAACTTCTCTTGTTCAAAAATTCCCACTGAAGGTAAAGGAAAATATATACACCAACTGCACCCACCATCTGCCAAGTTTTGAAGTGCTTTCTCAATACCTGTCAAATGAAGTAGACTTCCATACAAAATCCACTTGGAAGTTATGAGTAACTTCCACAGGCGCTCCAACGCTGCTCCTCAGCTCAATGGCTATCTCATCACCATAATCTGTAGAACCTCGTTAAGTAGTAATCTATAGCAAAAATTTGAATTTTATTTTTCCCAATTTTGATTTTTTTTAGCAGTTCCCCACGACAAATTAAAATGATTTCAAAATTACTTTYATACACATTTACTGGTTTCTCAGAGAGATTTCAACCTTCAGTTAGGCCYTCCTGAAGGCTCACTAAGTAAAGGATACTATCAGGAACTTTGATAACATGACCAATTCCTTTCCATAAAGGGGCCAGGTCTCCTTTATACCTCAAGCAGATCTCATCTCCTTGCATAAGACGCATATCTACAAAGGAAGGAAAAAACACTCTCAGAATATTCACCAGTGAACAACCACCCCCCAACACAAAAAACTTACAGTACTCTCTTACGTCCCAGGCCAGATCATCACTGTCCTTTAAACACCGATGTTACTCACCAGGCATTAAAAAAAGCAAACAGACACAACATACAATCGAGCTGTCATTACCTGAATCAGTCTTTGGCAAAGTGAAATAAGCAATTCTCTTCTTGTTCAAGCCCAGGTCCCATCTGACCGTGATGTTATCTTGGGTCTAATGGTAAAGAAAAGGCATCTATTATGTTCTTAAAGAGCCGTTTGCCAACTACCACAGTCCTCACTGCCCTATACTTCAAAATAGTGGAGAAATACAAAACTTGCTGTTCCAGCGTCACACTATAGACATATATCTGTATTTATTCTTATGGACTGAGTTCAYACCATCTGCAGAAGGTAATTCTGTTCTACAAAAGAGTTAATGAGAAACAAAGTCCTAAYCACCATCTGTGTTATTCTCTCCCCCCACCTTTAAAACATTCACTAAGTGCTTGCATGACCTCATATAACTCAAGTTTGTCTGGAAACTCTGACACAGGTAACTGCAGGTTATGAGGATAACAGAGAAGAAGGTGGCCAAGTTGCACAGTTCTATGATAGAATATGGTTCTTGGAAAGATAAAACACAGAGAAGAGGGAAGCTCAAGTGTTTCAAGCTCTTTTTAAAAACCTCAGTTCGAGGATTTTTCTTTCCCTCTTGTCATACATCACCATTACTACTGTAATTACTGTCATCTAATAGTACTGTAATAGAGACATTTATTTCACTTGAACCTTCCTTCTACGCTGTTAACAGTGGCCACGTGTTTGATACCAGAGAACTGGTCAGAAGCCCTCTCAAACAGACATATTTCACGCATGTTACCTGAGACTCCTTGAGTTTCTTGTCATAGTCTGCCTCAAGCTTCACTAGAGGACCAAATATATTTTGGTACTGATAAGCATCTTCATATCTAAGCAGGACATGCTGTGGTTCTTCATCAACACCAGGCTTTTCCAAGTCCTCAAGGGTTGCAGATGGATTTTCCTAGAATTGAAACAAAACATTTGTGCTTTAAAAGTTKTAAGTACAAACAAGTGACAAGCTCTCACTGTGCAACAGGATTGATAATACCRTGTTTTATTACTACAGAAAGTTATATCAAGATATAACAACCTGTTAAAACTACACCAAGACATTATATGTTGTGCTCACTCACATCCAGTTAGGTTTGTTATGCACTGAAGGATGTACAGAAAAGCCTCTCAAAAAGCAGTAACCAAGTGTGGGCTAACAGTTCCCTCCTCAGCTAGTCATCATGTAAAGCAGAAACAAGTGRAAGACTTGATATGGGGAAGGAAAATGCTGTTTTTTCAGATTGCCTGACAGTGCAACTTGAACAGAGCTGAAGAACCTAAGSGTGAAACTTTCCTACTTTGATAAATGATCTCCTGAATCCTTTGATCAATTCCCAGTTGCACTGCTTGTCAAATCTGCAAGATTGACACTTCCTATGATTCAAATATGTTCCCTGCCCTATACAGTTGCTAAAACAGTCTTGTCCCTCCTTCATAAAACCACAAAATTAGCGCTTGGTAAAATATAACCCGCATTTGAAAAGCAGCACATACCTTCCAAAGTTCTTCCAGTTTGTTAATCTGCTGAGCTGTAATCTGACGTGCTCTCAGCTGTTCCTGTTCAGATGGAATCTTTACCAGCCACGAAAGGAAACAGCGATCTTGGATAAGAGGCTGCCACTGTGAACTGTCCCAATTAATATCCTTTAAACTGCTCTGACTGGCACATGGCTGCCTGCACAACCAAAATATTGAAAAAAATTATTAAATTAGACAAGTGTAAGAAAAAGTTTACCGTGTGAAGTGTAAAAATAGGTTTATCGTGCTCTTAAGACAACGCAAGTATCCCACTTAAAAGGAAAAAACAAAACAACCCTAGCCTGCTGGGCCAATTCATTTTTTAGTTCCTGTGTTTGCTATTTCAACACTGGGAAGGCTCGGTATCGTAACTAGTATTTCTTGGGTGTTTCTAGAACTGAAAATTTCAGCATCGGAAATATTAAATATGACACTCACCTTTGAAAGTGGTTATGCACACATACATATCAGAAAACACTCGGGATTGCTTCCCATCTGTTGTTTAAACAAATAGGAGAACTCATTCCGTAGAAACACACCTTCTACTGTCAAATGCATGGTAAGTGACAGCATTTACTAAAAATACATACAATTATAAAATCATGATTTCTGATAGAACCTCTCAGAGAACAATTTCCGATTTACTGTCATCTTCAAATGACAGAAAAACATACTGTGCAATAATCACTACTCCCGTAGGGCTCCAGAGGAACTTCCTGAACTGATCTGTTACTCTTCCAAATCTGAAAATCACRGTTTAACAAAGGGGAAAAACACCTTTCTTCCATTAAGCACTGCTTCATTTGGGAGAAAGACTTTCCTRTAGATCTAAGATATTTGCCTAACATAACAGAATGTTTCTTTATCGCATTATCTACTTGTACACAACTCAGGAAGTCTATATGATCATTTAAAGGAAAAATGGTGGCAAATCAGAGTATAGAATATATTTTGGTACAAAATTAAAGCAAGCATTGCCCTTTAGAAATAAGGTTATGCAATAGACTTRACACAAACATGCCAACAAAGGCATTCTCTCACCTGCACAGCAAAACAACCACAGAGTCTGCCTTAGCTGGAATAAAGCCAAGGAGAAACACATTACGACATCCACAGTTATAGCATTCCAAGACAGTCTCTCCTAGAGGTCCGTCTTTATGGAGAGTCACCTCTTTGCACTTCGCTCTCACAAGATGATTAACAATGTGGCTGAAACCAGAGAGGACATACGTTTATATGAAGTTAATAGGGAAATCAGATTTAGTCCTAACTTAATACATCAGCTCAGTTATTAAAAGACACAAACAAAATCTMTTTACACTGTGGCAGACATTGGTAAGACCTTGCTCTTTTCATCCAAGCAAAGATACTGCTAACGCAGTTTCAACGGTTTCTCAGTGCATGAATGCTTTAAGGTAAACGAGCTTGAAAGAATAGGAAACATGTAAAAAATTCTTTTTATGTTGTTGGTAATTGAAAGAAGCCTCCCGAAGCTCCACAGGTCAAGAGCATCAGTTCTACTGTGCTTTGCAGGAACACAGGGTGGGGGAAGAAGCAGCAAGCTCACTTCACAGAAGTGACTCCAGTTTTGCTGAGATCGAGGTCTAAGTTGGTAACAGCAGAAAAGCTAAAGAGGAGGTTGGAGGCTCACATTTAATCACTAGACTTCAATTATCACCAAAATGTAAGTCACAGCCATCATACCACTTCAAAACAAACACACTCTAAACGAGATTGTCATTGTTATTTCCATCATTTGACCATTTACCTGCCAGATGTATTTCCACGYCCATTACAGAACCACTTTTTGCTGGTGTTACAGTAAACCACACAAGCAGGGTCATGGATACCACAGTAACTGGAATTAAAACAGAAAAAACAGAAAGCAATTGGGTACTTACTTATAAGAAAATTCAAATACAAGATATAAACTACCTAGCAGTGTACAAAAATAAGGGAAAGTGAAAATTAGGGAACATGAGCGTTAGTGAAAGTATCAAACACAAGCTAAACTTCTGTGYCGAGTCACAAGTATTTTAACACTTCCCACCATTCCAGCCTGAGGCTGGCTTAGCCTTCTATTCCTCACGGAAGGCCAAAGACTGGATGTGGCAGCTGTAGGCGCACACGAGCTCACCAGAGGGCACCACTGTCCTACCAGTACATGGCTGTCTCCAAGGAACTTGCTCTCATATTCCAAAAACCCTCCAAGCACACACCTTTCACTCACACAAAGGGTTCTTGCCCTCTGGAAATAATTTGCCTGCGGCAAAGATTAGGTCTTACCTGCAAGCATGCACAGGAAGATCCTTTGTGTAATAGGTATCTTCTTCATCTTCTTCAAAATTCAATTCTGCCAGAAGCTGGCTGGTTTTAGCCACGTTATCATCCACAGCTCCATTCTGCAGAATGCCATCAGGTCCATTAACCTGAAACACAAGCTCAGTGCTTAAGTTTTACAATCAAAATAGACTCCAGACCATAATGCCAAGGACAGTAATCCCTACTCCTCAAAGCAAAAACTTGCTTAATTTAGAAAAACTCAAAAATGCCGGTAAGAGCTGAAACACAACAGTTATGCAATCAATATTTGCTTCAATAGCTCCTATTTTACAGGATTATTTGAACTCCAACTGATGAGTAGAAAAAAGTTAACAAAAGAAGATTGCTTTTCTGCAGATTACATTTTTCCATAGTGTCTTACACAACACACAAGACTCCATTTAAACAATTCTAGCAGTATCAAACATTGTTTTTTCATCCCTCATTTTACTCCAGGAATCTACCTGAATTTATTGCATAGACTTTCCCCACCTATTTCAGCTGTTTTCTACCCACCAAATCAATGTTTCCCCCCCCCCCCAGGATATCAGAAGCACGACTTCATGACACTTGGACAATAGAGAGCAGGTAATTAAGAAACCTGTTCTCATATAAGCCTAATTTAAAAAAAAAAGATTGAAATAGTGCAAGAAATAACAGAAACTGGTTTTSAGTGGAGTGGCTAACTCTCCAGGCAGTACCGCTTGTTCAAGATGTACYAACCGTATTACATACTGAATCAAACAAACATACTTCCAAAATATATCAGATATGACAGTCACTACTRTGTTACTTTAAATGTTTTAGCTATGACATGATTTCGTTTAAAAAATGAGGTCTACGTTATCCAAGAAAACCACAAAAGTCCATCAAAACTAGTAATGCAGCTCAAGTTTTCAGAGCAACACCCCTCAGAGATCCAGTGTGCTAACACAGCACACACAAACCAGGTGTGCTCTCTTTCCACTGACGATAACACTAACTGCCAGAACCATGAAGTTCTGCAACATTTGGTGCTGTGTCAGCAAYTTTTACACACCGAGTCTTTCTCGTGTTAAAAACAACTCCTTTTTGGCAATACTGAGTAYAGTCCGTTTACCACCGAGAAGGAGCATCAGGAAGTGTGAATGTCACAAACCTGATTTTGGCATGGCTAGAGCAGCCTGTGAGGCCCAAGGGTTTAATTCTGGTTTAATTCCACTGCTGCATCTCTACAGACTAACAGCCACGGGGAGCTTCAGCACCTTAACACGATGCTGTCAAGAACCCCCAAGATGGCTAGGTCCCCACACCCCCCAAAACTTTGTTCACTCWATCACTTGATTCTTTGACTTGTTTAGCCAAGATCTCACTAAAAGCTGAGAAGAGATAAGCATACCATAATCCACGTTAACTTTGAGTGGAAAAAGGTGGGAAAGGGACCACCACAGTGACTGCAACAATTAGTACAATATTAACAAAACATTTGAGATGAGTGCTGTGAGGTAGTTCCCCTATCACAGCAAAATCCTCAGATGTATTAAACACCCCCCAATGTTTTTAAAAGTACAGGGTTAGACAAGAAGAGATTTATTTCTGAAAAATTTAACTAGCTAATAAATAGGAGCATAAGAACCACTCAAGGCCTTTGTCTATCAATACAGTATTTTAATAACTCCTTTGCACTTYGACATTTAATGCAATTTATCTTATATCTGTAACTTAATTCTCTGACAAGAGATGAGAAAGCTGTCCACAGCAAGAACACTAAATCTTTATTAATAAAAGAAATTTGATAAAAATAGTTGCTGTAGCATTTTAAAGCTATAACTCATAAGCAAATCAAAACAAGCTTACTTCTCTGAAAGTCGCATTTAGATTCCACACCAGCCAGTTTCAGTATTGCACATTAAAATTTAACAGCCAATTGCAAGAGTTAAATTCAAAAATGAGTGTAAGCCACTTCACATTTGCCCTCAGCAGTAAGGAAGTGGACTCCATGACACAAGCTTCATTTCACTATCTTCAAATGAAATGAAGTGCGTTTGCAAAACACTATGTAAATGGTATGACTTTCTATTAAAAGCCAGTATTTGGAAGTAATAYAAAGAATCGGCCAAGAGGAACCGTCGCACAGAATGTGCTAAAGAAGCAGAGGGAAAAAGGAAAAAAATGAAAGAAACTGCAGCAGCATGCAACAACCCATTAGTATGTTGAACCCAAATCCGATCAGCTCACTGTATAACAGCATCTCCACAGATGTTTGAAGATAAAAATCCATTTTAAATAGATAGCGCCATTTTACAAAACATGAAGTTAACTTATTAACTGATCATGGAACAGGTGGAATTCCAAAGCCTTAAGTTAATCTGAATTTCTTAGAAATGCAYGAATACTGGGCATTCACAGGTGCATTTCTACCAGTCTATTCCAAAGAGCCATAATACATTATTATACACATCAGTTGACAAGTTTAATCAATTTTTTTTTGGGTGCTCCTAAAACATTGGATTGCTGAGCAGTAATAAAATTGTAAAGTTTTTTTTTTTTTTAAGGCAGAAAACCAAGAAACTCCAACAACTGCAAGCTATTTGTACTTCTGCACCAGGTGACCGTGCTGGTTACACCCCAGGGAGCTCCTACCCTTTCAGAGGGTTAGGCAGGAATGATGTCACCTGTTACTATGAGAATCCAGCAGCGAGTACGAGGCCTTGGCAGGCACACAACGAGGAAGTGACTCAACTATTGTTCTAAAACCTACTGTGATGTTAGCCTATGTGCATATTATTAAAAATTTGGCACCATCAACTGTTGTATAAGGGAGRAGGGGGGGGCTTCTCTCTTTTAAAAGCGTTGACTGAAACTTCTGGCACAGCAAGTTTAACAGCTACAGCAATCTGAACACTGAGGTGCTCTGAAACTATCACCAAGATACCGGTCCCTCCCTCGCTCCTTTTTTTGGCTTCTAAAATACTGGTCAAGAGACAACAGTAAAGGTCCAGGGAACTGAGCTACAGAATAGTAAATCAGATGATGTCATTTATGTAGTGGCTTCTACTGACCATGTGAGTCCCCAAATCAGCAGGAACAGAATATTACCATCTCAATTTCTCACAGTGCTTCTGGCTAACACACCCCACCCACGTCAGTAGCTGATCCACAGGTGAATGCAGCTAGATCCACTTAATGTAGTTCTACTTTAAAGTGGTACATTTCAAGCTGTAACAAGAAAAATAATTGCAGTTAAGTAGGTATTTTGCTAGAAGAGTACTCCTGTTACAAGCCTGCAGCCCAATCAATCGTGGCAATGCACTTCAACACTGCACAGTAACCGCAGGACACCCAGTCACACTGTCCCTGTTCAGGTAATTTCCCCCTCACGCTTTAGAAAAAAATACACACTTTTGGACTTGCATGGATAACCCAACTACATGTTGTTTGTAGATTCTTTACATTAAAGCTATAGACTATTTACTGTACCTTATTATAATTTCTTATACTTATTTGTTCTCCCTTTCAAAATAAGGAAGGGGATATTACTGAGAACGTTCACCCCCACACCACCTCCAAAACAGCRTGGAGTAAGATGTATTTCCAGATGGGGACCTGAGCAACAAGGAGTAAGTCATTTTGCTAAGACAAAGAGTCTTTGGTAGAACTGGAAATCAAATGCAGCCCCCATAAGTCTAGACCAAAAATCTAATAGCTGACCCAGCCTCCTTCAACCACTCACTCAAACAGCTTAGCTAACACATTAACACCGTGTGCCTTGTCCACCACAGACTCACTGAGTATGTGACTGCTTCCTAGCATCATAACTAAGTCCTTGCCTGGAAAAGTGAAAAAATAAGGCAGAAATCAGAATTTATCTTACAATATTTAGAAAAATCTATTCATATGTTTGATTCTAATTACATGTAAACACTGGAAATATAGTTTTCTGAAGAGAAAACAGCAGACATTGCTTCTGTGCTACTAACCTCTCGCTCTCTTTTGTCAATTGGACACTAATCAATTGTAACAACATCCTCTTAAACTATTACTTAAATACAYATTGGGAAAGGAAGGTCTTACAGAACGGCTAAATCAATCACATTTTCTTAAGAAATTAGGTACTGCTCAACTAATCTTTTTAAACACTAGGACACTAAAACTATATTGGAATATGAAGTAACAGAGTTAAAGTATATACCTCCAATGTTTATCAGCTCCAAATAAAAATTATTTACCCAAGTAGCCTTAATTATAATCACAGTGACAACATTTAATTAAGCAAAATTTATGCCACCAATTTTTGGGTCTTAGAAGTTACTATTTAGTATGTCCCCTGCCAAAAGACATAGGTTTAAATTATTTGTTGAAGGCAGCAAAATTTTCCCCAGAATCTTTAAAAACACATAATTTCTGATCTTATCACTCATGAGACCGTTGAAACGTACAAGTCTAAACAGATCCAGGGATCTGGGTTTTGCTGTACTTCAGCTCTGGAGGACACTATACTTACTACACTTCTGAGAGTTCTTGTTGCAATATGTCCATTCCCTCTCCCCACCCTCCCAAAAACCTACATTTCTAGAGTCAAAACGAGGATCAGGATGACCGCAGCAGTTTGCGGAAACATCATAAACGCACCTGGTTTAAAAAAAAATAAAAAACTTCCTTCTTGCCAAGATGGTTGGTTATAGACATACTAGTACCTGAGTGTGCTCTCCAGATTTTTTTTTTCTTTTTACTTCAAAGGCTTTTCAAACATGTTTAGACAAAAAAGACAAATTAATCCTCTCGTCTGGTCTTTTAGCTTATGAGGCTTATTTTGGGGTGGTTTTTCTTCTTCTTCTGGCCACATATTCTCTACTGTGAGTTCTGGAATGATCACAACCCATTAAAGCTTTAAAAACTAGGGTTTTACTAAAAATGTCTTTTTAATCAAGTAGTCTGACTGTACACAGACATGATTTTACTACTACTACGACTTACTAATAATTCTGATATATCAATGCTCAAACTGGATAAAGCCTACCAAACCCAAAATTCAAAAGCTCTAAGTAAAGAGAAAATAAACAAACAGCCCATGGGGTCACCTCTCTAATTCTGTCTTATAAACACACTAACCTGGAGCAAGTCACCACAGCTACACCCAGGCTGCACGCTGAGCACGTTCAAGCACAAGAAAGTCATTCAGTTCGTCCCGGGATAAACCCGATACGGCTCGGACGGCACAGTACCACCTTCAGAGTCTTGCAGCTCACACCTGTAGATTTTCAGTGCCTGGCCACGCTGGCCGGTTTTCAGTTTGCTTACTTCTGTTCCCACAGCTCTATCATTTACAGACCCCGACACATCAGGTTTTGCAAGTAAAAGGAAAAACCAAGCCCACTCAAACTACGTTTGGCTCAGGATTAAAAACTTTATCTAAAGCATTTCAACTCCTCTTTAAACTCATCCTTTAAGACGTGGATAATTTACAAACATTTAATTGTTAATAATGGGACTACATGAGTATTTATCTAGATGCAATGAAACTTAGCAAAATATTCCATGATGTTTAAATAGAGAAAAGTTTGACTTTTTAAAAGACATGGAAGAGTTCTTCAGGGTTTTTTTTTTTGTTTTTGTTTTTGTTTTTTTTTTTTTTTTTACCACAGACGCAGTCAAGATGTAGCACAGTGACAGGTAGTATCTTCATTTGCAACACTTCTTCACTTGTGAGCATATAACCCTAGCTCCCTCTTTTCTTTCRCTTTTGTGAATTGTTAAATAAATACAATTTAATTGTCATTTACGTACCAACCATCAACAGGTTATATAAAAGAAAAAAACACCTGTTTGTAAGTTAAGACAGGCCATATCGACTGTCACTCCCATACAAACCTAAAACAAACCAGCCTAGCAACCGTGCAGCAGAAAAGGTGGCAAAGAAGGATAAAAAAAAAAGCATATTTTGCTTTCAGTCCTAGAAAGAAAGTAATGCTGAATTTCCACAGTACTCAAGTTTTGATAACCAAATATTACCTATAGTCATATTTGCTTTAAAGAGGAAAAGAACCTGAAATGACATCCAGAAGCATTTCTCATTTCTCACTTCAACATCGCACCGAAAAGTGACCCAACTGTCACGACACAACCGCGGAGTCCGCCGGCTTTACCAGCGGACAACCGGCTGCAAGTTTTATCCTCAGCGAGCTCTCCCTGTATTTCCAGGGCAGGAGCAAAGCGCCCGGCTGCCAGGCCCTCCCTCCGCTACCGGCCTGCGCCGGGCCGCGGTGTGCCGGCAGCGGGCGGCCCCGCTCCGGAGCCGGCAGCCTCCTCTCCACGGGGCAGGCGAGCAGCCACAAGCGGTTTTCACTTCCCCGTCTGGGGGCAGAGCGCCCAACCCCGCAGCCCGCCCAGGGCTTCCCCTCGCCGGCCCCACGGCCTGGCCCGCCCGCCCCTTCCCGGCCCCCCCCCCCCCCCCCCCCCCCCGGGGGGGGGGCCCCCCTGCTGCCCCCCCCCCCCCAACACACACCCCGCCTCCCGCCGCGGACTCACCTGTGCTTCGATCGGTCCTGGCGGCCCCTGCCCCGCTCCGGGAGGCCCTTGGCCCTGTCCCGGCCCCGCCTGCCCGGGCCCGGGCGGGGTTTGGGTCTGGCTGGGGAGAGTGAAGTCGGTGAACTCGAACTCGGAGCCCTGCGTGTCGGCGCCGAGCAGCTCGGCCTCCTCCGTGTCCAGGAAGGTGAGGGTCTGCGAGCTGGGGCCGTACGCCTCCACGCTCATGGCGGCGGCGGCGAGGAGAAGCGGCGCTTCCCCAACCTTCCCCCCCCCCCCCGCCTCGCCCGAGCTGGCCGGGCCTCACCTCAGGGAGCCCGGGCGCCGCGCTACGCGAGCGGCAGGATCCGCCGCGCGCACCAGGCCGCGCGCCCCAGCCGGCCACCAACGAACCCGCCGCCGCCCCGCTCGGGCGGTCCCACGCGGTCGGAGCCAACGGCGGAGGGAGGCGGCCGAGGCGGCGGGCGGGCGGGCGCGCGCCGCCGGAGAAGCGAGCCCCGAGGCGCTGCGAGCGGAACCGTCCGGCCGCTGCTGCTGCTGCCGCCGCCGCCGCCGCGCGCCAGGCCAGGAGCGGTGACGCGGAGCGCACGGAGGACGACGACGCCAGCACGCCCCGTACGCGTGGGAGGGGTGACGTAGCACGCACACACCTGAGGAGGGCAGGCGAGGGGGGCGGAGCTCGGGCGGAAGGCGCGAAGGGGTTCGCGCCGCGCCGCGCGGGGGAGGTGCCGCGAGCCACCTGGCGGGCGGGCGAGGGGGGGGGGGGGTCGCTGTCACAGGCGCTCCCTGCACCGGCACTCCCTCGGGGGGAGGGGGCGGAGCCTGCTTCTGACTGACTGCTCTGCCAGCCAATAAGTCCTCGAGATGAGGAGGGAGGGCGGGCTGTGGAGGCGGTGGCGGGCTGCGGAGGCGGTTCGGCCCCTGAGGCGGTTCGGCCCCTGAGGTGGCAGCTCGGCCCCTGAGGGGGCGGTTGGCCCTTGTGGTGGCGAAGAGCCCTGGGGCGGTGGGAGGGAGGAGAGGGGCTGTGGTGGTTGTCGACCCTTGTGGAGGCGATGGGGGGGCGGGGGGGGCTGTGGTGGTTGTGGGCTCTGGTGGGTTGAGGGGGCTGTAGTGGTGGGTGGGGCCCTGTGGAGGCTGCAGCCCCTGTGGCGGTGGTGGGAGCCCTGTGGTGGTACCACGTTCGTGTGAGGGGACGTGTGGTGRTGGTTGCCCCTGTGGAGGCAACGTGGAGCCCTTTATCCCCTTGTGCCTGCAACTGCTGTTTCTCTGGCCTGCTTGCTTCCAGTTCCTGTTTGAAACAAGTGTGTAGGGTCYCTGCTAACAGAGACATAGCCTGGGTAAGGGATTTATGCAGGCGTGTCCTGGTTAGAGTTAATTTTCTTCCTAGTACCTGGTATAGTGCTGTGTTTTGGATTTAGCATGACAATAATATTGATAACACACTGATGTTTTAGTTGTTACTAAGTAAWGTTTACACTAGTCAAGGACTTTTCAGCTTCCCATGCTCTGCCAGGTGCACAAGAAGCTGGGAGGGGGCACAGCCAGGTCAGCTGACCCAAACTGGCCAAAGGGATATTCCATACCATATGACGTCATGCTCAGTATATAAACTGGGGGGAGTTGGCCAGGRGGCAGYRAYTGCYGCTCGGGGACTGGCTGGGCATCGGTYGGCAGGCAGCGARCGGTTGCATCACTTGTTTTTCCTGGGTTTTGTTCCTCTCTCTCCCCCCTGTTGTTTTCCTCTTCATTACAATTTATTATTGTTGTTATTATTATTTTATTTCAAGTATTAAACTGTTCTTAACTCATGAGTTTTCTTATTTCTGGCCTTCCGATTCTCTCCCCCATCCCGCCGCGGGGGGGARGGTGAGCAGGCGGCTGTGTGGTGCTTGATTGCCAACTGGGGCATAAACCATGACAAGGGGCTTTAAGTGTTTTGAAACAGACATGTTGATTAAGAAGGATCTGGTATTATAGTAATACCTGCTCTAGCTGTAATACCTGATATAACAGTGTGATAGTCAGACAGCTGAGTTGCTGTGAGGTGAGGGTGGTGGAGTTGGCCACGGAGATTCTCYGAGGTCAAGGAAGGTGAATGACTGGGTTGTGCAGAGAAGGTGAATAGCACATGTTTCTACTCATAAATAAACAGAAAGTTTTGGATTTGGGTGCCCTCGTTTCAACATCCTTTTATTAGCACACAACAAATCMTTTTAAGATAACTTCTGTGTGTTCTGAAAAACATTGATATGAAAGGCTAGATATTCAGTCCCTCGTCCCTACTAAAGCCTTCAACTATAAGATGCAAATATGTATCTTCTTTTATAAGTAACTTTAATTTTATTCTTCATTTTGGTGTAGGATAAAGCCTGGAACTGAAACAGCATGTACCAGATTTGCAGCTGTTAGGCTGAAAAGATCTAGATGAAGATTGAAAAGCATCCTTGTCCTAGGAATATTGTGCATCAAGTACAGGAGGGGAAAGAACGAGTAAAGAGAATACAAGAGTCATCACTTCTGCTYACAGACTGTTTGAATTCATCTTTAGCTTTAAGCCTCTATGAAGAATAGACTGTACCAATAGTTTATCATAAATGCATCCTGGTTCAGGATTCAGATTAAAGTAGGTTAATCCAGCAAGCCACTAAAATCAAAAGGCAGAATGGAAAATTGATTGTTGAATTATGACTGTCACATCAGCTCCAGTTTAACATGGTGACATCAAGATAAGTCAGTGTATACCCATACATAAGTTCATCAGTGTTACAAGACAGTTCGAATGTTGAGACTCTTGATTCCTAAAGGTGAAATRCAACTGAATTAAAACCCACCTAAAGTTTGTTTGGAAGGCATCCGTGGGTGAACTGAACTGGTGCTTTCTTAAAACAAACSGGAAATTAACTGTTTCGTAGTTCAGAGAAAAGCATAACTGTGAGAAAATATGAAATCCTACCTGGGGATGAAATGGAATTGAAGAAGAAATTTATAAAACCAGGTGGGCTGCTTGGTATGATCCCTTATTTGTTTAYAAACAGAACATAAACTTGCAACATTTGGCTGGTTTACAGAATCCTCAAAAGTTTTGGAAACCAATGAAAGCTTTGATGTGCTGCTGGATTTCTTTCCCTGTCCCCTACATAACACAGAAGATAACAATGCTTTTAAAGAGAAGTTGTTTGGAAAACTCGCTGAAAAGTGCAGGTCCTTAGCCCACTGTGCCATCGGAAGATAAATTTGGCTTCTGATACGGAGGCACCAAGGACCGTTGGSCGCGTTCAGGGAGAAGATGGTGCTGCTGTCTGAGGTGCTGAAGCCGGAGGGCTGCGAGGAGATCCCCCACCACACGGTACGGTCTGCTCCCCTCTCACACAAGGCAAAAGTAAAACCAGAGTGAGTCGGGTGTGAAAAGCCTGCAGTTCACTTTGATATATTTTGACAAGGGATCAAACTGGCAATTAATTGTGGCCGTTGGGCTCCTGGTTACTGTGTTTAAAAATGGAGACGGTGATTAGTCTTTATACCAATATAGAGGCATGGCTTGTGAAGAGGGTACATTTGAATTTCATGACATTATTGCTTAATCGTATTTCACTGCGTGCTGGAAACTCTGTGGACTRCTTTGGTGCTTTTAAAGATAAACATGGAGGCATGTATGCAGGCTACACTACAAAGCTCCTAAAAAATATTTTTTGTGTAAGCCATGTTTTGTGAAAGTTTTCTCTTTTAAATCTGGGCTAATGCAGAGAAGTGGCACTCTGACTCATTGGTCTTTACTGTTGCGCATCCAATATGAAATTTAAAAAGATAACACTTCAGAAAACTGGAACATGTTTTCTGAAAATGTTGCTGCTTTCCCATTTTTATGCATGGTTCGAAGCTAGAATTCGCAGGACGTACTTAGCTGTAAGAAGTGATCCAAGATAATTTAATTTTAAAAAAGATGCTTTCTGCTTGCTTCCATGAGCTAAAAAGTTTAAGGTGATTATCCTAAAGAGGTCATAATAAAGGTTCCTGATGATWGTTAAGTGTAAAACTGATGCATACAGCAGTTTAGGTGTTGGTAGAAATAACACAGTCCTGACTCAAAATAATTGGCTTTGCCAGAGGACTTTCCTTGAAACTCATTTCAATTCCAGGACTGCACAAGAGAGGKCTGAAAACAAGCTGTTAGGAAAAGGAATGAACTGATTGGTCTCTGCAAACTCCAAGCCATGGAGATAGTGCTAGAAAGTGTCATCATGACGTGAGGGGTTCAGAGCCAATCAAACTGAGTGTGAGGAATCTTTGCAAAACTGCTACTTCAAATGACAGGGTTGGATTAAAAAAAAAGTGTATTTTTATCCTGGGATAAAACAATTCAGGTTAGGGGGAAATGAGTATGAAGCGGAGATCAGATGTTCTTGACAAAGAGTGCTTAAGGAATGCTCACACATTACACATCTGATGGTGATGTCTATATAATAAGTACTGTGGTTAGCAATACATTAACATCTTGTAGAACAATAAATGCAGTCAGTAAATGTTTTATGCATATTTAATCACTTTACCTTCTGATCTGCTCTTTCACTTCACAGCTGCATTTTAACATCTCTTTATTTCTTCTTTTTTGTTTAATGCTCCGGTAACTCATACTGTTTTTAAAGTTCATTTTCTGTCTGTTTTTCCTTTTGCTTRCCTCTTCCCTAAAACAAGTCTTCAAATGAAAATTCTGTACAATTTTACCTGGTTTGCTTAGCCTGAGTACYAGTAAATGGAAGAGCAAAGAAGACCTGTTGTTGTTTTTTTAAAAAGAAAAACTATTCCCCTGTACACTGACAAAATTTCAATAAAATAAATTATTTAATGAAAAAAATATACCAAAAATGCAGCAACAAAGTGAAAATTTTTGAAGGCTATGAATTAGCTATTCCATTGCAGATGTTACAATTCTTCTCAGTTGCCACAAGAGGGACACAGAAGGAAAGCTAATGCAGTGCTGGGAAAAAAAAAATCAAAAGAACGGCTTGACGCAGGTTCATAGCAACATACATTTTCCTTTTGTTTAGGAAGATCTTCTGGGATCATAACATTCCTATAGCTTCCTTCATCCCAAATGATCTTTGAAAAGCTTTATAGACCTTAGAAAATGTGATAATAAGCATCAATAGCTAAAATGGATCTTTTCCCAGAACTTCATAATCTTTCCTCAGCTTTTTCCTATTGGAATGTCTGTAGCAGTGTTGGGACAGGGAGCGGTTGGGCTGGCTGTATTTTTGTTCCATCTCTAGCTATTGGACCAACAAATATTGCAGCATTTTGTAGGCATGTGGAGAAGAAGGTTATGGAGCTATTTTTGTTTATTTCTGTTTAATTTTCCCAAATTAATGGCTGATGATGCAAATGACGTAAGATCAGAGCTCATATAAATGCCTTCATGAAACAAGAGGACCATAAAATCACCTTAAGTAAATATTGAAGGGTTTATTGGGCTCTTGTGGAATTAAAAAGCACAGGCCTAATATGCAGTAGATTGAAAGTAATGCAGCATGTATGTTTAAGGATATGCAGTCTGTTAATCCCTAATGTCAGTAAAGCTTTACTTCCAGCCGTGGTGAGACAGGCATCACTAGTTGGGCATGCTGCTTTATGGGATCTGAACAATAATACTGTGAGAAAGRGCTGTTCTGAGTAAGGTGGAAATAAAGGCTTTTTTTTTTTTTTTTTTAATTATAGCTTTATGGACTTCAGTATTAATGCCTGAATTTATACGACAGGTATTTTAACATCACGTTAAAAGATCTCTGTCAAGTGGTACTAGATTGAACGGTCATTTTTAAAAAGCCCTTTAATGCACAGAATGTTTTCACAAGCTAAAAGCATATCAGAAAAGTATTATTGTGTAAATGTAAGAATTTCTCTAAGGTGCCAGAAATCTAAGTGCAACAGTACATGCGAGCCAGCTTTGATTTCAGGAGTATGAGTAATGTAGTATAGAAAATTCACAGAAAAGGGCTATTACTCATTATCAGGGGAATCTCAAGGCTTTTATCCTTCAGCAAGTTGTGTAATATTTCTGTTTCAACTGATTTACCTGCAGGTTCAATTGTGGCTATAAAAAGTATTCCTGAAGSAAGTCATCGGTCGGTAACTTAAAACAATGAAGGAAAAGGAGGAGAAGATCTTGACATTTCTTCAGTCATCTTGAATGAAGAAGGTACTTAGATATTAAGGTGATGAGTGACATAAAAAGACAATAGCAGTATATGAAAGCCACTAAATGAAACTAGCTATAAACTCTATGCTATAAAACAGTTTTCTTTCACTGTCTAAGCTAAGTGGATACTAAAAAGCTAATAAACTGTGAAAAGGTAACTTAATATTAAAATACTATTTAAAAATACTTTATTTCAGTATAAAATTTGAAATCCTTCCCTCGAAAAATGTATTAAAATCCTTTGTAACTCCCACTCCTTGAAAACAGCTGAAGTGTGTGTTCATCCTAAACAATGCCACGTTAGCACAGAATCTGAATTCAAGGAACTAATGTAGGGGAAAAATCTTCTTATGAATAGAGCTGCTGGCTTTCTGCAGGTTTTTGGTTGCAAAAGTACTGTGTGAAGTGTTCTACTTGTCTTTAACTGGCCACAGAAGTTAAAGATTGCTAGCAAAAAGGCATAGTTTCTAAAATACAAGAAAAAAATGCTGGAATTGATGTATATATTCACAAAGATATTTGAGAGTATCTGTTACCTATTAAATCTGTCTTTGGTAGGAGTTCTGGAAGGAGCAGACTTGTTAAAAATATTCGTTTTCTAAAGGGGCATCAACGTATCTTTAAATGGGACTTCTTCAAAACAGATGTTGTTGTATCTGAGCTTAAAAACAAATTTTGAAGCTCTTGATTGACTACAAAGAGTGTACATTTTTCTTTGTTTTAATTTCTGGCAGTTATCCTAGGCAGATGGAGAAGCAGTGAGGTTATTTCGGTATAATGTAAAATCCAGTATTTCACAAAGGGTTTTGATGTGTGTGAATCTCGTGGACTGGTGTTCCTCCCTCTGTTTTAGTGGGGAAAATAGAAGAGTGGTGAATTTTCAGGTTATCCCTGGTGTCTCATTTAAGTTTATAAATACTCTGAGTTTTAGCAACGTGACTTCTAATGTGGTAACAGCTTGCTTTCTTGTCAAAGCATTACTGCTTTACAGACATGTTTTTAACTTTTGGGGAAGGTAACATGCACAGGGTTAAATATGAGGTTGTTTTTGTAAAGAGTATCTTAAAAGAACAAATAATTTGAAAAACAGTATTTTATGAGTCCCACCCTGTCTTTTTCTTTGCTTTTTGTTTAAGTGAGTAACATACTTGCATGCTCTACATATAAAGTAAATCCTTCCAAGTAAATCCTTCCTGCTGTGAGAGAAGTCTGTTAATTTGGCACTTGTCTTAAAACTGAAATAATGTAAGCAATCCAATAATTAGGTGTGTTGCCCTTTGGGTTTTTCCAGAGGGRTATCTAAACACACATGTAGGAACGTGTGTTTAGCCATATAATGTGGCCGCATGACTTATATGAGTGTTTCAGATTCCTGTTGGAGTAAACACCTGCATCCAAGATGGTCCTTGTCCTGAAATATGAACCATTTAATTTTCTGGTCTCCAGCTCTCAGGAATTACCCTCTCTGGCTTTTTCGTGGACATCTCAGTTCCTTTTAATGTGAAACGCAGAATTCACCAGCTAGGCCTTATCTTTTCATGGCAAATATTAAAGGTTCAGAAAACAATGAGTGTATGAATTTTCATACTGTGGTAGCAGCTATAGGTAGGACTAGTAATATTAACAGTTGCTTTTCTTTTTTTTCTTGCCTGAAAAAAMCCCCACAACAGACCTAGAATTGAGGGAGACCAAATATATTAGGTGTCACAGTAGTTTTGCCATCATGGAAGCCCTTCCATTAGAAGCCCTGTGTTTCTGATGTCTSGGGGGTGAGTGCAGGGCAAGAAGAGGTTGGGTGCCTGAACCAGACTGGTTTCAGGATGGAGAAACTTACTTGAAATGGAAAGAATGTTTTCTTTGCAGAATGCTGTGGATTTGAGGAGGAACCAAGCCAGTAACTGAACACAGGTCATGAATAGTTACAGTGTAGCTTTGTAATGCCTTCCCAGAAATCAGGAGTTCCTTGGAAATGTACCCAGGCCACTGGTGGAATTTCATCAAACAGCATAGGGAAAGATCAAGAGGACAGTGGCGTCCCAGATTTTAACAGTACTCCTGAGAGTGAACGTTTCAGTTGATTATACCACCCGCTTCCTAAACACGGTGGGCTTAAAACACAGTGGATTTGCTCCTACTTGCCTGAAACAAGRTTTCCCACTATCAGATTGTTGTTAAGGAGTGTTTCATGTAGTTACTGGTTTTCCCTTTCTCAGTACGCTTTCATAGCCTGCAAAGCCAGGGCAGAGGTGGAGCGATTGTCTCACCCCAACTTGGTGGTGCTGGTTGCTGAGACTTCCTCAGACTGGCCAATTTAAGACCCACTGACCTGCCTTGGGAGCAGCACCACCCTGACGGCAACACCTCGGGACCTTCTCTGGACCTGATCCAATCTGCCTTCTACCAGGCTTTCAACAGCACTTCTACTGCCCAGCTAGCCTTTGGTTTTGGCTTTTCCATGTGCTATGTGAGGAGGCAGAGTTCCCACTGTGGAAGGCAGCCAGTGTGACAGCGAGTAAATAATGGAAAGGTGCTGGAAGAGCTATGAAAAGATAGAGCGATAGGAGTCCTTCCACGCAATTCCCTCCGTGTCATGCAGACCAGCAATTATCAAGTGGTGCCATTTGAGATTCACATTGCAGAAGCTGCTACAGGTGCTATAATGAAAGTGGAGTCTGCTTGAATTCCTGGACCCTGAGCAAGGCCCATGGCAACACAATGAACCCATCATGGAGTCTGGAAACTGTGAACTGGGTCTGTTTTTACTAAAAAGGTAATTACTGGGCTTGATTTATGATCAAACAGAAGTTTTCAAATGGCTTCTCAGTTCTGGTCCAGAAATCCATGAGCCTTATGTCATATGGAGGAAACCYAGAACACAGAAATTTTTTTATGTAGTTGTTAGCAAATGTTATTAAGAAAATGAAATGTTGTTGAACTAGATCCTAYGGCATTTATTTCAGCTATAGTATGAAGACAGAGCAAAGGTGCTATGGGAAGCTTTTTGGCAAGTAAGTGGCGTTCCAATCTCAGACAAGATACTAACATACCAGGCCACCTTCCTGGCAGCAGATTAGTATATGACTTTGCTGGAAGAGATGATTGCAAAAAGGTTATGAAGGTCTGGAGAGCAATAATTCTAAATAGCGCTTTAGTAATGATGTCATTTAAACAAAAAAGTAATGTTAAACATTGGGCAAAGAACTCCTTTGGATCAAGAGCAACACAGGGCCACTAGCCAAGATGCAGAAGAACTTCTACAGCAGGAGAAGTTGCACAGTATAATAAAGAGCTTGTGGAAAGTCCAAAGCATGCAAAGTCATGATGAAAAAGCCATATTAGGATAATCCTGAGGAGTGGCAGGATAAATAACCCAATGTTTTCTATGAGCGTGAGGGTTTACTAGGAAATGGAGGGGAGGAAGGTATTATAACTCTAGTCAAATAGTGTATTCATTCATGTCAGTCCATGTGTCTTGAAGTCAGAAGCCAAATCTTGGGCTAGCTGAAGCACTGGAACAGCCTCAATGGTTGCTGTGGTCCCGGACTGATCTTGAACTGTTCTCTTCGGGCTCTGATCTTGAACTGTTCTCTTGGGGCTCAAAAGAAATCCAGTTATAACCTGCATCTACCTCTTCTGCTGAGGAAGCAGAAAGGCTGAAACAAAACAAGGGATATTATTCTTGTGGACTTGACAACTTGATGAACATCAGGAAACATCAAAGATATCATTTAAAAACTGTTGTTACAGGTTTTTTCTTTATARGATGACCCATTATGGTGCTGCAAGTAGTCTGAATTGATGGATCATTCTCAGGCTGGGATATAGAGATTAGCCCTTTACTAGCAAGTATGTATAGTTTTAAACAAATTCCCAGTGAATTCAGCTATGAATAGCTGGAGGCCTGGTCAGYGTTGTAGGAGGCTGCACGTGCCTTGCTCCTTTTTTCCTTTTTATACCATTTGTTCCATATTCCGCTAGAGGCCACCACAAACCTCATCTAAAAAAAAAAAAAAGAGGGGGCACCTGCAGTACTAAATGGCAAAAGCTCCTGTTTTATAGGGAGATTTAGAAGTGGAACTTGGATCTCGCTAGAAACAACTCCTCTTCCCGCTGTGTTAGGAGTAACTCCCAGATGTGACTTGAAGCCAGCAAATGATCTCAGGCTGTGAGATCAGATTTTGCTGAGTATACAGGGTTAGACATGTTCATTACTCTTTCCAGAAGATCTATCCAAACCATGCATTGATATTTTATTTCCTTGGGAAATATTGGCCTTCACAGTAGCCTTTACTGCATTTGTGTATAGAGACTCAAAGTTTCAACATTGTCTCCTGTCTTGCCAGTAGAAAGTTGCTTTTGTCATTGCTGTTTATTCACCTGAGGCGTGGGGTTCCTGGAATTGTGTGCGCTTTCCTGGAAGAAGTGTTGAAGGGTGTAAAGGCTTGTGCAGAAAGCATTCAAAGACTGAAAAGATGTCAAGGAGAGACAAGGCAGCTGGAGTTTAGCTCTCGGATTCCACTCTGATGATAGGTATTTCTCTGGCCGTCATTGTCTCAGGAACTCAATGTCGCTTACACCCAAAGTGTTTTGGCTTGAATAAAGCTTAATGGAAGAAACTGACTGCTGTGCTAGCCAAAAGCAATTGGCCTTTATTGAAGGAAGCATTGCAAAAATACGGAGGATCAAACTTCTAGTTTCCATGTGGAATTAAAATTAGAGTAATTCTGTGACTATCGCAATTAGGCTAAATATGTGTCCTTGCAACCTTTGGATGGGAAGAGCAGTTTAGATGAAGCAAGGACTTACTCCGAATCTTTACACAGACCACGATACTGAAAAATATTGTGAAAAAGATTAGATTTGCTTTTGTGGCTGTTTTTCAGCTTTGGGTGGGGTCAGGAGAAGGAACTGCCAGAAATCTCCAGAGCCAGTTCATTCCTGTGAGGTTTCTGGTCTGATATTTTCTTGAAAACTCAAGAGGTTTGGATTAGTCTCCAGACTCCAACTTTCTGGAGAGCTTCCCACCACTTGTGAGCCTGTGTACATGCCATTTTTCCATTTCTCCAGGGGTGAAAAAAAAAAACCAACCCATAGTCTGGATGATGTTGAATTTTCCTCTGAGTTTATAAATGATGTACAAAGAAGCACAATTTTCGGATAAAGGCAGTAATTGGTAAYGTCTCAAAGTTTATGAAAAGAAAATGTGCATGTGAAAAGAGATGTATGATAAGATGAGCTGACAGTACATGCGCCAGGAAAAGCATGCATTTAGTAGCCAGTGGCTTCTTTGCTTCCACAACCCATGATGATGGTGAAACAAGCAATTTCACAAATGAAACTGTTTACTCTAAGGCTAGTAGGCCTCTTGAATTGATTCTTTTGACTCGCACCTATTAATAACTTTCTTGTAGTCTGGACCAGGTAGCACAGACGTTCCCTTCAGCTTTGCGAAAGCTGCAACTCGAATAACATTTTGGTGTCGTACCCGTGTGCTTTCAGGCCTGAGTGGGGAGATACTTCTGCATGGGAATAGCTGAGTATTTAGCGTTGTTATCTAACCAAATGTGAGTGAGGGCTCAGCTGCCTGGCTCTCTGCTATTATTTCTGTTTGAAAATTCATCTTCATATTGTACAAGATCTCTCTTTTGAGAGACACAAAGTGCTCCTGCTTCTGAGGACGATACCTGTCCTTCCCCACCCCCAGAGCGTGGGCCCTGTGAACATCTTTGTCTATTCTATATTTGTCTATGACAGCCGTAATTATCTTTGACAGAAAGCCTATGGAACACCTCAGGCAGACACTGGAAGGGGGACAGCAGTGTGGAGAATATACTGCCTTGTGATATAATGGGGTCTGTCTAGAAGATAGCGGCTTTGTCATTCTCTGCTCATCCTTGAGGAGCTGGCATCCTTTTGTGGGCAAGATTTTGGGAACAATTAATGAAGGCATAAAAGACAGTTTCCAGGAAGAAGATTCATTCTTGTTTGCTTGAAAACTAACAAACGTTGTTAATCGGTTGAAGTGGGGTATAAGCAAAAAAGATTGAGACAGTGTTCTGCTCTACCACCATCATAAGAGGAGGAATGATTTTTGTGGAATACTAAGGCTCTGCTATAATAATAAACCCATTTTCTTTTTTCATATTCAAGATTCTCATTTTACATATGGATAATGAGACCACTTTAGAGAACAGCCTTGACAGTCTGCTGGTGCTTCCTATATCCCTCTATTCTTTGTGCGCTCCATGAATCTCCTAATCATCCTGATTCCGTGGCAATGGAAGAAAGCACCTACACTTGAAGAATTTTCATTGTAATTAAAGAAGGATTTTTTCACGATTCCCCTTGTATAAGAAAAAGTCGTATTTCTGCATGCAAGTGTTAAACTACTCGTATTAAAACTGAAGTGTGTAGCCTCTTCCTGAGACGAGACAAAGAGTATGGCATTCAGTGATTGACTTCTTTTCCCCCTTTCTCTGTCCCATCCCGTATTTTGAAGAGTTGAGTTTGGAGAAAGCAATGGTCAGGCTTCTGACCTAATGCTTTCAGCATCCCTATAACCAGTGAAGATGTGAGGGGGGACTAGTACAGTGTGATCCATCCTTTCTTCCTCTTCGTACAAGTTAACTCTAATTTTCAACAGTGAAAAGATTTATGTTTCCTGCAAACAGCTGACTGCAAATTACATTTTTACAGAGTACCTCAACAGTGGTCTTTTGATCACTGGTGTCCTGAAAAGACCTGATTGCTTGGTGCTGTGTTTGCTTATTTCCAGCTGTTAAATCACACTAGATATCTTCCTTCTGGTTTTTGGTGTTGTTTTTTCTTAAGTGTAAGCAGTAGAGCTAATTGCTATGGAGAGGTTATGTGAAAAAGAGCAAATGGGAAGAAAAAAAATGGCCCCTGTTGCAGTCAGTAAGAGCGGAAGTGTCAAGAGAACTATCATTAATCTTGAATCAACACTTATTAAAAAGCTACAGATTTTTGCCTCATGTATCCAGGAGACCTGAACAGGTTTGCTTAATATAACTTCTGGCATGGAAAATTTCTTGATGTTCCCTTGAGACGTCCACAGAAAGGACAGCTTTGTGGTCTGAACACAGTTGTTAGAACTACTGGTCCAGCATGTTGGGAAAGGTAACTTACCACTTCATACTTCTGAGGCAGAATAAACTGTGAAGTTCAAATTTTCTCTGTGGGTCTTTGGGATGTGACCATAGAAAGCACAGTTCTGTCTCCTGTGAATGGATGCTAACCATTCCTTGGCTCTCTCTATAAAAAGCAAGGTTTTCTCTGGAGTCCCAAGCCAAATGTTTCCCTTTTTTTCTGCTGTTCTGCACTCTGTTATGTATTTGGCTGTGCTCTCTGTCCCAAAGGTGTCTATGTTCTGGTGGTATTAGGTATGAATAGATTGTCAAGTTCCTTGGGATCTTCCTTGCTGAAAGGAATGATGGAAACTTCATCTTTTTTTGAAGCTCCATGTCAAAAGGCTAATGGCACGTGCCAACTTGTGGCTAGAAGGCAGTAATTTGAGGACAGCAAATACTCATCTGGGTAATACTTGTATATATGATACAGAAATTGTATTATTCATACACAGTATGTGCATTTATGTATAGCTACCGAACTAATCACGTGTAGACAGCTCCAGCAACATATCAGAGTAGATTTCCAGGGTCCCTCAGGTTCAGGATTCTGCCTATGAAGGGGTCAATGCCAGATATTTCTTCTGGGTTAATAAGTCTTGGTACATGATCAAAACCAAGTCAATGCTCCCTAAGAGAGGTCCCTAGACTATTAAAAAGTGTACATGCTGTCTGCCCACCTACACGTGTGATCTCAGAGCATTGAGCACTTCCAGTCCCTTCTGTAATGAGACAATTCCTGTTTACACTCTTGCTGAAGACCCCTGGATTACACAATAAGAAGGTTTGACCACGGAGGTGAATTATATACATCATTGAGGGGAAAAGAAAAACCAATCTGCTTAGAAGAGCTTTTGTTTTTAAGGTTTGCCATCCCTAAGAGTTTTGGGAAGTGACTTAGTGCATACTGAGCAACGAGTGAAAGCAATCAGTAAAACTGTGTTATTGTCGTTATGACTCTGGGAGGTGTCTTTTAGTAGCAAAAACCAAAAAGGGAGACCACGGCCAAAGCAGTTTTACTGAAAAAAACTGCATACTCTAAGCATTAATGATACTCCCAACAATAATTCCCAGCAAGACGTGATGGCTTAACCATCGCATCAGTTTGCATCTCTCTTGGTCAAAACAGCCTTCAGTCTTCTCCTTTTTTCCAGTACAATTCAGTTAATTATTCCCAGTTCCCTCAACGAGTCTGAGCTCCCGCTGGCTCCTGGAGCAATAGTAGCTCATTGTTGCAAATGAGCTTAATCCAATGTTAGTCGTCTTTATTGTCCCTAATAGAAAATGGCATGAATAGTAAAGGAAAAAATGTGAGATGTTTCCTGTAAGGTTTTAACAACCCTCCTGGGTGTATGATTACAACATATGCTGGGGAATAGTTTTGAGCAGGGTGGCGGTGGGGAGAAAGAGCTCTGGCAGCATTTTATACCCCCATCTGTAAGCCTCATTACAGCGAGCTGCTTGAGAGGAAGGGAAGGATGGGAGACAGCTCTTCTTCATCTAAACATGCCACACTGCTTTTCAGCCCCTTGGGCTTCTGATTTGTCATAGTTTGTCTTTGGCAGGCTTAAGGGAGAGGTAAAGCAAAACTGAATGAGGGCCAATACAAAATTTGTGGGCCCTTTGATTGGCCTCCTGCCCTCAGTTTTGTAAAAAGCATTTTAGTTCCAGGTGTCTTCGTTCTCTTCAGACAGGATTATGTTGACACAATGTCTCAGGCATTTTGGAAGGGGTAGGATTATCAGCGTGGGACCCAGGAGTGCGGAACATATGACAGTGCTGCAACCTTTCTGGAGACATCAAATTAGATTATCAAAACTCAGCAAGCCACTGGGAAGTTCTGGACCATATTTTAAAAGAAGGACAACGTCCAGGGTGATCTTGTAGCCCTGTCTCTGGATAGACCTTGGACCTATATTGTGGCTTTGTCACCAGTCCTGTCACTGGCCTCGTCTCCTGCTGTTCCTGAGTAGACTCCCTGGATGGATCTACTGGTAACCAAGTAATCTAGTAACTGGGACTACCTGAGCAGTCTAGGTTAGCCTCATCATGCTTCCCGCTGCTCTCTGAGTATTGGAAGTTCAGTATCACATCTGTGATGAAACTGAACTGTGGTGTTCTTACTGAGCACTTAGACGCTTTTTATTTGTTGCAGGGCTATAGCTGTTTGATATTTTCTTCTCTTGTAAAAGTACAGCTTTTCTTGCCGATGCTCCTCAGGGTTCCTATGTCATCGCGTGTCATTCTCTCAGCCAATGTGGGCAGAATACATCACCTCCAGGAAGATCAGCCACTTACAGTGGTGGTAAGGCTGCCCAGACAATATGTAGTATCACTTATTTTAGATGAATGTGTGCGTGCTTTTTTTTTAGTATCTTTCCCTGCCAATGTTTGTGAATGAAGATTCCCCTTCTTCAGAGAAGAAGTACGGTTTAGTTATTACAGTGCTGGCCTGAGCTTTGGGCTTCCAGGTTCAATTAACTTGCATGGTGTGACCTAGCCCAAGCTGCTTAGCTTCTGAGTGATTCAGTCCCATGTGTGTAGAGCAGGATTCTTTCTTCCTCAGAGTAGTGATGTGGCAATAAAAAGTCAGGCCATTTAGCTCTCTCATGGTTGCTACAAATCGGTTATCTAGTTGGGAGTCTCATTAGAGAGATCAAGAAACAAAACTTGTGGGACAGGAGCTGCTTCTGACTCTTACCGGTAACTTCCCAGGTCTGGTCCAGAGCTGCAGGGAGTCTGTCCTGATGACACACTTAGAAATTTTTAGACTAGCACCTTTCTTTTCCCCCTGCCCCAGCATGCACTAAATTGAAAAAAAAAGGATGCGATAAAGGTGGCAATTTCTTGTTATGTGTTTGATGGCTTACAAATGTCTCCTACTTATTAAATGTGCATTTGTTGTGTTGGCTATTCAACAGCAAAAATATTGGAGAACCCCTACTCAGGTCATACTGGTTCTGGTTACTATTTTTGGTTGGGGGTTAGGAGCTGAGGATAAAACAAAGAGTTTGAATGTGTTCTTGGCTCATCGGTCTCTTTTTTTGTGGGATTCCTCCCACAGACACTGGAAAACATCTCTGCGCCTTTTTTCAGAAACCATTTTGCAGCTATTTTTATACACTAACGTTACGGTGTTTGTGTTTTGTAGCATTCTAAAACTCTAAGAGAATGTTCAGGGTAAAAACTGATGTTCCCTTGAAAGTCAGCCTTTCATATGCAGAAAGTGTAGAAGTCATCAAATTTCTAACAGTGTTGGAGGAATAAGCGGGAACTCTTCTGGAACTCTAATCTTACTTCAAGGAAGGCCCCACTTTCTATGGTGTAAGGCAGTAGCTTCCTCCCAGGGGACGTCCCTGTCACAATGTGCCAATTGCTGTGATACTGTGGTTGTGGCCCAGCGTTATGTCATTCTGCCTATTGCCACAGCCGGTTGTGTGACTTTTTTTTAAGCTCATGTAAATGGCTTTATTGACATGTGTCAAATTCCATTAGTAGGGTAGAAAACAAGAAGAATGAATGATAAAGTCAGCATAGTGCACAATGGGGCCACGTCCATTCATTATATTTTGCAGACTTGATTCTCTGTCATTGCAGTTTGCCATTGATTAAATGAAAAAAACACTAAAAGTATTTATAAAAGGTCTTCAGTGACCTTCAGTGCCTTGCTTTCCTGAGGAATCCAAAGTTAGAGACATAAACCAGACTGCAGCAAGCTGTAACTGTTCAAACACGTAACAAACCACAACCTATAATGGATTATTCCATCTTGCAATGAATGGGGCATACAGGGAGGGGACGGGGATGTTCTTACCTATTGACTGATGGATTTTGTGTATAATATTTGCATCATTTTAGGTGTTTATGTCAAATAATGAATTTGTCTTCCATAAAGCATTGGTGCTATTCTTTACATTATCTAGTTAATACCTAAACTTTGTCACCTCAGGACTGCAAATAGCTCTCAGTACAGATAATTTAGGAATCTTGTTTGTTGAGATTGTGTTTTAGCAACGGATGAAATAAGTATTTGTACATAATCAAGCTGTAAAATCATGTTTTGCAAACTTTTGAAAGTAGGTTTTTGTTTTTTCTGGAAGCACATAGTAGAAAGGTAGTAGAAAGGTAGGACAAGACTGAAGATTCTGCTGCCTGCTGGGCATCAAACTTCAGTCCTTTTCACAGTGTGTATCTCTGGAATTCACAAATTTTAGACAATACCATTCAAAATAAGTACAAACTAAAAAAAAACAACTGTGCTGTGAAATTCTGATGTTGTGAAATTCTGATGTATTGGGCTTCTTACTGATCTACTCATGAGTGAAATAGAAATGAGTATTGCATAAATGTGTCAGGTTGGTTCAACTTCAGTTGTAATCTAGCAGTTCACCACAACAGATAATGTATCTTCTGAGTCATAGATAGTTTACGTATTGTGACAATTAACAAAAGTCATGACTGATTAAGATTTAGTTGAGGCTTCAGGACTTCTATTTCTCTTAGAACTGACTGACTGTCAACAGTCTGCAATGATTACAATCATTTTTCATCTCCACTTTTCTATATTGGTTGTATAAAACTCGGAAGCTGCATACATTACCAGGTTCTTTTACAAAAGAATAGAATTGAAATGTAAGTTTTCAAATATGTAGTGCTGCTTCAACGGAGGGACTAATCTGCTCCCCGAGTCCTTGGTGAATAAGAAAAGAAGCAAAAGTCTTAAATAGCCTCCCTAGGAAACAATTTCTAACAGTGGGAATATAAAGCCTTGGAAGGCTGCCTGGAGTGGTTGTGGAGTCTCCACCGCTGGAAGCATTTAAGAACAGGGCAGAGAAGTCTTTGTGAAGAGTGCTGTAGGTACTATTGATCCTCTATTGGGAGGAAAGGGAGGAGATGTTTTTTGAAATCCTTACTGGTCATCTTTTATATAATTTGGTTTCTTATGACCATAAATATATAAGAAACATTGTAAAACACTTAGCGTACCATTTCAGAGGGTGTAGGTGTTTTTCAGTTATTTTTAGAACTTGACCTTACAAGACTGAAAAATAACTTTTTCCTTCTGACTTTTGTCCTTCACTTGGCAAAAATTAGTTAAAAACAGAGAGATGGAAAATATTTAAACTTTAAACTAGTATGAGCTTTTATTTTTGTTGTTTGTTTGTGTGCTGGTTTCATTTGTGATGTCAACTCCAGTCAGGGAAAAAGGTGTAACTAACCTGGCACTGCAGAGTGCAAAACCGCTTTTACACTGAAGCCCAAGTAAACACTATCTACTGCTCACTTTTTTTTTTAAATCAGTAATGCTTAAAAAATGATATTGACAAATCTGGAAGATGTTTCCCCATCAGATAATAACAAGTTCAGATATATCAGCTACTTCTGAATTTGTCCTTTTTAAACAGACACAGGCACCCAGAAATAACCAAGTCATGACAAAACACTTTTCTGATCTGCTACTGTGTGTTTAAGCTGCGTTAGAGTGCTGATTTACAGGGATTTCTGAATACCTTATAGAAAGGTATAAAATAAGTCCAAGGAAAATAAAGGTAGGAATGACCTCACCCTATGGAGACACCATGTCTTGCTCAATTCAAGAAAGCTCTGTAGAAACTAGCTACGTTTTAATTTGTACAGTTATTTTGCTACTGTCAATGAATAGAAATGATCCCAGAAGCTGTTGCAGACTAAAGAGAAATGGCTTCAGGTTTCTAGAACAATAAAGACATATACTGATCACTGCCTTAATATGCAGAAGACTTATTTGTTCAAATATTTAAAATTGGTGTGATGCAGATTTAATATGCTTTGGTTCATTTCATTTAGAATAAGTGAGCAATAATAAGCCCTATTCTGTCACCATGCTGCCCTACACTAACTGTTGCTGGGAGAAATGAAAGTCATTTCTCAGCAGTGAACATTCCTGACTTTCCTGAGTTTGAGAACTTGCATCTTCTAAGTATATACTCACAGTTCTCCTCTTGTGCTGTATCACCTCCGCTAACTGCAAAGTTACTTACAAGTAACATGTGCTCCTTGTAAGCCAATTCAGTATACTCTCCAGCCTCCACTAATGAATTCATTATTAGTGACTCTCTTGCAGAGGAGAACAGAGATGGTGATGCAGATCGTCCACATTACCGAAGTTCCCTTTTTGTCTTCCCTGTGAAGAGATCCAGGTTTGCTGCTGGTAGCCCTGACTGTTTTAAATACTTTGGTGACTTGCAGCATGTCCATACAAGGTATTCTTCAGAGGAGAGGGGTTCACTCTTTTCCTTTTGTCCTTTGCGGTGACTCCTGGAGCTTGGGAGATTTCTTCTTTTTAATGTCAATTATTTGAGTTTCATCAGTCCATAGTAAAAACAAAGAAAATTATCTAGCTTCTCTATAATACGGTTTTGATAAGTTAATTTGGATGTTAAACAATAGGCATATTAGAAAATACAGTGAATTTTACATATAATGTGATCACCAGTTTATAGTATTATAAAAGGGCATGTGATTCTGGGCAGCTGAAAATATTCAGAAAAACACTGAACTCCGTACAGAGGAAGCAGGGCTCTTCTTGATAGTCTTCAAGAGCTCTTCCTGGGTACAAATTCCGCTCCCTTGCTGGCTGGGGGTCACGTTGTTTCACAAGCCAATTTCACGTGGTCTCAAAAATGGTTGTTTTTAGTCAGCCTACTATCTCTTCTCAAAAACTGTGGGTTTTTCGGCCCCTGAAAACTTAGAAACCCAGAAGTATCCAGTTAGCTGGATACTGGACTTTCAAGCAGCTTTTTTATTAGGTGTCTGACATTAAGGGGTTTTTTAATGTGGGTTTGTTTGGTTTTATATCCTGATATCATTGAGTAATACTTTACTTAGATAGCAGAAAACATCATTACTGCTCAAACATATTTTATTTGCCTTGTATTGAATAGTTCCTTTTTTCTTCTCTTTTCTTTTTTGTAGTACTAGGATTTTGATTCTCGTCATTCCACATGGACATCTATTTCTCCATACAAAGCAAATCTGATGTCAGTTGTTTCTGAGGTGACCTCACAAGTGACCCTTGTCCATTCTTCATTCCATGTGAGTTACATCTCTTTCTTTCTAGAGTTTTATGACTTCTCTCCACTTGAAAAAAAACAGATTTTTTTCTGAATAGTTGGCAAGAACCTTCCTTTATTAATGACCTATCAGGCTTCTGTTGAAGTAATGTGCTTTTTTTTCCCTTAAAACTCTCCACTACCATAACAGGTACTAATGGGCTTCCTTGCTTGCCATCTAGCAGGGTCCTGGACTGAGCAGTCTGCGAAGTCTGAATGCCTCTCTCACCTCTTGACAACAGCATCTTCAAACATAAGCTGGACGGACATCAACTGCCACTGTTTCAGGTGAAAGACTTGGTCTCTGTGGGGGTGAAATGGCATTTTTCATTCACTCCCCATTTGTTGCTATAAAATAGAAATTGTAAATAATATTTCCCAGAACATCACTGGAAAAAACAGTATATTTTATCTTTAATAATCAGTTGCCATGGTTTTGATTTGTCCAGAAGGACCCAGAAATGGTAAAACCTGGGAAACTCAGTTGTTCTCCTCAGCTAAACCACTTTTGTTTCCCACAAGTATCAAACCCTCAAAGCTGATTTACTTGTGGGTTGACAGCAAAAAGTCACTTGCTGTGTGTAACATGAGATGGCATGTGCGCCAGACAAGCAGAATCATACAAATGCCACCTAGGTAACACAGGCAAATTAACTTTATTTTCAGTATAAATTTGCTTGGTGCAAGAAAATGTAAAATCTGTCTGCTGCAGCATTCCCGTAATATAAAACTAATAATATTTATTTGCTTACTTTAGTGAATTTGCATGGTCACCAGCRCCTGCAAGACTGCACCCAGTTACCTTAGAGAATTGTGCACAGCCACAGGGGTGGGAAGTTTTTTCCTGAACACGGGAGGTCTGAGGTCAAAATGAGAAAAAAAATCTTTATGTAAATATCCAAAGATCCTGCTGCTATAACACTTCAAAGACTGAGCTACTGTTTCCTGGGGCTTTCCTGTCTGTGTCCCCAAGGGTTTTGTATGATCAACACACTGACAGATTTCACAATCAAACAGTGAAAATATGTGATCGAGAATTTCACTGGTCTTCAGACTAACCTTTTTTACAGATCACAGTTTAACTTGCAATTTCCTTGATGTAGTAGCTTTAAGATTTTCTTTGGGCAGGTTTTCTTTGGCTGTTCTAGATGGATTTCTCAATCTGCTCTGTGTCTTCTGATGGAAAGTGCTGGATTGAGACTGACTGATGGAAAATGCTGGATTGAGACTCATTCCTCCACAGACAAGAAAGAGCAAAGTCTACCTTCCTTTCATGCCGTCACTTCTGCACTGCATCCTTCCTTTAGACAAGCCTGGGTGGGGGGGAATAAGAACATCAGCTTCTAAGGGCTAGTACATTTGCCCAGTCCCTCTCTGAAATAGGATGTGATAGCTCCTCTTTGGAGTTGGAAGATGATTCAATAATTCTACCCCAAGTGTGAGTGGTGCAACTGTCTTTTGGGAGTTTAAAGAGCCTTTTCTGAAACTCTAGTGAAGTCCAGATGTCTCATAGCTTTTGTGATCTTGTGAGCAGTTTTAGAAGGAAAATCTGTGAGGGACAGGGCTATGAATCATCCGTCTATCCTGTGTCCATGAAGATGAAATAAAAACCTCAATCCAAAAAGAATCCATTTAATTCTGGAATTTTCTGACCTATTTTGGTGCAAGCTGGTCTAAAAAAAAATTAAACTACTCTCCTGATGAGTTTCTCATATTGTTTACTTTTGTAACGTTCTCTGTGGACTAGCAGCCAGAAATGACGTCCACCCCTCGTCCAGCATCAGAGAATAAGAACTTCAGAGGAAGGAATGCAACTTCATAAATAGCAAACCACAGACACTAATGGGGAGCAGAGGCAAACCTGCAGGTTAAAAATTCGTTGCAAGAGAAGCCCATACATCCACACTGCCTGGAGATTCAAAGATGATTTCAGCTCTAGCCTTTGTTTTTCTCCTCTGCCTCTCTTGTCCTTTTTCATCATGTCAGCAGAGAAGAGCAGGTAAGTAATTTTAATCATCTCTGTATTTTCTGGACTCGTATGCTTTCTAGACTCCTGTGAAAATTATGTTTTGCAGAAGGGAATGAGGAAGAAGGTAACATTTCAACTACATCTACTGAAGCCTGAAAACAATGTTTAGGGATTTTGTAGTTTCATATGAAACTTGAAGCTTAACTGTGTAAATGTTCAGTCTTAGATTTTTCCCCAGTTCCCCTCCTGAGTGGTGAAATTGTTTTAAGAAAAACATTTATTCTAGGGCAACTGGAAATTTTGTTGTGTTTTGTAATGACCTGCAAGAGACACTTTACATTAATCTACATTTTTGCATGTGATTTAAGTTAAAAAAATAGATTGTACTGAATGTCCTATAGTAGAATCCTCGGATATTCTCTCTGCTTTTGCACATAGAGCTCAGGGAAGCCCTGACTTCTAGGAACGTAGCTGTGCTAAGTTCATTACAAAAGTTCCACTTCTCTGAACAGCCCGTTAGGGGAATGCTCAACTCGAAGAGGATCTGTGAGAGCCGGCMGGCTCAGACTGTGTACCAGAGATTCAGGTGTGTGCTTACGGAGACAGAATGAGTCCATGGAGAAGGATGCATAGTAGTGGAAATGCCTGCAAGTGCGTAGATTTTCTTTGGAAATCGCTCCTGAGTGATTGAATCATTATTGTGAATTTGAATATTAAAAAAACCCCAAACTTAAAATTACATCTTGCTACAAGGGATGGAAAATTCTTCCCAGGAATAACAGAAGCTGCCTGAAGCCTTCATGCAGAACTTATTCAAAACCTCTGAAGTTAGAAATTATGTGCAAGCTCCTTGTTTCAATACAATAAGAAATGTCACACTAATTCAGTCTTTCTGTCTTAGAATGACACATTTGTGGTACTTACATTTTGGTTTGGGAACTAAATTGAATTGGAGAGGTTACAAATACTCATAAAGTCCTCTTGGTTCTGTGCAGGGAAGACCCATGAGGCTTTCAGGCTCATTTGTCACATGAGAATGCCGAAGTTGTTGTACTAAGTCAGCAGCACAGGCTCACATCCTGCCTTTGGCAAATTCCTCATGCTCAAGGAGGCAGACCCCTAATTCCAGCTGATTTTCCCCTGAACACACAGTGCTGTTTGTAGAAGATACTGCTATTTCTCTCTTCATAAAGGTTTGCTTACACCGTAGGAAAGGTGTGACTTTTGTTAGAGGATCGATTAATCTAGAAAAAAATAGAGAAATGAGGTTGTACTTTCTCATGGCAGACAGGAGAATACCAGAGTTGAACTTTGTGTCCAATTGTTTTTAAATGGTTCAAGTTTTCTTAAAACTTACATAATTCTAGAAACAATGGGCTACTTCCATTCATTCTTCTTCAGCAAAGCTGGAGCATAGACTAGATTTTTAGCATGTCTGAAAGGACTAGGCAAGTCTAGAATCTAGCAGATGGGAGGGAAAAGTCATGTTAATCTGCCCTAGATGACCTTGTAAGATGATTTATATCCTCTGTTCAGCATAGCTTAAWCAGGATTTTGCAATGTTGCGTGGATGAACAGATGTATCCTTTGTGTCCCAAAGCCACTACACGGCAATTTGAAACTGCCACTACCCAAAAAGAACCCGTCTCCAGCAAGAAAAAAGTCCGTACCTTGAGAACAGGCGAGGCAACGGCCGATGTGCCGATTTTCCACGTTCAGAGCTTGGCAGCACGTTTGGGATAGACTCAGCAAAGAGCCTTACTTTAGTGGTGCCCTTCATAACAGCTTCCACAGCACTGAATTATTAATTTGCTGCTTTTGGCAGCAAAGCCTTCCTATGTGTGAACTGCGGAGACCATGCCAGATGAACAGCTACCACAACTGCCAAACTGCCAGGCCAATTTGTTTGCTGAGGGGTAGCTGTTACCTACCTGACAGGCATGGCTGATCGTCACTGCCTGCCCTGCCCAGAGCAAATTCTACCCTATGTGCAAGGCTCTTATTTCCAGCAAGCTTCTAGTTAGGAACTGGCAGAGACTGGTGTGGAGGAGTCTGTATCTTTAATATTGAGCTGAAGTTAGTAATATCAGTTGGCTTGTACTGCTAATGGCTCTTCTGTGTTTTTCCCAACCACTTTGGTGTTTTTAGGAGGTGAAGTTGGGCCAGAAATGCTGGAAGAGATGAGAGAAACTAACCGTGTGCTAATGGAAGTTCGAGAGTTGTTGAAACAGCAGGTGGGTGAGAAAGGGACCTAATTCYTTATATGCTGCACAAGAGAGATCTCTGAATCTTCCGCCTTCTGTGCAGAGTTCTGGAATTGGGGGGGCTGCTTCTTGCGTTAAGTGAAATGAGCAATAGAATTACTGCGCTGCAAACCAGAATCGAGGTGGTCTCGCAGTCAGATCTGTAATTCTGAGATAAAGTGGATTCAGTTGAATTCCAAACTCTGCTGCTTAGAACCGTGTCTGCTGAAAAACAGCGTACATGGAGAATGAACTCCTAAAAAAAAAAAGACATGCACACACAGTGAGTATGTATTTAACTGGAAAAACAAGTCACTTTTTCCTTGGTTTTGTGGGCTCATGAAATCAGTAGAGAGTCCAAACTTGGAGGATGGAAGAGACCTTTCAGCCATCTATGAGGGTCCTGGAAAGGGAAGTCATATGGAGTCTAAACAAGCTCTGTATTCACTCTTTCCTCTTGTTGTTTTAATCCTAAGCCTTTCTGGCTCCAGTTGTTTCTTAGGGAATTTGGAACTTCTTGGGTGCTTAGATCTTTTCCCATTTTAACAAGGAGATGGTGGTTTGTCTGGTCAACTCTTTTTTAAGTATAGAAAAAGGTTCCATTCTCCCTTTATCCACTCTGGGAGCTGAGGGCAGCAGCCTCTGCCTGCCAGATAATTGGAATGGCAGACAGGTCTCTGTGCCAGTGCAAACTGGGCGGCCTCTAATCTGCAAAAACATCTGTTGCATTGAGTTACTCTCACATTTCAGGCTGCTGCATAAATACCCAGTGTTTACTAGGAATCAGGTCAGACGTGGTTCCTGGCAGCCTCGAGCAATGATTTCCAGTGTTCCCTTCCAGCTTAGCACTGCTTCTCCATACAGGTTTTCTGTTTGTTCTTTCTCTCGCTCTTGCCACCTACTCTTTTTTGTAATCCATGGCCTTTTTCTCAACAGCACTTTCAAGAAAACTCTTCTTCAGAAGACATATACATATACAAGTTGGCAGTTCATAATTTCTTAATCTGTGCAAAGATTTTCCAAAACTTACTTTTTCTTGATTCAGCATCTTGTTGGCAATCAGGATGGCAAAAGGCATAACAATAAAAGGCCAGATCTACTCTCCTGAGCCAAAGGCTGAAGGATTCTTGGCACAAAGGAACCACTGATACTCATTAGCAGTGCTCCAAATTCTCCGCTCTGCTCTCTGTCACCCACTCCTAATGGGAGATGTTCTGGGGATTTGGGTTAGATCTGTCTCTGCATTAACTATTCAAAATACACGACCCCAGACCGTGTTGGAGGGAAGAGAGAATCTAACATAAAATGAAAGCTTGCCCTTATACCTGGGAACTGGCAGAGAGACATGAGCAGAAGCTTTTGTCAAAGTACAAAGTGAAATGACTTAATGGTGGAAACATGAAGTCCACAGGGTATGGAAGGGTTGTGGCATTGTCCTGAGCATTGGTTGTAGATAGCCAGTAAGGCTTCTGCAGGACAGAAGTCTGCTAGGATTGCTATCTAAGATGCTAGAGAGTCATATAAATGTTAGCTTGAGACTGACATGCTCACTTGTGCCTGTCCCATATTCCTGTCTTCACCAAAGGAACGGCATCTTTGCACTGCCGATGCTACAGATGATCTCTTTCCTGAAGCAAGCTTGAAGGAATAGGAGCCTAGAGGAGATCAGAGGAAGTCTGGAGGGAGAAGCTTTTGTCAACAGATTGTAAATATCATCATGGCAAGGGCATTAGGGCCAAAGAATGGCATAAGCAATGTCAGAGATTATTCATATATCTGCAAAAATGGCTCACAGGGAAACCTCCTCCTGACTTCACCTGTGCAGTACGTGGACTGCAGATAAAGCAGACCTCTCTAGGACTGCTAGTTCAGCATCTTCTAGAGCAGAAGACCCAAATAAAGTAGATAGCTCTTTCTTTATGGCACTTGTTTCTGTGTATTCAAGTCAAGTGTTTCTTTCATTTGTGATAGAATAATATTATCAAGTTAGCCTGTAGAAACACTACAGTAGGGAGTGACTTACAGCAGGGAATACAAGCCACCTCAGCTTCCAGAAAGTCTGCAACGTAGACTTTGGGGTAAGAGTTAATTTGTTTGTAAGTAGCTGTGCAGTCTCAGAGAGACACGCTGTTTTCTGGCAGTGGGGCTCTTAGTTTTCGTGGGAGCAAAACTCAGCCTTTGGCTAAGTGATGGTTCTTGTTTTCTTCTAGATTAAGGAGATAACATTCCTGAAGAATACAGTCATGGAGTGTGATGCCTGTGGTGAGTTACTGAGCTGAGTCCTATGTTCAACTGCCTCCTCCAAGTCCTTCATACCTTCGTGTCCAAACAAGTAGTAAAATGCCACCTGTGACCATCTCCCYGAAGGAAATACCTTGTTTCACAATGATCCCGAGTGTCACAGGGTAATACTCAATATTAGTGATGCTTTTTTTCCCCAAAAACATTCTGCACGCATGGACCAGTGTTCCACACTGTTCTTGTGGTTCAATGGCAGCTGAAGCTATTACCCCTTTCCTGAGCATGGGGTGCAGAAATAGCCCTAAAAAGCTCATCTTTCCTTCCAGCAAAACCCAGCATTCGCTAACTTCCACTGTTTCTGAAATAAGCTTTGTTAGTGGTTTTGTGACATACCACGCTGTACTTCTCAGGGTAGCGTCATTCTAGTGCGGAAAGCTGCCCAACTGTGTCTCCTAACAACCCGGCCCATGGCCGACGTTAGAACTGCCTGGGAATGCACCCTGGGTATCCTGTGGGATATAGTTGGCTACTCCTGAGCTGCAAGTGGAAGAGAACATCACCCCCAAGAGGCATTGCTCTGCTATTCCTTCCATCCTAGTGCTGCCACCATCCAAGCAGAGAGCTTGTTTACAGAGGATTCAGGAAACAGGGTCATAAATTTTCCCATATAAATCTTGCCCTCTGCTCCCCAATAAATGTTTTTTTCTAGACTGGAACTTACTTCCACTATATCTGGCTTTCAGAAAGCATGGTTCTTGGAGATGCTCTATTATTTGCCAGTACACTCAAAGGGTGGAGCAATAACCATTTCTGCATTTGGAGAGATTGTACTTCTGCTGGAAAAGAGATTAGCCAAAGCTTTTGGGACCTGCAGTACAGAAATACATTCATCCACAGCAATTGTTTTAATAATTTGCTCATAAAACTGTCCTGAACTTTCTCTGTTACTTGATTTCTGCCTTCCCCGCTTGCTATTCTGCTTTATATGAGTTCTTCTCCTGTACTCCTTACTGCAGAATTTGAGCCTCTTTTAGTCATGCATTGAACAACGTGACTCACAGCAGTCGTGTGCTTCTCTCATTATTTCTCAGAAAGAGATGCGTGAAGAGGCCTTGCTTTTAGTGAAGACTTTGCTGCTGCTGGTGGTGGAGTGTTGTTTTTGTTTTGTTTCAGGTTTTTTATGTTGGGCTTTTAAGCAGGAGAAAGCAGGAGCAAAAAGTGTTCTTGCCACTTAGAGTAGTGGGTGTGGGAGACTTGTGACAAATCTAGTTTCTGGGAAAGTTTATTCACAGTCTTGAATTGGCCTTCAGTGAAGTTCTGCATCCCATTCAGATTAATTTTGCAAGTTCTTTTGTGCTGTGGGTCGGGTCGTGAGGATAAGGACAAAAACCTGGCATTTGGCCGAAAACTTTAAGGGAAGCTGGTGTGCAGTGGTGTGGGGACAAGCTTGACGTGCTTCTGAATAGGACTGCAGTAGCATTTTATACGGCCTAGAATTTCCTACGCCTTACAGTACTTCATGCTTAGCTAGACCATATTGCTGTATTCCAGCCTAGAAGCGATGAATGTCCGAATAACAGGTTGATTTCTCATCTGCCAGGATGAAGTGAGGTTTCCTAGCCCTGTGAAGATAACCGGTAGCACGTTGTGTGTAACATTATGGCATGAGGGCCTTGTGTGAGCCTGATGTGAGTGTATTCCTGCTACAAACCAAGCTGACCTGTTTAACACACCTGCCTTCTAAAGCGGAGATTTTGGCTGACAGCCCTCCACAATGCTGCCCAGGTTTAAGCCTGTGCCGTGTGGGTTCTGCTTTAGCCGGGTGTCTGAGTCCATGCTGCCAGTGAGGTGTAGTTGTAGAGGAGCCAGGGAGAGAACCGATCTCTGTGGAACTCCAAAAGCACGGGCGTTACACCAACAGGGAGGGTAGCGCAACAAGACTTTTGGACTGGGAGCTAAGACTTCTGGGGTTTCTTGTTTATTTTTTGTCTGCTCTGACTCAGGAATCTGTCAAGCTGCTGCTTTTGGCTTCATTTTTCTCCATTTACAAAATAGAGTTACAACTGCTCAACCCTCAGAAAGGATGCAAGGAAACGGCCTGTGTATGAAGCACACTGATACCTTCTGAGACGATGGGACCACCTGATGACAGTCTCTGGCAGTGACAGCTCTGTTCTTAACATTCTTCTTGTCCTCTAGGCATGCACACCGAGGCAACAGGCCCTGTCATCACCGTGACACAGTTTAACAGATGCCTTCCAAACTCTTGCTTCCCTGGAGTGGCCTGCACTGAGACCGGCACTGGCTTCCGCTGCGGACCCTGTCCCCCCGGTTATTCWGGCAATGGGTCACAGTGCACAGATATCAACGAGGTAAAAAACAAGTAGGACAGGCTGGAAGTTACAAAACTGGCTCGCTTTTCTTGGAGTGTTGAGGGTTTGTCTTGTGGTTGTGAAGAAAAGTCTTGCAATTCCCCTAGGAGTTGAAGTTCAACAGAAACATTTCACTGGAAGCAAGTCTGTATCTCACCCTCCCTTAAGCTCTGTTCCATGTTGGGTTTATATCCAGTCTAGCTAGGCATTTCTTTCTAAAAGATACATGGGCTCAAACAAAATAAATCTTTTGGTTTGTACCACACAGGAAGGTGAGTTTGGAAGACCACAACAGTCCCTTTCAGACCTACAATCTTTTGAGCTAAYGGCTGATGAGTTGTTAGAGATAAGATTTATTATGTGTGGAATAGAATCAAATGCTTCCCAAATAGTCCTTTATACAATAAATCTTACCACACTACTCCTATTGCATTACGGCTGCCTTTAAATCAAACCTTGCTAGGCAGATACTGTTTAATTTTTTTTTTTCTTAAAAAGTGTAGCATTCCATCAAGTTTATTCTCTGTGTGTGTATGCAAAGCTTTACTCAACCATTAATTCTGCGTGTCCGTAAGRCTCCTTAGTTCTGTGGTTCCCAAACCACAGTCCTGTGCTCGCTGATTAATCCACCAAGCAACTGTAAGTGTCTTGCAAAGCCAGATCACCTCTATAGCGTTTCAGTTTAAAAACCTGCTGAAGTTAAAAGGGTCGATGAGAGATTTTGAGCTTGGTGATAATCTGTTAGTCACCAAAACATGGGAACYGCTGTATTAATGTAATGCATCTGCCAGTACAGAGCATAAGAATTTAGTGAAAATAATAAAGTGTTGGAGAAAATAAAGCAAGCATTAATAGGAAGTTTGGAAAGAAAATTGCTTCCCAGAGTAGTAAACAAACAACTGCTCTTGTCTTTCAAAACCAGTGTAAGAAATTATCCAGTTCTCTGGATTCAGAGACTGCCAGGAAGGAAAGTGTGAAGTGAAGCCAGCTCTTTGCCTGGGCAATTGATGTCACCTAAGAAGAATTAGTCCTGAAAGTTGATTTGTTTTACTTGTCTGCACATACTGGAACTTGGGAGAACAAATGAGATGGGGAAGCTGCGTTTTCCACTTGCAAGGAAAGCCAGGAACTTCTATGCATTTTTGTTTTATTCTTTAAAAATCAAAGCACAATAGCTGGATCTCACCCAGCAAGGCCTGCTTTGAGAGCTGCCTTCACAGCTGGCCTCRAGCGAGCCTGCCTCGCAGTTCTGCACAACCTCTTTCTTGTTTACAGTGCAACGCAAACCCCTGCTTCCCGAAGGTCCAGTGCATTAACACCACCCCTGGCTTCCGCTGTGATCCCTGCCCTCCCGGCTTCACTGGGCAAATGGTCGAAGGAGTTGGACTAGCTTATGCCAGGGCCAACAAACAGGTAAGGCCCAGAAACTTTTCTGTCTCCTTCAGAAGCCATTAACTCTTCCCCCTCTGCAATTGTAATTCAAAGGTCTTGGAGCCCTTAAAGAAATGGGAGGGAAATATGAGATGACTGCATTGTATTTCTGGGAAGACTGATGCAGTGAGAGGAGAGACTTGCCAAGGATGTCCTAGCACATCAGCAGCAAAGCAACCTCCACTCCAAACCTTACCTCTGCTGAATTTGTGCTGGACAGAATGTTATGTCTCTGACACCTTTGTGACTTTGTCCTTCATACTAGGACACAGGAGAGTTGATGCAGCTACTGCCCTGCCCCGCTCCCCTGACAGCTATAGACAGATTAAAGTAAAAAAAAACCCCAAACACCTAGTCTTAGTATGGTTTATAAGAATATATTGCCAAAAGCAGGAATGGCACGTGGCTTGTGTTATTTAGAGAGCTGCTAGCTGGTCATAGGACACAGTCTTTGACCTTCTTGCTCCATTGACTCTCGTCTGTCCTTTTACAGTAAGGAGATACTCTGACAGCTCAGCTCAGAGCTAAGCTAGTTTGCCAGGCTAAAATCTCTGGTGACACTGTAGAGGGTGAACAGCTTGCCTGGGGTCAGGAGTATTGCTGGGATCTGGCTCAGGCTTGTCTGAAAGAAAAATTTGAACTGTGGGTCCTAGTAAGGTGTGTCAGGGGCTTTGCTTCTGCATCTAGTGATGCCCTAATTCTGTAATCTCATGTGGTATCTGCTTCAGAGTGAAGTTAACGTCTATTTTGTTCTTCCTGGGCAGGTTTGTACTGACATCAATGAATGTGAGACGGGTGCCGCCAGAAATTGTGTTCCAAACTCTATCTGCATCAATACACGGGTAAATATTACTGGAAAGCCTCACGTGGATCTCTCTTCCCCAGGCTCTGGGGCCTCTGTTAGCTGTGGCAGTCCAGCTGCTGAGGAAGGTTACAGCAAAGGTTTGCCAGGACTCACGTTATAGTTAATTCCCTATTGCTTTTTTCCTGCAGGGATCCTACAAGTGCGGGGCTTGTAAACCCGGCTTTGTTGGGGATCAAGTCACTGGCTGCAAGAGCCAGACAGTGAGACGCTGCCCTAATGGTGAAATTAGTCCATGCCACGAGAAAGCACAGTGCATCGTGGAGCGCGACGGGTCCATCTCCTGCACGGTAAGGTCCAAACCTCCCTGCGACTGGGCTCTGCTCACTCCGGTTTCCCTTGCACTRTGCTTGCTCTCCTGGGTCTGCCACTGCCCTCTCCTGGAGAGCATGCCTTCCCGACACAGACCTGCTCTCCCTTAACACCTGAGCTACGGCAGTATCTCTTTCAGTGCTCCCTGGAGAAGTGGACTGCTCCTGGCACCTCAGATCCACTGTTGTTTGTTTGGGTTGTTTTGCCTGAAGCGCTACAAATTTGTCAGTCATGGAACATTACACGCAGTTGAGCAGGGAGAAGCACCGTTCAGCAACCTGCTGGAGCCAAGAAGTTTTGCTGCTGCATCTGTCTTTCTGATTTCAGGAACAAGCAGAGAGCTTGTATCTGAGCTATTTAAAATGCTATTTACAGCATAACTGTTTCTTCCAGACAATATTTTTCCTGTAGAGYGTTGCGTACCTGGATTTGCCACGTTTTGTGCTGGTTCTCATGCAAAGCCTTCAATTTTGGAGGCATATGGCCATCGGGGGACTCGCCAGCAGCCTCATTTTGTTTATCTGCTGTCTTCCAGTGCCTCGTGGGGTGGGCAGGGAACGGCTATGTCTGTGGGAAGGATACGGACATTGATGGAGTCCCTGATGAGAAGCAACGCTGCTCTGACAAAAAATGCCGCAAGGTAAGATGCAGTTGTCTCATGTTTTGCTGGAAACAGTGTACCAGAGGAACGCCTAACCAGAACTGGGCAATTCTGATTTGAGGGCAGGCCCTGGGTGCTGGTGAGAGCCTGCCCAACCTTCAGAACTCAGGCTAAATGACATGCAGAGCTTGCTAGCAGGCCCTTTGTTGCTTTCCTTTCAGGATAACTGCCTGACTGTCCCCAACTCTGGCCAGGAAGATGCAGACAGGGATGGAATTGGAGATGCTTGTGACGATGATGCGGACGGAGATGGGATATTAAATGCTGAGGTTTGAATTCTAATGCTTAAGCCCTGACATACCTAAATGTACCCAGAGGTCCTGCAAAGCAACTGCCTATGCCTTAAATGTGAATTTAGAGAATCTGCAGGTCACAGCATGCAATGTTTCCTCTTAATCTGGATGGTCTGAAGACTCTAAAAACAAGCAGACGGGAGAGAACATCATGGCACTGAAAGGACTTTACAAGTCATGGTGCCCTGAGATTTAGAGACTCTCTCTCACTTGGTCAAGCACTGGTTGGAGATATTTTCAGGTCCTACTGGTATTCCCTGACCGGGCAGTGACTAGGCTGAATAGAGGAAACAGAGACTGGCTGCAGGTAGGCTGCTAGGCTTCTCCAAGCAGCTGGTCACACACCTCAGAACTTCTGTCTTTCTTACTCCTCAGTAGCGTGCTCGGTGCCAAACATTTCCCCCCAGCCAGTCCCTCTCTCCCGCAGGACAACTGCGTGTACACACGCAACGCGGACCAGCGCAATGCAGACAAGGATAACTTTGGTGATGCCTGTGACAACTGTCGCCAAGTGAAGAACAATGATCAACGGGACATTGATGGCGATGGGAGGGGAGACGAGTGTGACGATGACATGGATGGAGATGGTAAGAGCAGCTGGAGAGCAGCCTCAGAGAGGTGCATATATATACACTGAGCTAAGAACCAGAAAGCCACTCAGCACGCAGCTAGAGATCCTCACGGTGGGTACCAGCCTTCAGGGCCTTGAGTTCTGCAGGAGTAGAACTAATTTCTGATGGGATGAAGCMCAGCTCAGTTCTTAAGATGCCAAGACGAGCAGTCAAGCCAGCTCGATCCTTCACAGTTCAGCTCTTKCAGGGTTTAAAGATCTATCTTCAGGATGGTGCTAACAATTTTTATTAGCACTCTTATTGTGCACAGTCACGTCAAACCTGTGTCAGACTTAAGAAAGAAAGATGTACCATGCAAACTGATCTGAGTCCAGACAAGGACACTACTTTGTGCTGCAATTTAGACTTACGAAGAAGTATGGGAATATCCAAGTTCTTAGCAGCTACTGGTTCACGGCAGTATGTGTCAGGGCTGTCTTCTGAGGGGGGAAAAAACACCTGGCTAGCTTTAGAAACAGTCTGGGAGCTAATGATGCTGTATTTGCACAAAGCCTGCTTTGAAAAGCCAGAAATCACAACTGCTGCTAGCCTGAGACATACATGTTTATTTACAGAGTATTTCCAGTGCATCTTGTGCTGTTTGGGTCTGGCTACATCCTGCCAAGTAGCTCCCTGCTGGCATGATTTGCTGGTGGAGTAGGTAAATGCAGAGAAGCGGGAAGTGAAGTCATACAGGTTGCCAATTAGATTGTTCCTGTCCCGCCTTGGACCTTGAAAAGGCACTGGCTAAATCTTCCATGTCAAATAGCCAAGATTAACCTTGACTTATAATTATATAGATGTCTACTTTAGAGGAAAAAGACTCTGTCATGGTTTAGGGAACCGCAGACAGCTTCATCTTCATCCTCTTGGCCACTCAGTCCTGCCCAGATATGATGCCAGTTTGGAGCCATGTTCTTCAGTTCTTTAGCTTTCTCTAAGGAATGCAGTTAAGGACATTTCCTCTCAGGTTCATGTGCAATAGCACGCTCAGACATCCATCATGATGCAGCCTGGAGTATGTTTTAAGATCAGTTGCTGCTGATCTCTTCCATCCTCCATAGCTGCTAGGATGGAACTTAAAAGCGTTTAAAAGGTACAGAAAAATTGAAACTCTCGCTTTATCACATGAATTCAACTGTCCTAGATTTTTGCCATCTCTTACATCCAAAAAAGATCTTGCTGCCTAGACCTTAATAGCCCTGTTGCCTTGATGGGTCCACTTTGCATGTTTTACAGGGATCAAAAACCCAATGGACAACTGTAAAAGAGTTCCTAACCCTGATCAAAAAGATGGCGATGGTGATGGAGTAGGAGATGTGTGTGACAGCTGCCCAACAGTCGGTAACCCAGACCAGGTAAGTAAGCACCCCCAATTTTGCAGTCTTAGGGGCGTCGTTTCTCTCACTCAAGACAGTGCTCACGTTATCTGCCTAAGGTGCGCGCACCTGGAACTCACCAAGATTGCCACTTGAAATTTTAGCTGCCATCCTGCAGTACAAAAGTACAGCCCCTCGAGATCAAACGTCCTGGGGTATAGAAGAGGAAGTCAGAGAGGAAGTGTTGCGCTCTGGACTTCTCTCTTTCTACCCTGCTCATCTGTGTTTAGAAATAGCGCTGCTTGAATTCATCAGGGCAACTTGTAAACCCTGCAGAAGGAACTCTCCCACTGTTGTCAGCTCTGTTTTCAATGAGAATGATCATGGCACTGAGGCTAACAAACACCTCTCTCCTCTTCAGTGCCTAATCCTCCTCTTGATCTATGGAAAGTTTAAATTATTATTGCTTTATTTTACTAGAAAGATACTGATCATGATCTAGTGGGAGATGTCTGTGACACCAACCAGGACAGGTGAGAGCTTGCTGCAAAAATTATACTTAGGTTGCATGAAATCTTGGGGATGGAGGGGGGAAAAGGCACGCGTTGCGAACTCTGTGACAACCTGGCTTGGCCTTATCCGATAAAAAGACAGAGGTTAAGGGAGGTGGAGTTTTATTCAGACCTCAAAAAAAACTTGCTAGTGGAAGTATGGCTCAAAGGCTAGCGGATGGAAGCTTGCCGACAGCAGGCTTGCTTGTCATTAGCTACCGCCAACAGATTTGTTCATACACTACAGCTGGAATATTTCTGATCTATTGTTGGTGTAACTAACAGCTTAAGACTTTATAAGGCTAAAATCACCAACTTCTGCTGTTCTTGTCGAGGATCCCAGCTCCCAGAAAGGTGTTGCATGCTTATTTTAAAAGGACATGTCAGTGGATAATCTTTACCTGTCATTTTCTCCACCAGTGATGGGGATGGCCACCAAGATACGCGGGATAACTGCCCATCAGTGCCCAACAGCTCCCAGGTGGACACAGACAATGATGGGCTGGGAGATGAATGTGATGATGACGACGACGATGATGGGATTCCAGATGAGAAACCTCCAGGCCCCGACAACTGTCGGCTTGTCCCTAACCCTGGCCAAGAGGACTCAGACGGTAAGGGAAAGGGATGCACGTTAGCCTTGCATGGGGGTCTTCTGGTCCTGGTGGCCAGCGCATATCAGTTTGACCTCTAGAGATAGTACTGACTTGAGACAGTCCTACGTCATTTTCAGATCTCAAGTAACCCTGACATCAGGATCATATTTGGGAAAAGTTCTTTTCCAGAAGTGTCTACAATTGAGGCGTTTCTTCTGTTCACAGCATCTCTGCAAGCAAGAGAAGCCTCAGGGTTTCTTTGCACCTGACTTAAAGGAAGCGTGTACCAGTGCTCTGAACACCTCTTCACCTTGCGTAGACGTGGCTACCTTTAATTGCGCTAGCCAAAAGCTAGCTGAGTAAACCTCAGGTGCAAGGGGCAGGAGAAATTAATGAAAGCTTGTTACTCCTTTTCTTCTCTCGTGCTCTCAGGTGATGGTGTGGGGAACCTTTGTGAAGATGACTTTGACAGAGACATGGTGATTGACAGAATCGATGTGTGCCCAGAGAACGCAGAAGTGACACTAACAGACTTCAGGGCTTTCCAGACGGTTGTACTGGACCCTGAGGGTGATGCACAGATTGACCCCAACTGGATTGTCCTCAACCAGGTAGGAGACTGCTCCAGAACGGGCTGGTGAGTCAGGTGGGAACAAGCCTGTACCAAACTGGATGCAGTTTTCATTAAAAGACTCTGCAAGCTTAACGAACTGTTCAACAATGTCCTAATCCTAGAGTCTCACCCTTGGTGTACCTCTCCCCTGATCACTTAACAACAGGAAAGTATGTTTGGAACTATACTAATGAGTTAACATTCATCTTTCTCAGGGCATGGAAATTGTCCAGACCATGAACAGCGATCCTGGCCTGGCTGTAGGTGAGGCACTTATTTTCGTCCTATTGGAAAATTATCGCTCATTCACTGCGTGCTTCTCAGTGCAGCTTTTACAAGTATTTCAGACGCTACTTTAATGATTCCATCCACCTCCTGGGAAAATATTTTCTGTAGTAGGCAGAGTCTTCAGATTTGGCTTAGCAAAATCCACCTCCCCCATCTGAATCCGGAAAGAAATGGATCTACATTTTGTTGTAGAATACAGAGTATTTGTTTTCCTACCAATTACAGGTTACACGGCGTTCAATGGAGTGGACTTTGAGGGCACATTCCATGTCAACACTGCCACAGATGATGATTATGCTGGCTTCATATTTGGCTACCAGGACAGTTCCAGCTTTTACGTGGTCATGTGGAAACAGATGGAACAGACATACTGGCAGGCAAACCCCTTCCGAGCAGTAGCAGAACCTGGAATTCAACTGAAGGTAAAGCCGCCATTGAAAAAGAATTCAGTAGTGGATTTTTGCCTTTTCCATAGCTGTGCTGCTTGGACACATACAGCAGGGCAAGCAGCTACGGTCAATCAATCCTTTATCCACACATTTTACCAGTCTCTTCTCTGTCTTAGGCAGTGAAGTCTAAAACAGGCCCAGGTGAGTATCTCCGCAACTCCCTCTGGCACACCGGAGACACCACAGACCAGGTCAAGCTGCTGTGGAAAGACCCTCGCAATTCTGGCTGGAAGGACAAGACATCCTACCGCTGGTTCCTGCAACATCGGCCTCAAGTCGGATACATCAGGTAAGGGGTTTACAATTTCCTTTGCATGGCTGAGCGGAAGTCTGACCCCCAAAACAAGCATCTCTAGTGCAGTCCTGTGGTACAGAGGAGGGAGAGTGTCTGACCGAGGAACAATTTCTACAAGGCTCCATCAGTCTCACGTTCCTGTCCCACACACGCTTACTCTCTTCTAGAGCTCGCTTCTATGAAGGCCCTGAAGTAGTAGCAGACACTGGAGTTGTCCTTGATACAACTATGCGAGGAGGACGCCTGGGAGTCTTCTGCTTCTCCCAAGAGAACATTATTTGGTCAAACCTGCGTTATCGTTGCAATGGTGAGTTAGTTTGAAAGTCAAATGCAGACATTTTTGCTATTTTGCTTTCAAGATGTTAATTTGTTCTTGGCTAGCCTACACGTACCACTGTAATGGGATGTCAGGCAGTAGCTTATTCTATTTTTCGTTTCTGGTTCTACTTCTAATCTCTATTTGCTTCAATCTCCTCCTCCTCAGACACCATTCCAGAAGACTATGAAACATTCAGAGTTCAGCAAGACTAACCTCTGATTTAAACGTCTGTCCAGCAAAACTTGCTTTAAGAAACGTGCTCAGCTGCCCCACTATTGCCCCTGGTATACTGTATAAAGAACTGTAAGTAACGTACCACTGCACTCTGCACAGCACCAAGTGTCAGTGCATTATCTGGCATCTTTTCTACAACAGCAACTTTCTTTCAACGCTACGAAAACCTATTGGAACGGCAGAGGTGTAGACAGCAAGTGTGAACAGAAGCCTGCGCTGCTGTAAACAGTAGTTCTCTACGCGACATGGAAAAAGACGTGCCGAGAAGCTACCTRCAGTAGGTGGAATTGTTTGAGTAAGTTTAGCGTGGATGATTCCCAGGAATCTTCTCCCTACTCAAAGGCTCTCAAGTGTGAATGTTGTTCTCCTTTTCAAGACCTACTGCAAAGCAAACCCAGCACTAGTCTGAAAAGGACACAGAGAGCAGCTTATGTACAAGTTGCTCACAAAACATTAAAAAAAGCACTTTAAGGAGAGTATCTTTGTTCTGGAATGTTGGATAATAAATAAATACTCTGGAATGTTGGATAATAAATAATAGACTTCTCCTTGGTCATGTGCACGTTGCTTTTTCCTCTTGCGATACGGACATGTAACAGAGAAACCCTCAAAAGCTGAAAGCGATAGCACTGCTAGAGAGCCCTCAGCTGAATTAATAATTTTGTTAGCAGTACAAATGCAAATGCACAGGGCCACCTTCTCTTTCAAGAACCTCCCTCTAGTTAGACTGTCCTACCTGGTTCTTGTACGTGGCAGTTAGTTTTCGAACGATAAATGAAAGCTTTATGCTTGTTGTCTTACACCACCATGCCAGGACTCCCACAAATAGACAGCCGAGGAACTGGGAAAACTGAAGCCGTCGGTATCATGGGTGCTCACTTCAGCTGGGAACAGCAGACAGAGGGGCTCTATAGTTGGTAACCTGGGAAGTCTTAAATCCTGCGCTGCTGTAATCCCCAGTCTTGTGCAGGTAAACAATAACCCAGCAGCATTCCAGGCTGCCTAAAGAGACAATAAAAGCCAAATTTTGCCRGATGCTTCAGGAAAGCAGTTTCACGTTAATTATACTGAAACTTGCTCACGGTTTCAGGAGACTTGCTCGTGGTTTCATCAGAAAGGCAGTTCCTGTCGAATACGCAAGAGTTTTGCAAGCTAGTTAGAAGTCCCACTCTAGACCGAGGCTGCGTGATAAATACCGTACGCTGGATGCGCTGCTTCTGTTAAATGTCACCAAACAAGCAAGGTGTGAACRCAACTTTTCCTCTCCTCTTGGAAAGCTGATGGCAAAAGCTGCACTTTACCGAGCGCGGGTCTCCACAGCTATGCGCATTTGAATTTCACATTCCGGAGGCAACAGCATAAGCAGGGATCTGCCAAAAGAACACCAGTTTTTAAAAGTGGCTCGTTTAGAGACGGTTCGCTTGCTGATCACAGCACTTTGGGAACATCTCCCTTCGCCATTCTAAGACTGTCATGAAAACAGCCACTAAGTTTTCTTTCCCCAACAGGAAAAGATGCAGACGAGGCAGTCCAGCGTACAATATCCCCTACACAAAATGGTTTCAAGTACTGAAGGGACGTTATATAGCTTCCAAGAAACCGATTCCGAAGTGGATACGGCCAGAGCTGGTGCGTTTCCACGCTGAGAGCAGAAATGAACCACCTTTCGCTTGGTCACTGCGAAGTCGGGTGCACTCGCTCAGCCTTRCTGCGGATCGACTTAGTTACGCTTCGCACGAAATGACCAGAACAGCCGCTTTCTCCCCAGCACACCTGTCCCGGGTCAGAACACCRATTGCAGATGAACCTTTCCCACAGACAAGCACGAAACACTATCAGAAAAAGACAAATTCCATTCAAAAGAGGTATGAARTAACGGCCCAAGCTGAGGGAGTCGGTCATTCTGTCCCAGCTGCCTTGGTAACGTAAAACTTCTTTCGTCACTGGCTCTACTTACCTCGATGACCAACCTAACGCAAGATTTCCTGTGGGGGAAGCTACACCCTGCTGCTGAAGCACGCACGCACGACAATCTAATTAGGCAAGTCTGAACATTTACACGCTCATTTTCTCTTCCAAAAATCCAGCAACTCAGACAGACAGACTCTCCTTACCCCAGAAAGCTCTAAAATTATGCAGCAGCCCAGAAACGTGGCCGAGGCTCTGACTTGAGACTGGTAGAGACCGTCACCACGCCGTCAGCAGGAGACTTCAGAACGCAGGGACCGCTGCTGGAGGCAGTTCGCGTTTTGAGACTTACCAGAGCGCTTTGCACCTTTCAGATCCCTCTGGAGTTTCCTCTCGGAAGAGTACTACAGAGGTCAGTTTTCACAGCTGTAAGAAGCCCGCTAACCAAAATAATTTGATTTTGCTGTTGCTTTATAAACACGAGCACCGAACACACCAATATTTCAACACTGAAAACCTTCAGTCAAAAAGCAAACAAACAACGAACAAAACTAAGAAAAAGCTAAGCAGCCAGAGACAAAAACATTTGAACTTTTATTACATTTCATTTACAAATAATGCAAAGATACAAAGACAAAAGCCTTCACACAAAAAAGAAAAGATTGAAAAGAATGTACATTTAGTTGAGCTGCTTTTTCACATCATTTCTCAGATTGCAAACACTTAAAGCCAACTTCAGTTTTCCACTTTACCTATAGAAAAACACAATAAATAAAACTTCTATGTCGCAGGGACAACTTTTCCAGAGTTCCTGTGCCACCAACGCTGTAGCTGAATATAGGATTGCATATATCAGTGAGATAATCCACAAATTATTTTAATAGAAAAAGTTTAGCTTGTAAAGAACAGTATATTATACTGTCTCTAAAAATGCATAAATCTGACATTTTTCCCCAAGCTCAATGAACTACATAAAGTTGTTTTTAGCTGCCAGTCTGTGAGAGAAGCTGCCAAAAGCAGCTGTATTTAATTTTAAAAATCAAACTTTCCCTTCATGAGTACTAATACATTTAACTTCCGTTTCTTCTACAAGGAATCCTTCCACAGATGGGGGCTCCATTAAGGTAAGAAGAAAAAGCATCTAAAAGTTTTAATTCCTCCCCAAAATAAAACCTCAATATCTACTCTTACTAGTTAATAGCTGACTGAAATACAATATTTKCATTACTACGCTGTATAATGCTGACCAGGGGTCGGTGGATGTGTATACAGTGTATTTATACACACAGTTATCTTCCGACTGTGTCGATGCTCATGCCATGAATATTCAGGATCCAGGAAGTAAAGGTTTGTTTAAGCAAGCCCTAYACCCCCCCAACATTTTGCCCCATAAATATTATCATATAACTTTTATATTCATCATCTACTCTGCAAGGACAGAAGCTGTACCTATATATCTTCTCTATAGTTAATGTCTTAGAAATTCCAAAATTGAGCCAAGCTTCATCTTTTCCTTTCAAAGGGAGGCTTGTGACATGGTACCTCAGCAGGGACATTTGAGAACTGCTCGCTTTCCTTTGACAAATAGCCAGAGCAGATTTTGTTGACTTAAAACATTGCCCTTTGTATAGCATAATTCAACGCMATTTCTATAAGCAAGTTTAAGCCTGCAAAATTTCTGAAGGAAATACTGACAACTCCACTACTCCAGTTGCAGAAACCAGTTCTTAAATTAGATTTATAAACGGAGACCTTTCGTCCCTTTTTTCCTAAACCACAGTATAAAAAAGCTGAATTGAATAACCCACAGGACACGTACAAATGAACTTTATGTTCCCCTGTACGGACGCAGCGAGGCACGGCGCTCCGAGAGCAGGCGGCTCCCGAGAGCCAACAGCACGTACSAGCGCTTTTCCAGTACCTCACTTTGTACTTTGCTCTTTACCCGGTCCCAGCTCCCCCCGCCTCCGCACCCCGGACCCTGCCCAGTCGGTCCAGATGCGTTACAGATCCGAACCTCTTACCGCCAGCCGGAGCCTCACCCAAGGCTGCCCTTCACCCTTACTCARTTACGACAATTTACGCTTATTGAGGGAAGAACTTCCATTGCACGTCGAAGGAAAAGGGGTGGATGAACCTGCACAGGTCTCAGACTGATCTTTAAAGATTTAGCAAAACTTCCATCTGATAGAGAACAACGTTCCCGGGGGCAGAATACACATTTCCCTGTAACTCTACATTCTCCTAGTTAAAAACCTCAACCGCAATTCAAAAACTCTCAGCTCACTTGCAGAACAGGGCGCCCTTCGATAGATTTTAAAGCTTGATGTGCATGAGGCTGTGACTACATTCAATACAGAAAATTTGAATGGATCAGGGCTTAAAGCCCGGCAAATTTATCTCCCACGTACGTGCTGTCCCGCAGCGGTTCCGCTGGAGAGCGGCTCGGCGCCCTCAAAGCAACGCCGCGCAGATCGATCCCCTCCTTCCCTTGCGCAAGGCATCGTCTCCCAAAGGAAGCGACAAACATCGGCTTTGGAGACAGGGAGAACAAGCGAGCGGTTCTGCGCCTGCAAAGCCCCCGGTGTCGGGGCCTCCGCAAGCGACAACAACGGCGCACGAAGGGACCCGGYTCAGGACCAGCCGCCTCAGGAGCCTTTACGGGCTCTGGCTCCCAGGCTTGCGTTTCTCCAGCAGAAGCACCAACTATTCTGCCTGCGTCTCATTTTCAGAGACGCTTTCGAGAGCTGAGTGGCACCCCCTTTGTTCAGTAAGTGTGTTAATATAAGGCTCAAGTACAGCTTCCATTTGAAGAACATAAATTTCAAGACAAGAGCGGGGAGGGAGATTTTGTGACCGGTTCTGCAGTCTCTCGACGCACATGCTGAGAGCATCTGTCGCAGTCTCAGTTCTGTTTGTCCCAATTTATTTATTGAAGGATTCTCTAATGTTTAAGGTAGAYCGGGAGATGAAATCTGGGTAAGACTGGAGTTGTTTAGCTGTGTGTTGTCCCCCCCAGCCTCTCGGGGTTTTGAAAACATTGAGCAGAAGAGTCGAATACCAGAAGACAGCAACTGTCATCTGCCTGCGTGTTCAACGCCCACCAGCTCCTAGCACAGCAAGGCCCACTTCACTCTGACTCATCCGCCACACAACAGGAAGAAAAATACTGTAAAACAAAAACTTGATCCAACATAGATAAAAAACCAACAATTTTAAGACCGACAAAAGCCGTGCTAACACGAACATGCCTGTTCACGCGAAGGCAGGGCACGTCTGTCCCAGCCCCCTGCGTTAACCCAGATGAAGTTCCCTCCCTGGGAGGTTTCTGCCACGCCGTTACCAGCAAAGTAGTCCAAGGGTAGCTCAGGTCTTCTACTGCCACTAAAGCAAACCTCAAGCTCCGGTCTCCACTAATACAGGAAGCCACCGTCATTACTGGAAACCAATTTATTGAAGCAGAGRAATCCTTACACCAGCTCGGAAAATGCCGTCCCTTCCGCACACCGATAGAACCGTTAATTTACAGTGCAGCTACCGGAAATAGGTAATTGATGTTCCCATCGAGCAGACCTACTGCTCAAATTATTATTTTTAGATTTGAGCTCAATAAAAGGAGACTAGAACTAGTGACAAATTAAACGCCAACACRTCCGCACCCCAAAACAAACCGCTTTAACATGTGCCCGTCTGCAACGGCAGATCCCAGCTTCCTAAAAAACGAAGAGGTAAGGACGGCAAAAMCCTGCCATTTATCCCTAACGTCGTGCAGTCCCATACCTGGCTCCCACAAATACTACAATTAGTTTTTCTGCTGATAGCTTTGTCACTCTTGCCTGAACACATCAACAGCCACCAAGGGGAAACGCTGTCTGCAAATTAAAAAAGAAAAAAAAAAAAAAGCAATATCTGGAAGTCGGTATAGGCTGAAGGCAGGCAAAATTAAGGAGTAAAATCGTCTAAACTGTCATCTCCGTTCCCATCCTATCATCACGCCGTGGGAAAACGCCTGAAGTACTGTCATCGTTTCGAGCGGTCTCTCGTGCGTGTGGTGGCGGTGACAGAAATACCTACGGCGAGCAAAGCGTTCCGGAAAACACCGAGACACTGCCGTGACAGCCCCCCAGCAGCCGCTGCCGACTCCGGCRTCGGCGATTCCCCAGGCGTTCGCTTTTGTTCCAAAGGAGCGAAGTTCCGCCAGCGCCGCAGCAGGTTCCGCACCCGCTTCGCAGCAGGACGGCGGAACGGCCTCGGGCCGCGGCCGCCCCTCCAGAGCTCGCCCGTCGCCCCGCGCCAGAGGACACGAGCTCTGCGCCGGCCGAGAGCAAAGCCTCGGCGCGTTCTGACGCTCCCCTGCCCTGCCGCACCGTCGGGCGCAGGGACGAGCCATCAGATAAACTCAAASCAAACTGGATAAACTCAAAGCAACCAGCTACCGACAGCTGAACCGGTACTGGTCATCTGCTAYCGAGGCATATCGTGACAGCAAATGGCTGGAGACAGGTCAAGAACCGTTAGCGTTTTGCCCTTTGTCTCTAAATAAAACCAGATGTGTCTCTTGCCACATGGGTTTTCTGCCCGAAATTGTGTCGCCTTAAAGCTGAACCAATTACTAAATTAAAACACAGTCAACAAAACAGGACCTTCGTACACACCAGAAAACACCAACATTAGATCACTGTGGTTCTCCAGCAAGCAGAAAACATACATCAGAAAATTCAACACGTAGCATTTACTGTATTCTCCTGTAGCTACTTAACAGCAAAATTTAAAGTAAAAAGAACCAAGATAAAACAAAACAGATGCTATTTAGGCATYTCCCTGCCTACTATTGGTTACAAGACGACACACGCAACCTTAAAGAAGCGACAGGTTAAGGTGGTTACGAGGAGACAGCCGGGCCAGGACACACGGAGGGGAAAGCGGCTGCCCGGCCGCCGGCGGGACGGCACCATCGTCTCCAGAACTCGGCCCCGAGAGGCGCCCGCTGCTCCCCGCCGCCACCACGGCACCCGCCGCCAGCGCAGCCCCGCGGCTCCGCAGCCACCGCCACGCGCAAAGCGCGGCACCGCGACGCCGTTCCCACGACGGGACACGTGGCGGCGGAACGGATCCGCTGCGTTTGAAACCCGAGGAGGGAAGGATCCACCCCTGCTCCGAAGGCCAAGCGGCGCCCGGGAACCCGGGAACGGGAACCGCCAGGGACAGGCAGAGGCACCGACACCGGGGGCGATTCCCCGCCCGCGGCCGCGCCGCGTCCTAACCTGAAACAAGGGCTGCAGGCGCCCGCCCGGGCTCTGTCCTCTTCGCTCTCGTTACCTCCGACCCCCGGAAACCCACAGCGCTCAGACAGACCCTTCGTTTTTCAAAAGCGGAAAACCTGCAGCCGGTGAGGAGCGGCGGGATCTTCTCCAGAGCGTCTGCGCTGCCCGWTTCGGGCAACGTCAGGTCGCCCGAGAAGGTATTTTCACGGCTGGTGCAAGAGACGACCGAATCGAGTTTCTTTAAAAGAAATCAGGACGTGTACAGGTGGATTTGGGAGGGTCAGACAAGGCTCTTCACACTCGCTACGCAATCACCGACGTCAAAGTGTCACGTAAGACTCAAACCACTTCTCAGACGAGCGCTCCTTGCTACTTGTAGTTAATATACTACACAGCTGCATTTTCTTTCTGTACAGATCCTCTACGCTACGGATTTGCTTCCCTTTATGCTTTCTACTACGCAGTTTTCCGCAGCTGCCCCCACGGCAGCCACGAGTCAATTTACTGAAGAAAACAGTAAACGTATTTTACCCCTTTAGGCCTTTATTTTGATAAAATTGGTCAAGCCCACATAAGGCAATATACACCACAGTTAAAACCACCCCCCTCCCCCCACAAAATAATAAAATAAATAACACAAATGAATATAGTACGTAATGTAGTGTTTTGTTTTGCAGTATAGAAATTCCACACAATGATTCTGTTTAAAAAGGTAAAAATGATTTATAATACACAGTTATAATGTCATCATGGTGCCCGCATAGAAAACTGACATGCAATCCATGCCTACACTGCGCAGTATAAATAATATGCAACTAAAAATACAAAGAACAGGAACACTACAAATTATTTTTTTGTTATTTGTTTGTTTTTTAAAAAGAACAGACACACGTAACAAACGCTACCTGCGCTTTCACATTGCCATCACAGTGACGGGGGTTCCGTTTTTCAGAGGAATAAACGCTTTTTTTTCTCCGGAAAGCACAGCGTGCGTTGTAACCTACGGGATGACGAGGGGGCTTTCCTCTTCCTTCTTGTACAGAGGGGGTTTCCAGGGTGAGTACCATGCTCCTTACGGGACAGATCTCAAGCCTTAATTATTGTTTCTACAGAAATCCAAGCTTTTACAAACAAGCACAGTCAAGACCTTATTTTTGAGAGAAGTTTAAACGGTTCTGTAAGGTATCGGATGCTGCTTTTATGCAAACTCAGAGGGCAGCTCTTTCTTTTCATCCACAAGCGTTCTTGCCGCGTGGGTTCGCGCCAGGGTTCTCAGGCACACTTGTTAAAAAAATTAATGAAATTTAAAGTAAGGTAATAAAATGTACAAATAATTAACAATCTCTTAAATTAATTTGCAGCCTCTTTCTGGAAACCTTTTCCCCTCTTTAAAAAAAAAAAAAAAAACAAAAAAAAGGAAAAAAAAGAATCAGAGGTTCTCTGTACAGGAAAGGTTTTGCAGAGTTAACGATCGCTGGCGAAGCGTTCACCGACATGCAGAAGCAGTCGTGAGCCGGCAGGGTGGGTGCTGCAGTCACGCATGCAGCGGGGGGGCCGCAGCTCGGCCCGCGCAGAGCTCGGGAGGAGGATGCGGAACACTATGTACAACGAGCAGAGCCTCCCCCTCCCGCCCACCTGCGCCGCAGGGAACAGCAGAAGTTCTGGTTTTCTTTTGGAAATCACAGTATTTGATACACTGGAGGTTTATTCCTACTATTTCCCCATTGTATTGGCAAATGCAACAGTCTAGCTTGGGAACTTTTTAATATATATATATATAAAAACACATGTTGTAGGGAGGGGGTAGGGGTCACTCAGCAGGTATGTTTGGACAGTAACCCTTTGAGACACCAGACAGTTTCAACATCATTTAACTGAAAAAGTTATAAATAATACTTTTTTTTTTTTTCTTTTTTTTTGCTAAATGATCTTTTTTCTTTCCGCTGCTCTTCCCCGGGCGGGAAGGGCCAGCCGCTCCCGACAGCTCTCACCCTTACACGCACGGTTTAGAATGAAAACAGTGCTACTAAATTTTCAAATAAAATCAGATTACTTGTTCCGAAAGCAGTGGGGATCCGCTCCGTGCTTACGTTTGACAACTTAATAGATTGGTTTTGCTTTAAAATCAGCCTTACGCATACATACGTTACAAACCCACAAATTTTAAGGGGAGAGGGGGAGAAAAATCCCTCTCGAAGTGCAGCTCCTACACGATGCTGTCAGGAAACCGGCCTTCCGGGAAGCAAAATGCAGGAGCTGTTGCAATAACCGCTCCGGTTCTCAAAGGGTCGGTACTAAAAGCAGCTTTCGCCTGCCCACTGCCGGGGCTTCCGAGATGAAGCACATCTTGTCACGCGCAGCCGTCATCTGCTTCCCACGATGACTTCACCGTCCTCCTTCCCGCTCCCAAAGCACCCTCCACTGTTTGCCCCGCACGAAAGGAACAAAACCTGGATTTCTCTCAACTAGATGGTCCCTAATTTTGACAGTTGCATCCAGACATGTTGTTTTTAAATTAAGGCCATTTTAAATGTCTACTTACAAGTCTAATAAACAAGATCTCTTATATACACATGTAGTTTAAAAAAAATTAGAAGGTAGCATTTAGCAACAGCTCCCTGTAAAAGTCTCCAGTGAGGAATCTCATCTCCTACTTGGATGCTTCATTCTGAAGTGACTCTGGTTTTAAAAAAATAGATCACAAACAAGAATTTACATGCATGAGAGTCATTCGAACGAGAGCGCGACACAGACAGAAATCCCATCGAGGAACTACGTGAACGGCAAGAAGCGTGTTCAACTCACACTGTACCTGCGGCTGTTTCAAAGCAAAAGGACTCCGAGTCAACTGTGCCCAAATTACTCCTGTTCTTTTAGGGTATCCTCCTGTTCGAAGCTACCTTTTTTTTTTCCTCCTTGAATTGAAAAAGCATTAGCAATCTGAAATAAGCAGACACCGGGAGTTAACGTGTACTACTGGGCTTAAATCCTGACAAATAAACATTTTCAACAAAGATGCAGGAGAACCTTTCAATTGCGTGGGAAGGAACAAAAAAAAAAGACAGAGGTAAGCCAAGAGATCTAAAGAAAAAACATTTTTAGTGCAAACGGTCAACTAATGGCACAAACGTGAGCAAACACGCACCCAGATTAGAGAGATCCCAACAACGATTCTGCTCAGCAGTGTTTGCCCGAATCTCAGGACGGCGTCCCACCGATTTCTGGAAGCACACAGAAACCTAGTATAACTCATTAAGAGCAGTCCAGCTCCTCTGCGGACCTTCGCTATCGCTCGCTGAAAACAGCAAGGAAAAATCCTTCTCGAGGGGAATGGGCCGGGTACAAGTGCTAAAGGGKTTTTTTTTTTTTTTGCTTGAAAGTCATGACGGCTGAGAAAGAACGGACGCGTTTTTAGACAAAAAGCAAATCCAGCTGCTGCAGACTGAGTCAAAAGAGAGCAAATGTGGAACTACCATGCGAGGGGGGGGGGATCAACAAAACACAACTTGAAATAAAAACTAAAATGGCTCTTTTATTGAGGCTATATTTAACAAAAATGGAGGTGGATGTTCAACCCCTACTGCATGGAAGTGCCTTCCTCTAGCAGGTATTCATTCATCTCACGTTCAGGGTGTTAGGCGCAACGTAATTTTTAATCTGTTAATAAGACTCAAAATAACGTTAATTCGTAACTTCTACTGAAGAGAAGGGTCACTTAYAGATTCTGTTACTGTGCAGATTATAGTGTAATGAAGACGACGTTTTAACAGTGCCCCTGGCAATTGCTATAAGCCTGCGGGGCTCCTGATAAATCTTTAAATGCATTTTTCAGATTTTGATAAGAGTCCCGAGTGCAGAGATCTGGGAATCATCATCGCTTCAGCCGTGACATTTAAGTGAAACCACCAATTCAGAGTCAATGGGTGGTTTGTGGTTTGGGKTTTTTTTTTTAACCTGCCATTGATAAAGTGTCATTCACCAGTCCGTTATACTGCAGCACAGAATATTAACAAGGACTAACAGAAATAGTCTATTATAAATTTAACAGAATCTCAACCTGTTGGAGGATACAGTACTATTCACTGCGGAGCAAGCTATTTTTTCCCCAGGGTGAAAGAAGGAATATCTAAGTTCCTGCCACCCTATTTCGACTATATAAAAGGAAAACATGTAGACTTGCCTTAAGCTTCCTTACGTCTGCTCAACATCTGTTTAAAATTCCAGTTAGTTAAAAATACCTATATATATAATATATATAATATATTTCTGGAATAAAACCACAAAAAAGATGTACTGTACAAGTATTATGTAGAGTGCTTCAATTGGCTGTATGTAGTTCAGCTACTTTCCTAATATCCAAATACTTAAATAAAAAAACCAAAAAGATCATAAATAATGGTAACAGAATAAGTAATGAATAAGAATAAAAAATAAAAAATAGTCATCATGATTTGAGCCAGGCATTGCTATCGAAATGCCCTTCCTGTTGCCCAGGAATCTCTCACAAAGTAAAATTAGAAATATGCTCTGCAAGTTAGTCTCCTATATTCTTCTAGCTGCTTTAAATTGTTCTGTCCTTCCTCCGTGCTAATCAAGTAATGAATTATAGTACTTTTTTGTGTGCTCAGAAATGCTATATATATATATATGTATACATATATTTATAAATATATATATTACATATATATTTTTTTAAAAAAAAAGCTTTGAAAATAGTGTTTACAGTTGCCTTTTTTGACTAGCCGGCTACAAAAGGCCATCGGGCTGCCAGGCTGCTTTTCGGCTTTGCCAAGTACGYGAGTTTGCTCGGGGCGTGAGAGGAGGCAGCGGGCGCGGGGCCACAGTCAAGGAAACAAACCTGAAAACAAACATGGCATATCGATAGAGGAAGAAGCGYTTTACTCTACGAAGCAGCCGTCACAAAGCAGAGTCCAAACCGCCGCAGCCCCCCCAGCCCCTCCCGGAGGGTGCCAATGCAGAGATTTGCCTTTGAATCAGTTGGGGGGGAGGGGGGGGGAGAGGGGGGCGGCGTATTCGGCGCTTCCCCCTCCCCGTCTCGAACAGCAGCCAACAATTCGGTACGTTAGAAAGAATCTCTTTACCCTCGGCTCTGAACCTTCCTCGCCTGCCCCAAAACACCCCCTTTTCTAGTGCAAAGGATAAATTGACAACTTAACGCTGGAGCTTTGGTGGGGGGAAGGGGGGGGCTCTGGAGAGGAAAAGGCTGATGGAAAACTCCTTACTCATTAACGGCAACGAGCGGAGAAGGGGTGAAAATACGGCGCGCCAGGGAGCAGGGGTCTGCAGCGCTGCAAGCTTAGAACGACAAGCTTTACTCATGGTACACGGTGTACAGGACAGAGCTACCGCTCCCAGCAGCTCCTGTTCTGCCACGACTGACCCATCGGCCTCTCCAGTTCGGCTGGGCTCCGGGAACGAGCGTCATTCCCGCRCTCCTGGTGTCCGCGCTTCACAGCCGGTCCATCCGGAACGTGTCCTCTGTGGCGGGGTCGGTGAGGACCATGTCTGGGTCGTTCAGCATGTGCAGTCCATCCAAGGTTAAAGGGTCAATTTTGAGTTCATCCAGAGGGAACTGGGAATCCGTATCAAAGCTGACATCTCCCACTCCTGCCAAAGAGCTGGTCAGTTCTTTTGATAAGCTGGGAGGAGACTCTCCTGTCACTGCAGGGAAAAGGAAGGGAAAAGTGTCGGGGGACTTAGCAAATACATATTCTCCAGGCAGACGAGTCATAAAACAGCTTGCAAAAATTCTGGAATAATTTATTGAACTGAAGCCGAAGTTCAGACAAGAAACATCTACCCTCATTTCCAGCTGGATGAATTACAGGTTTGTCAGAGCATCTCAAAACCACCGTCATGGCCTGACGCAAAACAAAATTCATATACACGCGTCCGGGGGCCACAAAGTGGTGTCGCTCCGGTCTCTTTTCTCCCCCGTAGGTTTAGGGGCAATAACCTTAATTTACGTGACTCTAACCAGCAAGAGACCTTGGCTGAAATACGGATTGAACTACAGTTTTCTCAGTGGCCCGTGCAGAAATTGTTTCCAAACGTCCAACCGTGACCAGATTCGCTGCCATATGTGACACTAAAAAATCCTGTGCTGGCAAGCTCGAGCAGAGCAGCAGAGGAAGAAGTTCGGCTTTCACCGCCTCTCCCTCGCTGTGACGGAGGATCCGGTAAGTTCGGAGGCAGGGAAAGTCTGTAAGACAGCGAGCGCTGCCATCGCAGCTCCGCCTGTTTGCTGGGATTAAGGAGAGCCGTCAGGCTCCCCGGCACTCGGGGAATACGCCAGACCGGCACCACCAACATTTACACAGGGTGAAACAAAACCTTCAAAGGCAACAAGACCCTTCTCCCTTCTTGGCTSCGAGCGAGCCACTGCACAACGAAGAGAAACACCGACACCGGGCTGGTTTTACTCGCCTGTGATTTTCTTACCTGTAAGAATGATGTTGGGGATGTTGCCATGGCTGGAGTAATTCAGCTGCTGCGAGTCCTGCAAGCTGCCATGGCTGCCGGTAAGTCCCATCATGGCTGCCTGGGAGTAGTTAAGGGTGGAACAGGGGCTGTACAGGCTGTTGGAACTAATGGCGTTTTCTATCATATTAAACTGTTCAAGCTGAAGACCAAGGCACAAAGGAATTATTACTTCTAATCATCCAGAAATACAGCAAAACAACTTACAAAGCTCAAGTACGGGAAGTAATGTTGGAAGAGACAGGCAAACAAATTCATCTTTAGGTTTCGTTGATCAAAATATGGTCTATTTTCACTGAACTTTCCAGAATAGTTTACTGCCAAATTCAGAGTGCAGGGGAATGAGGAGAGGGTGGATGCAAAAATAAAATTGTTGCTTTTGATATCGTAAGAACAAAAGAGAAGGTAGCTTTAAAACAAAGTAAAAAACCCCATAATTCATGCTACTAGCTCATGTACCCAACTAATTCATGCCACTAACTCAGGTATCTGCCCATCAGATGTTGCCYCTCAGAAGTTCTCTCTTTTTTTCCTGCTACCAGGGCATATTTCACAGTTGAATGAATCAACGCACGGGTTGGCCAAACTACCAAAGGCATGGGTCTGCTCACGAGGTTTTGGTACCGTGCACGAGTTGTTTGCCAAATTCAGGAGTAARTATTGTTACCACCTCCAGGCGAATCTTTCCCAAATGCAACTATGGCCAGAGATGTGGGGTTTTTAAAATTTATTTTCGTTATTTTTAATCCAATAAACTTGGCAGAACACCTTTAAAAACACCTGCTACAATGGCTAAGAGGGAGGAAGGGGAAGGAAGAGTGGGGAAAAAAAAAACCAAAACAAAACAGAAGAAAAGAAATCCCTGAGTATTGCAAACTCAAAATAACAGAAGTAAAACTATATGGACAAAATGTGATCTCACGTAAAATAATCAGAAGTTGATCTAGATTTACTTTAAGCTGAAAGTGGCCGAAATATAGCTGAAAATCTGAGATGAATTTGCTCACCTGATGGGATAGGGCATTAGCCTGCCTAGCTGTCATCTGCTGATCATAATAGGAGTCACCAAATACACTCCCCAGAATGGAAGAATGCTGAAAACAAAACAGAGTCTTTATGGTGCAAAAATCTCACAAACAGACGTACCCACGGTGTGCGAGTGACTCCAGCCTTCCAACCGATTCTTCTCAAAGTCAGTCAGCAGCGCCCTTTATTGTTAACAACCACTAACCATCAGCAAATTCATAAAACGTTCAGTATTTCCCTCCGAAACACAAATCCTTCCACGTTACGCTGCCTTTCGGTAAGCACAAAAATACAGTCAAGGAAACCAAACAAACTTCCTCACGGAGGACACACAACACGTAAAACTTCTGATTTATGAGAACAGACGAGTGCACTAGGTCACACGAGAAATAAAATCACTCGACAACTTCAGCTTTTTTGTGAACCTTTTTTTTGGTGAAAGACAAACCCCACACAGACTTGAACTGCACGTTAAAACAAAACGCAGTGCAAAGCCGACCACCAGCACGCAGGCAGTGACTASCTGACTGTCTCTGCAACCTCCTGCTCACGGAACAGCAAGCTTCACTGAGACAACAACGGGCCAAAATAAAACCGACATTTTAAAGTCATTTCACTTTAGCTGCAGATCAGAAAAGTTAACGAGAAAGCCCGGTAAAGCGTGTTATCAGCAGTTCGAAGGCAAGAATCTCAGGAGGAATTCCTCAGCCTTGCTAATTTTACTGTCCCCTCTAGCACGACAAGCATTTCTCAGTTATTCTCCATCATTTATCAATTATTCTAAAGGTGACCAAGAATCTGAGGTCAGCGTTTTACTACTACTTAGTACCGTCTCAACAAATTGCCAGATATAAAAGAAATCACAGAGAGATCACTTCTTGTTTGAAACTGTCACAAATTCTGATACTCCAGCTGAAAAAAAGCCATCTCCTGACAAAGAGAGCATCGATAAAAGATGGTGTCCATAAAAGACAATTTGCATGGAGAGTTTGTATCAATCTTGAAAAAAGCATTCAATACCTTGCATAGCATTTTCCAGCTGTTTTATCCACGCATTAAAAGAGGAAGGCTACAAATTTTCTCCTCAGAAACCTAATCAGCAGATGAAATTAAGCAAAAGCCTAGGAAATATCAGAACAGAGTTACACCAGCCACCACAGTTAATCTTTGGCTGTGTGCAGTGCTTTTAAGATACTCAAAAAACACAGGATGATGTCCACAACAGTGAACATAAAAATTTCAGCAAACGTCACATTTGAAACGTCCTCCCTCCTACATCAGCAGCACATCTCAGCGCAGCTTATTTGCAGGTTGCACRGAAGGAAAAGAGCGGAAGTCTTGTATTAAAAAAAAAAACCCTAAATTGCCCACAACCTCCATGAGAGGGGACTATCAGGAAAGAAGCAACAATATATTCTCTTTAAAGCAAACAAAAACCTTCCCACCTTCAGCCAGAATCCTCGGCTATCGCATTATAGGGACGCTTTTGGATAAATGTGGCATCAAGGGAGGAATTCACAGCCCAAGAACGAGACTCCGTGGGGGAAGGCGGCTGAAAGTTCAGCACAAGCTGCGCGTGCCACAAAACCCCCTCGCTGAGCCGATCCCGTCTGATCCGAAGAGCCGCTCCGAGCGTCACCACGAAGCCCTTTCCACACGCGAGGGTGTGGGTATGGTCTGAACGTACTCGGAGAAGAGAGAAATTCGCTGCGGGACAGCGCGGCTGGCTAACGTCAGAACGCTGGGAACACAAACCTCACGGACCTCCGCCGTGCTGCATTTAAAGCACGATATTGGCCGAGTCAGAAAAGGTACCAGACAACTGCCTCCGAATCTTTGTCAGGGACGGTCGTAACAGTAACTTCTCAGTAAGAAATGGTTAATTAAATGAAGCCGGCTCATCCTCAAGGCTCATTAAATGGAGCCTGAGCCAAGAATACGGTCTTATGGACAAAAATAAGATTTTGGTTCACTTTCCTGGGCATTTATGGTCTGTCACAGCAATGACCACAGAACAACGATGACATCTCTGCAGCTCAACACCCTACTCGGTGCCCTCCTTAGAAGCASGTAAAAATGGAAAACGGTTGTAATTGGAACTGATCTTCCAATTTATCATCTGGTCCTCAAAACTACGGTGGCTGCTCTATTCCTCGCATGAGACAGGGCTACGAGGAAGTTACCAAACATCGCAAGCCAGAGCCACATTAYACCTGGTAAGAGAAAAAGCAAAGCCCTACCGAAATAAAAAAAACAAACACACTTTTCTTTAAACCACTGATATCTTACTTGCTGCCCAGCCACACTTCGATCAACTACCCAAACTCCGCATTATTCAACCTGCTGCACGTGTTMTTTTCTTCTAAAAAAACTGGAGTCAGAACCTAGAGCTAACGCAAGCGAGCAGATCAGGACCAGCCAAACTTAGCTCTACCACAGGAAAATCGTTCCCACCTTAAGTGGCAGCCACGGCTTCAGAACTGTGTGATGTTTTATAAYAATTGCTAATGAAAAATTTGCGCTTCAGGATGTCATATATTTGACGTGAATCGAAGCCAGTTTGGACCGGCACTAGGAATACAATTGCAATTCRAGAGTTCCAAAGAGGCTCAAGGTATTTTTTTTCCTTTAACTTCTGACATTTCATTTTTACAGGAGCTTTTCAGAAGTAGGGCAAAAMCTAAAATCTTTGCATTCCACTAAGCATTGTTCCCATCCTAAAAAGTTTGGGCAACATGAAAAATAATAAACAGAAACCAAAATCTATTAGTGTAAGTCTGCATTAGTGACTTCTAACAAAACATACGAGCCTGTATTTATTCCTCAGCTCTGAAGTATACCAGTTATTACATCTGTAAGCACTGAAACTCCCAAAGGAAATCAACTGGAAATGTCATTACTTCAACACTTCAGAGTCCTAGAATAATTTATCGGCAACTCTGTGAAAAACATCTTGCTAACACCATCTCCTCCAGAAACGCTAGATGAGGTCTGTTTTGTCAACAGTACATCTTCTTGGGTTAATGATGTGGTGACTGCAAGGAAAAAAAAACCAAACCACAAAACCCCTGGCTTAAATTATTAATCTAGAAATACATACCATATTATCCAGTATACAGCCATTCTACTAAAAAAAAGCAGATTTCTATCTAATTGGAACAGTATGCCAGGTGTTAGAGGAGAAAAGCGAAGTAGTAATAAACAAGCCATTGTCCATGAAAAGCCATGCAAACACAGAGCTGAGAACTACAAGCGGAGCTTTTCAATTCGTGTTTGAACAGGAAGATCTTCATATAACAAACACACATCTAAAACACAAGAGCAAATAGATTTGGCGATGTGGAAAGATGAAAAATAACTTCTGGTGAATGAACCGTACGTGATAAAAACCAAACCACAGATTTCTATTTTTAGAGCATGTCACTCATCATACTGATACGCTGCAGAGCGATTTAACCTAAAATTAATCAGAGAAACAGGAGCAAGCGGAGGACGCCTACCCGGTCACACCTAATTTATTCCACTCCTGTCAGCCAGTGCCAGACTGTTCCACAACGGGCATTTTCTGCCGTCGGAACCAACCTGCCTTTCCTCTTGGCAGATTACTCTACAGTCTGATGGATCCTGCTGTTCAGGACCTGCCCCCATAATCACAACCAACCCAAACTTTTCTTCCAAACCGCCTTTTCTTCCCCTGTTGCTTCTCTCCATGCTTAATATTTGCAACCACCACCACAGACAGCTCGCTCGCCACTACCAGGTTTCGGTTCACTGACGGAGGCAGGAAAGCTGTCTCATTTTTAATTCAGCAAAAATAAAGGGCTGTGTGGGTATTTTTAAGAGGCCAACTCTAAGTTAAGTGGTATTAATAAACCCTCTTCCTTTCGCGCRTGAGTTACGGTGTCCTACTTGAAAATCGCAAAACCTAAGCAAGAGTTTACAGGATAAAACAGGCCCAGCAGGAAAGCTGAYAGTCAGGTGTGTGCTCCACTGGGGAGTGCCTGCTGCACACCAGGGCTCTGGACTGACCAGGGGCAACGAGGCTGTGGACAAAACCAAGAAAGGGTTATTGAGAAGTCAAGGGGAAAAGAAAATGAACGCAAAAATCAAAATCGGACGCGCTGCCCGAGTGAGAATGGGACCTGAGATTTGCAGCAAGACTGGCAACAGCTTTGCTCTACGTGGCAGCCTGGAGGAGTAAGTTTGCTTGTTTGCTTTGAGGCACACACAGAACACAGCAGAACTGGCAGAAGCAGGCGGAAGAGAGAGAAGTTAAGAAGCAATTAAGCAAGGGTTAAGAAAATCCAGACAGTCCTGCCACTCGGATCTATTACTGAGCTTACCAGTGACCTGTCTCTGGCTAATGGCAAGGAGAGACGAAGCTTCTGCTTTGGAACCATGAAGGGGCAGCACTTATTTAGATAGGATCCTCCTTACAGCCTTAAACGTTAAATGATGAAACAGAAAATGTATTTTCAGACTCTGTTGTGATGCTCTGGAAGAATTGCCTGCACCTCGTTTCTACAGGTGGGATTTAGGAAAAGGGCAGCCATGTGGAGCTATTTTAGCAGCATCGGATTATTTCTGTACCGAAAAGGCACTCGCTCCCTTGCATTAGGGGCACCCCCAAAGACTGCCTTGTTTCTAACTGTCCTGCTGCTGGCAGGTAAACGTTCCCCTTCAGAGGATTACACACACACCAAGCTATGACTTGCACACAGGACACGTGTACGTATGAGTATATACATACACAAGAAGAAAAACCAGCTAGCACGCAAGAAAGTGTGTTTGCTAACCCATCACTTGGCAAGCCACAAGATASAACTGCTCATTTTAAGAGCATTTTCTCCAGTGTTTTCTCTCAAAGTGTACGTTCCCACGTAAGAAGAGGTCCTGATGTAAAGGAATTTGGCCACACAAGGGATATGTAGTGCCGGAGGAGCTACCCTGCTGCGGGAGGCACTTCTGTTTCCCTCTCTCTCCCCCCTGCCCTCCCAACCTCATCCGTCAGCTCCTACGCGATTTTGCTAATTGAAAGGGGTCTACCTGGAGGTTCTGTCCGCGGCACACCCCCAAGAAATAACTGAGTTTTCATAGCGTTCAAATAGTAGCTTTGCTCAATAAAAAGGCAATTCACCAGCTATTGAAAAACTCTGGAACTGAATGAAACCGCAAACAAGATGAGACATCAGTAATGCATGAGGCACATACAATTACAGTGAGACGACTATGGGTCAGTAATGGAGAGACTCAACTGAAAACAAACACGAGAAGCAAGGCCTGTGGAAGCACAGAGTCCCTTACTTGAGGGGAGCTGCCAGGAGAGAAGCCTTGATTGGAGACAGGAGAGGTGGGAGACTGGTTGGCTGGGGATCCAGCATTACTGCGGTACTGCTGGAGTGAAGCCTACAGAACAACACAGAATTAAAGACCATGGGATTGATGGAAGGTTGGAAAATTAYAAACTTCTGGTGTAACCAGCTCGAGGAAGCTGGGAGAAACCATCCTCTTCGGCAATTCTTGGCGACGTACGAAGACGCGATTACTGTGAACAACGCCGCAGAAAGGAGAGCGTTCAGGTATCAGGGTGGCGTGGTCTCGTCTGACCGAACGGCTGAGAGCAGGGCAGTGCTGCTGTACGAGCAAAACTGCCGAAATATTTTCTCACTGTTCTCAGTTACGTTCAATTAAAAAAAAAAAAAAAAAAATCTGGTCAGCCAACGATTGAGGGAAAAGTAGTATTGAAAGCCGGGAATAACTCAAAAATAATGTAATTTATTCTTCAACTGCCATACCCACACATTCTTAACCTGTGTTTACACTGCTCTGGGAATCCTCTGCCTAGTCTTAAACAGGCTGRGTGCGTTATCAAGATTGAAGTGTATAACCATGCCGACTGGAATCCTTCTCAAAGCTGCATTTTACCCCAGGACATGGAACAGACATTGTCTGAGAATTCACACTATGTTTTGCAGGTTTRCATTAGTTACATTTACATTGTTCTCAGACGTCTTGAGAACGTATTTTTAAAGATTCACCTTTTTTTAGTCACAAAGAACCCTGGATTTGAACAAATTAATAATCTTAATGGCATTTAAGTAGAATGTTGCGCTAATTAACATAAATAGTAAGTACAGTTCTTCTCATTATACTGCCTTTAGAAATTAACAGATGATTGAGGAAAACCTGCAATCCAGTAGTTCCAAGAAAAGGAGTAATTTAATCACATAGCTTTGCAGTGTGGGAGAACGTTGTACTACCAACGCTTTCTGACACCGAATTCTGTAAATCTCAGGAAAACGTCTTAACCCTTTTTGCTATGCATTGCTACTTACGCACCTGAAGCAGGCATCCAAACTACAGCAAAATTAATTTCAATATTGCTTTACAAAAACTGCATAAAAGTTGTCAGCGAGACTGTAACACAGCTCAAACGGCTTTTTGATAAACTACCTTTAAATTTATTTATGAATTATTTCAGTTGCTTTAAAAGAGAAGCACAGCACCCTAAAAGTTAAGGTCATAAAGAAGTTTAGGATGAGGAAAGCAACATAGAAAAGCAAAGAATGAAAATCAGAATCATCTGTACTGCTAGCTACGTGAGTATTAGAATCAAAACATTCGGACACATTTTGAGTGTGTCGGTATCCTTTCCACTGCTGGATTTGTCCCTTCTCTTCCCCTTCCAATCCTGAAAGGGAAGCAGCTTCTTCCAAGMAGCACTTATCAGCACAAACTGTTAAAAATTTCATCCACAAATGAAATCCACGATCAAGTGCTAGATCAATAGACAATGATTTCTTCTCATTCTCCAACCAGACGCTGCCACTACAACGCTGCCAGAAGGACACAACAGGTCGGACAACCAAGATCCCACAGAGCAGGGCAGAATGAGCAGAGAACGGGCTGTGAAATTCTTCCCTGGCTAGCCTGTGGCCCTGATCTTGCTCYGCGTTTTGGATTTTCATACGCAGAGAGAGACACGACATTTCGTAACAGACCATGTTAAAACAAGCAAAAGAAGAAATCTGTCCATAAACCACCGCTATATGTACGTATACGCTCCATTTCTTCTCRTCATCTGAAGGCAGCCACAAATCCAATTTTTGAAGATAATAACGTATGCTCTAAAATTCCTTAAAATGAAAGGGTTCTAAATGTAGAAAGTATAAGAAAATACCTGGTTCCCTCCAACTTTTGGAAAACACTTGTTAGCAGGTTTCTTTATCAMAGTTCTGTTAACTCCTCCAGTCTATAGCCCACCGTGTAACATACAATGCGTTGGGGGTGCATTACATTTAACAGCCTGAAAACGTATCAACGCAACGGCAGCAGCAAGGTGTGAAATAAATGCTGATATATTTAAGCTGGTCCATCATAAGGGACACTGTTTTATGAAACTACGGCCACCCTAAGCGTACATTAAACCCAAATTTTCCTCTAGAAAACATTTAAACGTGGATTCAACCAAAACCATTCTAAGTCTACTTCAGACTCTGCCTAAAAGTACACTTATTCCAAGGGCTGTCCAGCGTGAACTCTGACACTACGCTGTACGCTACCAGGTTTTCCGAGCGGAAGCTCTACCATTTTCGGCTGTGCCCAAGCTTACCGAGTTGATGTCTATTCCCATTGACGGTTGGGTCTGGCTACCCGGAGGTGACTGTGGGATGGTAGAAGGTACCGTGACGGAGAGTGGGGGGAGTTGTGTTCCTCGCTGTAAACCAGAGGTCTGCATTAAAGGAGTATTCTGAGGCAGGGTACTTGCCACCTGGGTCTGCTGCTGTTGCTGGGAAGTTGTCGGGGTAAAAAATGGATATGGGGGAAGCTGCTGCTCCAGAGACAATGCATCCATAGCCACAGCCTTAAAAAGAAGAATCAAAATCGTCCACACTGGCAGGTAATTCCCCTTCATTACCAAGCACATCAAGTTTCACACCAAGTGAACTGTACTAAGTCAATCTCATCTTGCATTTAAAAAATGTTACCCAAAGTTTCAGAAACAGTCAAGAACACCTTTCCAAAGACTTAGTATCACCTCCAGTGTACAATAAACAAATACTCTAAAAGTCCACCTGAATGTCCAGGTCAGAAATTGATACCTAGTCAGTCACAGAGTCACACTTMTTATATCAATTTCAAAAGCTAATCGAGTTTCTCTCATGAGTTAGGGAAATGTTTTTCAAATTTCACAACTAACTTTGGGACAATACCGTTACAGAAAAGCGTCCCAACAGATGTTTTTTACCACGGTTCTAGAAAAGCAAAAGTAAAATCTGTYCCCTCTACAAACCTCTCCCTTTTTAAGGCTCTGAATTAATGAACACATTTAAAGAAGAAAATTACAGAACAAGAGAGATGAAGTTACAGCCAGCTTCTCCCTAGGTAAAATAATTAATCTGTGATTGAAAAATTTTAATTCTCCAAGTAAGTTCCTACCTGAGTAATCGGTGACAAAGGGGAAAGCGTAGGAGACATTTGCTGTGACTGCGGTCGCCTTGAGTCTGCACTCAACGAGAGAGGACTGACGGCTGGCTGGCGGTGCTGCTGGGAAGGGGCTGGCGTCGTCGTCATTCCTGCCAGGAAGGAACAGACCAGCTTAAATGGGAACAGAGCAATGGTTTATTGATACTCGTATAGAGGTAATTACCTAAACGATGAAAAACGAGCGGAGTAAGCAGACAACCACTTAATGCAAAGTGCTGAATGTGCCTCGGCCAATCAGGCTAAAACTTGTTAGCTAATTTGCAATTAATTTTGTCAGGCTGAAGAGCATCAGAATGAGAGGAAGATCCCTGTGGTTTAGCCTGGACCAAACCCAGTCACAGCAGATACTGACTTAAAACTGAAATAGGCAGAGCAGCTTCGGGGGTTTACGGAAACCGTAGGTGTCGTTCTTGCACACCTCCTGGGCTGCACGCACGGAACCCTGCATGGAAGCACATTCTGCTCTGTTTGCAAGGGCTTAAACTTCAGGAAGAAGATAACAGATCATATAACAAGACTAATCAGAGGGCACTTGAGATATTATAAAAGCAAACACCTATGTAATAGAAAATGCAGAAGAAAAACTGGTTACACAGGAAGTACTCCATTTTTAATGGCATACCAGTGCACAGGAAGGCAGGAAATATCCTTCACACTCTAAAGAGCCATGACCTAGCAGGGGGTAGGGATAAACAATGCAAGTATTGTAATTTTGTTCAAATTCAAGACAAAAATCTGGAAGTTTTGAAGCTTCCCCTATTTTCTGCCTCACCCTAGAGGAACCACGACACCCTGGAAAGTGATTTCAGGACAATCTAGCGAGCTGTTTCTTCCAGAGCTGCCAGAAAGGAGGAATTCACAAGAGCCTGCGAGCTCCTAGGCGCTTGGCAAACGTTCAAGGCTTCCAGGCAGGCTGCCAGGGAGCCAGGAAGTCCAGGCTGCCAAGGAGCCAGCAGGCAAACTGGCTCAAACCGCGCAGATTCTGAAGACTGCCTGGCTTACCCTGCGATGTTTTCAAAATCAACACCGTCTCACGGAACGTGTCAGCGAACTAACAAACTCAAAACGCACCAACGCGTCGTCTTAAACTGCTGGCGGTTCTTTGGAACCCGAGAGGTGTTTGTTTTCCCCCCCCSTTTTCGTGGGGCTGCTGAGGGCATGCCTGCGCAACGCACAGAGCTCCTGCAGAAGGTTCAAAAGCATTTACATTTTCTGCTAAAGAGCTACAAGATAAACAGAGGCAAGGAGGGTTTGGAAAAAATCAGTTAAAAAAAGCAGCAAACACTGATTATGCTAATGATTAAACTATGGGATAGTCTCCAAAGAGAAGCAGGAAAACTATCAGTGAGTGTATCTTTGATAGATCAGGAAATGTTTTCAAAGCAATTATATACTTACCGGTTTGGTTTTATACCGTTTACTTTGCTAATTATGGGTACGGCAAAAAATTTAGCAACCCAATCTGGCCTAACTCCATGCAAGTAGTTTGTTTCTTTTTATACACACACAATAGTGCTCTCAGCACAGACTCGCTCAATTCTGCTTGAGTGACAGCCCATCTCTGAGACTTCGTATAATCTCTTTTGAGACCAGAAAACTCGTTAAARGATGCTGAAAGCTGCTGACCTCCGATGTACTCAAATGGTTAAACAGTCTTCTTGCTTCATACTTAAATATAACTGCTCAGTCATAACACTGTATTAACCTGATTAGAATTATTTCCTTTTCCCAATATATGAAAGGATTTTTAAAGTGGGTAAGGGAATCCTGCCTAACACAGGAAATATACTTGTATTTTTGGATACAACGCCTCATTTCTATTCTAGGAATCAACTGACTGCAGCTGTCACTGACAATAAAAAAATGCAATCCTCTTCACGACTATTCGAGTATGACCCAGTGAAATCATTTAAAAAATAACAATCACCAGTTTAGGCTATTTGCCTATAAAATTAACAAGTCCTGAAATTATCAGGTGATCAGTATGAATATTATAAATTGCCAGCATGGCAMATAATGTTTGTTTGTGGGGTTTTTTTAAAATAAAATTATCAGTATTGCCAAAGTCCAAAAACCTCAACAAACACAGCTCAGACTCACCATGCTGCACAGCTCAAACAGCAACAGCACTCGAGAAGAACTTGCAGCAAAAACTACACTGCTAGGAAGGCGACAATTTCAACACAAAAGCACCAYAGTGAGAGCTGTGAGAAATTAAGGTGTGCACTTGGTATTACTTCCCAAAGCCCCGCTGTATTATGTAGCCTGAATATTCAGGATATTTTCAGAACTTAAGAAGTCAAGCTTACAAAAACTAGCACACCTTGTAAAGGCTCCGCGTTATTCTTGCTTGCTCAAAGGAGAAAATTTGCTTCAGATGAAGCAAATCATCTCTTTCCAAAAGAAAAATAACCTCTTTCCAAAAGAATCCTCACACTGAAAAAAAAAAATTCTAAAGGAATGAAAACAAAAGACTTAAGATATTTCCATAACACAAGTGCTGTTGGGGTTAAGTACAATGAATTACAAGAGAGGCAGGCTTTGGATGCTAGTCTCTCCTGTAGTCTTATAAATAAAATAAACAAACAAACAAACAAAAAAAACCACAAAAAAGCAGATTTGGGCACCAAGAACATGAGAAAAATGAAAGACAATTTGTAAGGCATATAAGTAAATACAGCTTTCTCGCTTTTTCGTCCAGAAATGGCTCGATAAAACTTGTTTACAAAGAAATGTCAATCAACAATGAAGTGCAATTACCTCTCAGATAAAACAGCARCACTCAGCAATGAAACTTCCATAATTTAAGACAAGTGACATATTACGGACAATCTGTAAAAACACCTCTGAGCTATGATCTTACCCTGACTGGCAGTGCTGATGCCCAAGTGAGTCAGATTGGCAGCAAGATTTCCGGTGCTGTTGGAGCTGCTCAGGGCTGGGAATGTGGATTCCTCAGGATCTAACGGTGTTGGGAGAGGGGAAGGGAAATGGATGTTTGTCAGGTCTGGCAGGGAGCCACCCGTGTTATGCGTAGCAGGAATCAGTGTTGTAGTGTTTTCCTGGTCAGCTGATGGAAAGATGCTAAATAAGAGAGAGAGAGAAAAAAAAAGAAAAAAAAAAGACATATCTCCACTTAAATTTCAGCCTAGACAGATCTTTATAAAATCTTTTTTAAAAAGGAAGGTGCCTTATACRGAATTATATATTATATTTCTGATAAACCAGAGATGTAATAGCCAATGGTTCACTCGGTGATTCTGGCTTGTCTTGTATCTATTGCCGTGTTATACCGTCTAAGGGCTTTCCAGAAAACTCAAAAGCAAGAGGACATTCAATATACAACATTCTTTCTTAAAGATCTCAATGCTCTTTAAAAAAAAATTGCTCAAAACTTACTTGATTCCTGGAACTTCACATGATTTAGGTCTTGATGACCCAGTCTAAAATAGAAGGAAGACATTTTAGAAAGCAAAGATACTGCTAGGGATTAATGCTTAGGATATATTTCAATTAGTAAGTTTTATTTAATTTAATACATTTCTACAGAAGAGCTATTCTTCTACACAAGAGCTCTGTGAAGCTCTTAGAAGAYATTTCTCGCCTTTTTTGCTTTATTGGCCCAACAAGGCTCAAATTTAAAGAGTTTCTCCCGATACAATCAAAAATGTGCATGCACACATACACATATTTCTGATCTAACGTTTAGTGACTTGTTGCTAAATACAGCATTTAATCTCTAATCTCTGCAAGCAGTTTATTTTGGTTGACAACATTCAGAGCATTAATTTCCCTAAATATGTTTAGAAAATAAAATCTCTACACTTTGAAACGTGAGATTCCTACCTTTTTAGTGTCCCATCCTTGCTTAGAGAGGGTTTTGTCTGCCTCAGAGGTGGTTTCCTCCATTCCAGGGACAGTCAGTAATAAAACTGAAAAATGAGAACAAAAGGAATCATATCATAATATTACGCTTCTCAGTAAGAAATTTTCAGATAGGAAGTTTAACCATCTGAAAACTCTTAAGTAACCTATTATCAATGAGTATGAAGCAGCGGTACTCTGTTATGAGATGAAACTTTAAAAAACACGAACACCAGAAAAGACTAAAATTGTATTTAATTAGCAAGGAGACATTATCAGCTTCAGAAAAAAAMCCCAAATAATACTTTAAAAAATTTTGGCCTCCAATTTAGTCTGCTTAGATCTAAATGGAAGAGCGTATCTTGGGACCTAGTTTTTCCTATCTTTTGCATTTTGCACAAGTGATGTACACCTGGTACATCTAACGGGTGGCCAATAGGACAATTCCAGTGGGGAAAAATCTGGACCATCTCCCCTGGGATAGAGAAATACTATAAAGCTGGTACTTCTCCATATTCCGAGCACATTTGTTTGTTCAAAGCAATCAACTGTTTCATCACGTTAACAGCAAGGTGACAAAGAAACATGACAAGAAAGCCCACTCAGAGAGATGTATCAACACAAGCCTTTTGCACTGAGAACTAAAAATCCATATTTGTGCAATACTCCTTAAGATGATCGTTATTTAATGTTTTACAGCTCTAGAAGTATACGGAAAAGCTGCAGTACAGTGCACATGCATCTGAGTGTTGTGTGTTCACCTCTCTCTGGGTGTTTTTTTAAGGATTAAATTTCTCCACACAGATTTAAGAGCTTTTAACGTATTTCTTGAACTGGCAGCAGGAACAAGGGCCAGCAGAGGGCACCAGAATWGTTAGTGCCGGAGGGCTGCGCTGCTCCAGCTTGTAACTCCAAATACTATCAGAGTATTGTTTGTAAGCATTGCCTCTGAGGGTACCTTCACTAGCGATCGCAATCCCACAAATAAAAACTAGATGAAGTCTTGCTACTCTACGATATTGTATCACTGACCGTGAAATGCCTGTGATCTCTACACTTGTCTAGAAGTTACTACAAACTGCAAACCTCTAGTACYGCTGAGAGCAATCTAACCACCAGAGTCCCACAAGCCCAGATTACTTTTCCCCATAGGGCAAGGTCTTAGAATAACAAAATACGGGGTTCAGGAAAATGTTCTATCAGGTTTGTATAATCTTTTCTGGATTTCAGTACGCAGAAGAGTAAATGTGGTCCTTTGTTGCAATTCCTGTGTAACTGAACCTAGAAAGTGTTACGCATACATGTATTTATCGAAAGAGATGAACACCAATACATGTGCATATGATCTGAAGTACGATGCTTCGAATGTGACAAATATTTTTACTGTTTTTCCCTGTTTACCTCTTTTCTGCTGCATGTCCTGTGACCCTCCTGAAAAAGATTCTTGTTGAGCTGGAGTCATGGTACTCTGGTGCAAGGCAGAATCGGAATTTGTCCTGACAGGAAAGCAAACCCAACATTTTTACTGTCAGTTTCTCTAAATAAAAGAATGCTTAATCTCAGACAAATGTAACCAACTCAGTAAAACCTGAATACTCTGCATTAAAAAATCCAAAATCTATATATGGCATATACCAGGCACAATTTCTTTGTGAAACAATCAATTCGCAGAACAAATTAGTTCAAGTTTGAAGAGCAATTGTTTAAATAATGGGATTGAGAGAAATACAGGATAAATTGGCTGCCGGCATTAGAAAATAATTTGATACGCTTTGTTAAGATTATGCATGATCAAATACTGCAATTTCTAAAAGCTGMATTTCTGAAAGCTGCTTATACATAGTTTGGTTATACTAGTCTTGGAAAAGAAAGCATCCYTGTTTAATAGGGAGGGAAAATGACTGGTTCAGGATGCACGTATGTTGTGGAGACGGGAACCTCCACGKTCAACACATCTTCACGATGAACTGTCCTTCGCTCGGGAATGCAGGCCACCACTCAGCCAGCTCGGCACCTCCGATGTCAGGAGCACGAGGGGCAGGAACAKGCAACTCAGTGCTCCTTCCCCCTCGAACGCTTGCGAGGGCGGACTAGCCCAGCGTCTGTGCAGCGAGAAATACCCAAGTCTTTTACAACTCAACAGTTTTGGGGTATGCCTTGSAACACCTGGCAAGATTTACCCTTAAAAAGATCACATTAGCTGACACACCTTAAGTTTAAAAGCGGGTCATCCAGAAGAATAAGCATAAGGGAAGAAAAAAAAATCAATTTCTAAATTCAGGAAGTCACGGCAATTCAGATGACCAACTGCTGTGGGGAACAATAAAGGCCTTTGTTGCACATGAAGGTGCTGTAGTATCAGAGAACGCAGTCCAAATACTAACACATGCATACGATTGTGCTACTAACCTTCTCCAGCTCGTGTCTGATGGAGGTGACAGATACACAGTGCCATACGGACAGCTGTCCACGTGATTCCATCAGTTAAGGGGAAGAACACAACTTTCTCACTTAAGTAAAAGGCCTATTTGAATTTTTTTCCTAAGGAATAATTCAAATCACCCTATCAGAACCGCTAAGTTCACACGAGAAAGGCAAGCAGACTCCCTATGGGGAATATACTGACTTTAAAAGGACACTCAAAACAAAATATTACCTGGATTGTTGTAATGTTTGAGCAACAGGACAACCATCCTCCTTTTCCCTTTCTGAGCATCTAACTCTTCCCTGAGAAGCCGTCATCTCTCCAYTCTCCCACTCATACATCCCCTGTAGCCCCGTCAAGCCAGTCTGACTGCGGCACATTTTAAGCCAGTCAGAAATAATAAGCTAATTCATTTTCACAAATGGCAAGAAGAAATAGCACTTGGCAAATGCTAAACTGATGAATCAACTTGTAATAAAATGCACAATGAGCTGCAAAGAATTATTCTGGTTTGGATTCACTCAGGTCTGAAGGGAAACTCAGTTTCACCAAGCCTGCCTTGCCTTTTCCATCAAAGGATCTCAATCCCTCTCAGCTTCATGTGTATCATTATCCCCACTTAGACCTGAGGAAACAGAGAAAGGTAAATGCTTACTTTACAGAATAGTAGGTATTTATAGACTAGATCACAGTTCAGCAAAAGCAGATGACATTAACTGCACAGAGATAGGAAGCAGCTCTGCTGACAGGTGAGGAGGGGAGGAAGAAGGGAACTGTAAAAACTGAAAACTCTGATATTGTTGAAGAGGTTGGTGTTCCCTGCCAGCTCACGAGCCAAAGGATATTTGTCTTCCATGTTTATCCACAGAGAGAGGGCGTCGATGCGGGGAGCCGAGACGGTTTCTGTCACGATACACTCTGTCCACCAGGCCATGATGCCGAGTTGTTCTGCTTGTGTCCAATCCCGATGACTGAAAAGGAGTCTGAGAGAGACACAGGAAGTTATAAGCAGAAAAMTACAAGCACGAGCACCCAGAACCTATTCATACTGTATGCAAGGCTGTATTATTCTAAGGAGTAAAACTCAAAAACGGTATGGACAAGTGTAACCATTTCCTCCAACATTTTCGCTACAGCCATGGAAAGCAATTACCAAGGCTCTCTCTTCCAGACAGAGATTAGAGACAAGCGGAGGCAGACCATGCTAGACCTGCCCTCTCATAAATCAGCCCTGCTCTCCAACCTTTGCATCTCTAAAATACCACACACGAGTGTGGCAGGGAGCCTACCGACAACTGCCATTTACATTCCCTTGGTGTAGCATGCAGCATGCATCCAGAAGGAACATGCTGACAACCAGAGCTTAAACTACAAGGGCAGGAGATGCAGGAAGRAGATGCACAGTGAGCCTTACATTCATCGGAACACACCACGTTCTCTCAAAACTTCCTTTCACCCCTCCTTTCAGCATAATTATTTTAAGGGGACACTAACAGAATTAAAAGAAAAAGAAAAGCCGTTTCCTTCCTCCTCTGTCGAGAAAAAGTTACAGCATCCAATATTTTTAAGTGATTTTCATGCCATTCAGGTTGCACAGTGAACCTAGGTGGGTTGATTCCACTTTGAATCTTATCCGCGCTGCTATCTTGAGAGCATTTACTTGTCAGCAACTGATTTCAGAGAATGAGGATGGCAGAGAAAAGAYGGGGAAGATAAATTCCCAGGCTAAACTGGAAAACTCCTCCTACATTTTAAAAGCCCTTCTCAGTGTATACCTGTGGGGGGAAGAAAAGGAAGTACCGAATGGTCAACCTCTACTCATACTTCAACAGCAATATATGGGTCTCTGGGGAAAAAAAGCTACGCAGTCTTCCACTCCTTGCCAATGCGAACAGCTTTGCTGAGTCCCTCAACACCATCTGTTTGGAAATCCAAAATTTCCTCCTCCATTCAGGTGCTGAACGTGGCAAATGCACTGTCCTGTCTGCCAAGCCATGAAACCATCTGGCTTCCACGTTAATCTTTTTTTTTTTTTTTTAAGTGTCCAGCTTTGGCTGTTTAAATGATTATTTCTAAAAAGTTTTACATTTATTTTTAAATGTTTTGTTTGCAATAACTTTTTAAAGAGCCTTTCTACTATTTTAAACTCTCTTCTATTTAGCAAATATTAGCCTCCTCTCCCTCTACGCACACACAACCTGTGTTAATATAAATGGATGCAAAGTGGCTGTGGTGTTTATTTTCTCGTTTCAGGGCCAACACTTTATATGCAGCAGAATATTGCTTAAGTCAACATGAGACTAGCAAGAGAGCACAGYGACTTTTTACTGTACTCTCAGCTGTTAAGATCATGGTGTTTTGCTTCAGTTCTTTAGCAAGTATGACTTTCTTGTACGAAGACTTTGAAACCTCAAGTCGTAACACCTCAATTTTAAGCGATTYAAATTAAAACATGTTGGTTTAATCTCTGCTGCAAACACTAAACAACAATCTAGTTCTACCTAACTGGCACCACACAGAACTGGGAATATTCGTAATTCCAAAACAACAACAAAAGGTCTCAARCTCTTCCTTGTACTGTTGTTACACCAATTCTACCCCAAAAGGCAGCAAAATTTGCAAATACATGCGTGCTTGGAAGGTCAACAGGAAAAGCAATTTGCTATGCCAGTGGTCTCAACCACAATGTTACTAAAAAAGGAGAAGCCAGTCTGAAAGATACACAATGCAGACCTCACCTGGAATTTAAMAGGAAGCCAATGCATACGAGTATACAGACAAAAAGTTGAATGCAAAAACAGTTATTTTGTAAGTTTTCCCTTTTTTTTGCACACCTTCAATATAAAACCACAACAAAAATCTAATYTGAGTGCAACAGTGGCACAAGAAAACATGGACCATGCCCCATCACGGGGCTATAATTTACAGAGCGAGGAATCTGGGGGCAATGCTGTTCTCTGGCTTTCCAGGAACAAAGATCCCAAGTGAATCCCTAACTTGCTTAGGGAAATCAGAAAAGACGACAAACACTTGAGAAAATGGGTATCACCTCCAACAGGTCCGGCTTCTCTCAGCAGCCATCCCATGAAACTTACTCTGGACCAAACACCAGGCAACACACCTTCATTAAAATCCCTGTCCCTGCAGGGCACGTGATATTTAACTATAGTAAACAACTGTGATTAAAAAAAAAAAAAGAAAACAGGAACAAAAAAAAACCAAAAAAACAAAATAGTTCTGAGCACCAATTTTATTTGGAAAATTAACTAGAACTGTTTTGCTTCCCTGAAAAACATTCAAGGATTTGAGATCAGAACCAAAACTCCACAAAACATTAAAAATAAAAGCTAAATACTCACAGACAGGAAGGAAAAAGCTCAGTGCTCTAAAGCAACAGTGTCCCTTTAAGATTTATCAAGACATCGACTTAAGAAATAAAAACGAGCAAGGTGGATGAGGGGGAAAGTGAGGAGTGGTACCTACTGACCGTTTACACTTCGGTGCCCCTCGCGACAAGCAGCATTTGGGTAATCATTCTGCCTTCCCCGACGGAGTTTAACATGCAGGCTAAGTGCACATGCTCAGGGATCGCTTAAATCACAGGCCAAGACAGTGCCAAAGAAACCACCGTCTGCATCAAATTAATCCCCCATAAATCATAAGTGATCACATCACAGACCAGAGCAAGTCCGGGGAGTCTGTACAGGAATTATTATGCATGTTCCAAACTGGGATGCATGGCAAAACCTGTATTTATGTGACAGACCATAACTCCTTTGGAGCCGGGACGGTGAATCAAATAAATACTGGGCATACCAGAAAAAGTGTAGCATGTGCTAAAATACGTATCTACCTGGGCAAACAGTACACCAGTCCTAAATACGTATTTGCACAAACCTAAATACTTGTTTACCAAAGAGACAGGAACTGCTCCAAAGGCTTCTGCCAGAGCTCCGTTGTGCTGTAAATGCAAAGAACCAAGATTCTCAGACACTAACGCTCTCACCAGAGACAACCAGGCAGGCTTCACCTGATCGGCACATTGTACAAGTATCTTTTGGCAATTTCATCGTATTTTAGCTTAAAATTGGAAAACCTGGAAAGCATTCATCACTGATACAAATACAAGATTTTATTTTGTTGCTTGCCACCATTTGTTATCTGGAACAGTATCAACTTTGGATTTCTCTGTGTGTGTGTGTGTGTGTGAAAAGAATACATAAAAACCTGGAGTTTAAGGACAATTTGTTTCCGTATCCTCCTCTAGTCATTCATAAATTTTTGAATATTCACTTTCAAGCACTCTGTTAGTTTCAGGGCTAAAAGAGTCTGTGTAATAACTGTTAGTAATGGCCATCAAGCACAAAAATACTGAAATACTATTGCTTAAAAAGAACAGTAACTATGAACCTCCTTAACAAGAAACTGAAGACAAAAACCTGAAGAGACCAGACGCTTGTGGAGTAATACTGAGGACTTCGTAACGTTACAAACCTCTGCACTGTATTCCCTAAAGCCAACCAGATTAAAATAGACATTTGCTTCTCCTCTTGCACAAGACTCAAGCTTTTAACCTCCACAAATTCGGCTGTCCATGTGTATTTCAAAAGGCATCGTTAGAGGACGTCATCAATAGCTTCTCCGTATTTATTAAGCCAGCCTTCATCAGAAAACCACAAACTGCAAAATTTAATTCTTACCACATCCTTGTGAGATAAAATGTAAATGTTACTAGTCAAAAAGGGAAAAGAAATGCAGAAATTTTAATTATTTTGAGCACCCTGAATCAACTAACTATAGAAATCAGGAGTCCCAAAAGTATCCATCACCTACTCCTATCCACTATACAACACCTTCTGTCCAAACATGTTTACTAACAGCAAAACATTCATATAAAATACTGATTTTTCTGTTTATAGTGCATTACCTCTGGAGTCACAACAGCAGGGAAAAAAAAAAAAAAAGGCCAGTACATCTTTACATCTAATTTTCAGCCAGACCAAGGCAAAGTGACTATTCTGATACTGGTTTGTGTCCCATTCCCCCTTCTCTCCTAAAATCCATGCATTACTCCCATGGAAYATGCACATCACCATGGGGTACCTTCTTCAACACCCCCATCTCCCAGTGCTTTCCACATCACCTTGCATTATTTGCTTCCACTTTTGCTTTGAGTCTACAGKATCTTCGCAGAAGATTTCATTATGAATTTGGTACTGAACAAACCCCACCACCACCACCATGAATATTCATTGACAAAGAAATTGCATCGCCTCTGCGTATTCTTGACACAAAAGCATCACGACCGGAGACAGGAGAACTAATATCTGACACTAGATATATACAATACAAAAATATCCACACATCCCATACACAGCTATGTTCCTTTCCAAAAGAGCAAAATTTTTACAACAGGGTGATCTGCTGAGGCCGTGGTTCTGAACCAGCAGCTAGTTCAYGGTCTCCTGTGAGGAAAAAATAGCATGCAGGCACAGCATTAATCACCAAAAAAGAAACACCCTATTAAACTCACCTGGAAGGGCAGATCCATGGCACTGTTTCCAATCTGATTCACATTTGGCAGTGACCCACCGTAGTACTGGCCACGACTCTGTCCCAGTTGCAAATATTGGGTTTTCTGCAGCTGTAACTAAAAGAAAAGGAGGAGRAAAGTGTAAGGGCATCTCATTTATTTTTCAACTGTTTTAACTGACTCAACTCGACACCATGTCTGTTACCACCGAGCATGGATACCATCTATAAACAGCATGAATTCAAATTCTCCATAAAGCATGGTTGGCAAACTGCCACACTAGGTCTTGAGTGGTAAAGCGATGGAAGAAAAATCAACTTCATCATCAGCGATCGTATTCAATTTCCAACAAATAACCACCACGTGAAACCACATGGTTCTTATGTCACCTGCTATTCTGAAAACCAGGACGTAAAAACCCCATGTCAGTCTGATCATGACTCGAATATCAAAATTAACCAGCTGTTAATGTGTGTGATATCCAAATAAGAAAGTCATCTTAATTTAGTGTATTGAGTATACTGTTTAATCAAATATTCAACTTTTTAGCAATCTAGGTAACACAGATGTTATAGCAAGTTATAGCTTTCCACCATTAGATAAGTGTTCTTGTTTCTTGCACCAGGAAAAGCTCTGCAGGAAGGGCAGAGACACAGGTTTTCAAAGAAAACCCAACCAAACAAAGGAAAAAAAAAAAACCAGCAGAGACTTCCTTACTGAACAGGTATGCATGAAAATAAATGTGACAGTCTGCAAAGCTTCAATAAATGCTAGATATCACTCTTCAGCTCTGAATGACACCTCTYTACTGAAATATCCTAGTATGCTTTCCCATAGTTGTATACATTTCTGGTGTACAAAAAAGTGTGCAAGAGAAAGGTGTTTCTTTTCTACTCAAACATCAACTTATTTTCACTGTCATGTCTTTCAGAAGACTGTACTGTCTCAACAGCTCATTAATAAGAACTATGATTTTTGATTAATCTTTTGTTCGTRACCTTTCTCAATTTTTTAGTTTAGTAGTACCAATATTTAAAATAAAGTTCTCATTCAATTCTGTAATGTTCCCACTGAACACATCTACATTTAATACCACGCTGCCACCGAAGCCCTATTTTACACCGATAAAGCAGAATTTGCAATCATCTGAACACAACAATCCTGCTCCCAGGGATGCATCTTCCAACGACTCAAGAAACTACAATTAAAGTAGCAAAGAAATGAGCTTACATAAGTTCCCTCTCCTCCCACTGTGGAGGAGTACATATTGTATAATGTATGTTGTTCCTCACTAGATGTCAACTGGCTGTTTTTGCACTCTGAAATGCAAGAACATTCCTACATCGGTAGCAAAGAATTGTTTAAAGACGAAATGTTCAGATCTTGGACTAGATGCAGGGTGGTTGCTAAGGTACTGTAGTGTGTACATCAACAAATCTGGTTTAGTTTCATTCAAATAGATCCGAAAGCCTTTGCCTCACAATGCCAGAATTCTGAAGAGCAAAGTTTGGAGAAGTACCAGAAAACGCGACATCCCCGAAACTGGATGTTTACACGGTTGGTTTTTTTTCTTTACACTTTCTTCAAGCAAAGGAAACGGCAGGATGGAAGCGAGTGGCCCTGCCGCTACAGCTTTACCACAAAGGCCCTGAGGTTGAGCGAAGGTGTTTCTAGCAAGGCGAAGGAAGAGCCAGCACCTTCCGTGTCGACAAGGCGACCTACGCCGAGTCCTCGGGTACATCGGTAACACCTCACGCAGGGATGCTGAGCGGTGCGGACAGCGAAGACACCACGCTGCACGCTGACAGCACCAAGATGGGACGGAGAGAAAAGGGACCGGCCTGCTTATATCACGCCGACACTTCGGGGTATATATATTAAAATAGTCCCTGAATAGAGGAGGAGAAAATGAGATCACCCTGAGGAAAACAGTGTATGCATTCTTCCSACTTTAACACTATCCCTAGGAAAGCAACTCAAATACCCTTTATTCACAGAATCTCCCCTAGAAGCCACCRATTTCCAAATACACGGACAGTCAAAATCTACTGCTTTAGCTGAGGGACCGCATTAATCCAAAACTTACAAGACGGCTCTCAGAGATGAAACCTCTCTATGGAACGGGCGCTCTCAAAAGCTTCAACTATTCGGGCAGGATACCAGCCACAAAGTAGCTGATGTTTTTTTTCTTAACCAAAGGGCAGATAAATCCCCTCAGCCCGAAGACTTATAAAACATTCACAGTGTGCCGTATCAAACGGTTCAACAAGACCCCATCTAAAAAGCAGGAAAGCCCCCCCCACACTTTCCTTTTGCAATCTTTTGACACACAATTACAACCCAGTGCTCTCTAAGCAATACGTGAAATTAGAGAACGGCTCTGCGCTGGTATCACTTAATGAGTCACAGCCCCTCTAACTCATAGCTGCAGATCACTAAAAGCACAGTATCAGAACTAGCTGTGCTTTTTGCCTGGCCCGTACATATGTTTTTGTTGTTAAAAAAAGGCTTGCTTGGGATTGGTGCCAAACATTGAAGTAACTGTTTCAACAGGTGTTGGTTTCTTTTAAAAACCTACTATRAGACGCAAAGGGGAGGGGGGGGTTTGCTTTATGGTTTTTTAATGTTTTGCCCTTCCCCAGTACACACCTACCTCAAAGCATAACGTAACAAGGAGGTCACACCATTTGTCTTTCCATTGCAGTTAAACATGGAAACGAGGAAACACAAGAGATCAAGAACTAAAGTGGTTCTCAAAAATGAGCTTGTTAAATGGCTTTGCAGTATCATTAATTTTAGTAACGCTACCTTCGATAAACACTTTTGGAGATCCGTGCCAAAAATACGAAAACTGATTGCTTGTTATTGCTATCATAGATCACTACCCCAGCGTGTAGATCTGTATTTGTTCCTCTCTTCAGCCTCCTGCCTTTTAACAGCAAGTGGCCCCCAGACTACACGGTTTATAGGAGACCATCAACAACTGCCACTTGCAATCTACTACGATCAAGTGTAAGCAGAGCAGGCCGGTCTGTTGAGGGCCTCAAACCTGCAGCTTTTTAGCTGGTAAGAAAGCATTTTTAAATACTGCGACATTAGACCTTACTGTCATTCCAACAGGAGATCTCAAGCAAGATCAGCTCAAGCCTTTCAAAGCAGAGGATCAGCAAAAAACCCTGCAAATTTCACTGTCATGCGTCGAGAGAACTCAGGAGTCTCGAGTCTCGCTAAGGGGAYCTGTGCACAAAGAGGCAGCACTGAGAATGAAAACAGACATTGGTTGTGACTAAAACGAACATTTCCTTCTTTTTCTGTAAAACTACCTTGTGAGGTGAATTAAGTATATTGCACAATTTGGGGTCTGGGGATTAGGTCTGAAGAGGGGGATTGTGAGGTTTTATTTTAAAAGAAAAAAAAAGCCTTTTCTTAATAGAAAAATTCAGATTACTCTTAAAATGTTAACAAGTCTCATGACAACTCTAGCTTTATCTCCTGGGGTTAGATTCAATTAGTGGCAAACTTGCTTTCTATATGAATTTAGATAGTGAAGTACGATAACGAATTACTTAATGTTCACCATATATATTAATTTCTTGAACCATGAGAACTTAGTGACTCTACATTACGGCTTTTCCATTTATGTATTATGTAGCCAAGATAATAGCTCCTTGACAGTTGAAAATACTGCTAAATATTCCAGTTCTTTCCTGAGAAAGCTTTTGGTAAGGAAAAAGCTTTTGCTTGTTAAACAATTTTACTTTTGCTTGACATTCTTGTTCAGAAAAAATGTTTCCCAAACGACAGATCCTAGCTGAATCTGTAATTTTCCCTCCACCAACATTTCTCTTAYGCTACTTAAACAAAAAAATGAAGATTTTAAGTTAAAATCCAGTTTAATCATTAAAAATCAAATACTTCTGCATAAGCAGTTTTATTTGGGGAATGTTTTCAGCTATTCCAGAAAAGGCTGACACACTGTTGGCTCGCCAGATTTGAAGTTAAGTTAAAACCAACAAATTTCTGCAAAGGTCTAAAAGTAACAATCTACGAGGCAGTAGCAGCAYCTTTACAGCAAACAGGACAGGAATCGTTACCTTTCCATGTAGTAATTAGGAATTTGCAAGCAATTACATTCTTAACTCAGCTAACAGTTGAGTAACATGACATGATCTTACTCTGGTTAATGGAACTGGACACACACAACTTTGGTAAGCAATTCAAATTATTAGATTTAATACAATTACTGACTTGCTAACAATGGAACATTGTTCCAGATACTAGCTTTTCTGTGAATCCATTTATATGAACTACCTCAATTTTTCCATTTAGATTGGGTTAAAGTTTGCTGGATATACAGCTGTGTTTGAAGGGAGAGATTCAAGTTATACAATAAAAATAATAAAAAAAATAGGAGCGAAACATATCCCTAAAAGCATATCCAGTTTTCCTACAGACTTTCTAAGTGTCCAAAATATGCAGATGGGAATCAAAGGAGGCATTTATTAAAATTCAACACTTCAACTTCTCTAAATTCTTCCAAAAAAATTCTGGGTAAATTACAAACTTACGGACAGAACTAAACTGTAATCAAACAGCAAAGTTGACACTGGAATTAAGTCAACCAAAATCCACTATAACAGTTTCTTTTAAAATGTCCTTTTTAAAACATAAAAGTTTGATTCCCATAAGCGTAATAAAAGGGTGGAGTGTCCTTTTGATAAAAAAAAAAAAAAAACCTAAGATATCTGATGAATACAGGAAGTAAGATTTCATGATAACTGCTCTTTCGCCGGTTTGCAGTTTCCATACCAAGCTTTCTTACAAATTTTAGCTTTTCACTTTAGAAAGCTTTCTCTTCAGCATGTTGAGGCTAATAAGCGGCAAAATGAGTGCAGATTAAAATTAGAAATGTCTTATTAAAGCTTAATTGGAAATTAAATTCTGTTTGAAGGATTAACTGGAAGTTTTAGAGACTGCATTATAGGTAAATCCTGTTGTTGAAATCAGTTCAAAGTTTCCCAGTTGAATACGTCTGAAATTTCTCAGGAAGGCTTTCTCCTAGAGCAACCAGAGGCAGGACCTGCCACCGAAAAGTGCCTGGAGTTTTTAAACCGGCTGGGACTATCTGGCATCCTCAATAGTATGTCACTGCTATTTTCTGATCTCTCCCGAGGAATGAACTCACAGCCCAACTCTTGGTAGAAAGCTCTGCCCCAATGAAAAGGCACTCATATTACTATTTTTGGCCTCTCTGCAGAAGAGCCAAAGATAGACAGTAGAGACCAAGCGCCCTTTTATCCACCAAACTGGACTTTTCAAGTTATACAGGTAGGGCAGCGAGAGAGAAACTTTCCAGGTCAAGTGTGCACGCTCTGCCTCTCCTGTGAGCACGCAGAAGGCAGAGAGCCTCCCAAACTACTCATCTGGCTTCTCTCTCCAGCATGAAATTAAACACTAAGTCAAACAAACCCTCAAGACAAGTCAGTTACTCAGTGGAATCCCAGTGGAAGTATTTTCTTCAAAGGGAGATTTCTTCCCATTCACAATCCTCATGTTGATAAGAAAAGCAAATACAGTCTTAAAAAGAAAGACGTTAACATCAATTTAATGATTCACAGTTATTGCATTTAGACCTAGTGGCAATAGAGCCAGTTAAAAATCACCTGATTACCCAGCTAACTATTAAATTTAAAACGTTCTTTATGTTTGTGTCCAAGTTGCCAAAAACTATCTGACAATTAACTAACTGCTCTGACCACCAAAAGAGTCTGGCTCCTCCCTTCCCCTCAAACTAACCTTTTTCTGTTAATATTCTAAAGCTTGTATTAGAATTTGAATTTTAAAAACTCTGCACTTGCTACCCAACCAATTTCTAAAATTAATATACATCAAAATAACTGCTCATTTACTAAAACCACCCTCCATGAAAGCTGTCTAGAATTTCTTTAATTAAATGACGAAGGATTCACAAATCAATAAAAGAGAATCCTGGTAAGCCAAGGAAAAGAACATTTAAATGTTAGCCACAATTTCATTAATTATAGCAGGTATTCATCTGCCAGTCCCTCTCTACATCAACAGACCCAGACACAATCTCATTAAAGCCAAGAACCTAAAATTAATATCAATAATGAGAAGACAGAAAGTTATTAGCAGAAAGAAGTTTCATGAGCAACAGAGGATATAGTTTTATAATACAACCAAGCAGATCACACGGTGGAGAACACAGTCCCAGTACTCTGGCTGCCTTTKCTTTCCCAGGAAAGCTGTATAACCTTGCCCCTCTCCTTGCACCCGAACTCTTATGACCTGGGAAAAACCTGGTTAAAGAAGCTGAACCAGCAGAAAACCTGTGTGGGTTAGCTTGGTTCCTCTTAACTTGCTCACTCCACAACCAGACAAATTTTTGATAGTAGAAGGGAAACAGGAGAGAGCAGCGGGAGCCAACAAAAGGACGATTTCTTCCAATATTCAGCTACCAGAACAACTCAGCTGTATGGTCCAATTTCACATTTAAGTTTCAGCTCTGCCTACTGAAGCTGATGTCTGAGCAAACCTCATCTYCACTCTCGCGGAAGCTGGAAGGTATGAAAAGAATGAGTCAAATGAACAACGAGAGACYGGGGCTTCGCGTTACAGCAACCCGGCATTTCTGTCTTCCCTCTGCCACCGAAGTTCCTCTGGACACTACACGAGCAATTAAGGCCTTTTTCAGAGGCAACTGCTAATTTTCAGGTTACTCAACACAAAATTACGGGGGTCTGTCAAAATTACCAATTGGGTAAAGTATTACTTCCCCTGGAGTCAACTGGACCTGTGCTGCGAGTGTATAAAGCACTTTAAAAACYGAAGACCTGCTGTTGGGTTTCCCCCTGAGTACCAAGTGTATCAAATTGGACATTCAAAGCATCAATTTCTTCTATTTTACTGCTTGCATCTTAGTTATCCTCCTATAAAATGAGCCTAATCACACTCGAAGAATATTGTAAAGATTAAGTTGGTTTTGAACTACTCAGACTCCTTAACAGAGTAAGGCACGGAGCTCTTCCCTGGGGGTTTAATTATCCTATCAGCAAACCAAAGTTTGACTGGTGCACTCTAAGGCCCAGAGCTATACACTGAACAATGTGGATAAATCAAGATATTTAACAGCCTCCCAGTAAGCCACCATTATCTATTTTTGTGCTGAAAGAGGCAGGGGTCTCGGTCTCACTAGGGGAGTGGGGAATATATGATAAATTAATTAAAGACTATCATACTGCTCACGCAGAAGGAGATGAAGGAAGATTGGAAAGACTTTTGGAATGCTTGCCTTTTTAATCTACATAATGCTTTTGTAGTTTGAGTACAACTGATAAGTTAATACTGACCAGTTTTATAGTGCTATCAGGTTTTTGACAATTTATTGCAAAAAATTTAAAAGACTTCCATTATTTAGAYGTTACAGATTAAAGTCCACCTACACAGATTAAAATCCACCTGAATAGGTGGCTGAAGAGATGGATGTCTAYTTGCAATTTTGGCCCTTTACTTCCATTTTCCAAGTAACTAAAAATTAGACGATGAAATCTAATAACATCAATACTTTCCCTTTCATCTGAGCATGCACCCGCAGAAGTGTGTAAATGATAGGTGCTTCTTTTCAGTCCGAAGTATGTCCTGATGGTCAGGGGAAAWAAAGGTTATGATGGAAACCCACTTCTTTCAAACTGTCTTTCAGAGCACCTAATGCTACTCTGCCTAATGTAACAGAAAAAGGTGCGGTACCAGGGAACTACAGCTCAAGTTCTTTTCTCAAAGACACTGATTCTCTAGAAAGTGGCTTGACCACAGAACTAGTAAAAAATATCTAGAATTACACAGAAGTATGCAGTCTGCTATCAGCCCCTTAAAGCTAATGCATGCTGTAGATATAAAAATGGAGCTCTGAAAACTGCGTTCCTTTAAAATTAAGAACACATTTAAATGTGCCTGCYGGAAAGCGAGTGACACTGTTCTTTTATTTCTGAATAATCAACCGTTCAGGGCAACAACAAAAAGCGAACACGGCACACAGAGCAGTGCTAGAATAGAAAAAGCGTAGCTAGCTYCTTCACAGCTCTTCCTGGCTAATGGAGACAGGCTACACAGACTAATTTATCAAAGAAAAAGAAAAGAGAATCCCTTGCATTTCTCTCTCTTTTGGGCTGTCACAATCAGGAAGAAACACCATCAAGCCAGATTTCTGAAGTAACTTATTTCCTGCAGTTTCAAGTACTGATCCAACAGCAGCAGTGGATCCAAATGCACAGCTGTTCCTCCCAGGAAGACTGGTAAAGGAAATGAAGTCTGAAGTTTAGAGGAAAGGTATAATCTGCAGTGATAGCAGCTGCTCTGTCTGGGTCACCTGGGATTTAAAATATTCCATCATCAGCTTTGTAACAAAACGTTTTGCAATGGGTTTTTTTGAGTTTTAGTATGTTTTTATTTTCATATAAGTGAAGATTTTAACACTGGCTAAAAACAGACAAGTGCGGACAAGCCGAGCAAAAGTTTCCCTTGTTGCCTCTGCCAATCATATTTGGCCTTCTAATGCTATTAGCATCCTAGCGCAATAGATATTGCAGAGAAAAGTACTACCAAGCCAAAACAGGAAGCCAAATGTCTACTACAAACTAAGTGAAAATTGCCATGAAAAAATCCAGACATATGGTATGAACTGGATTTGAACCCATGCTTTTAGAACTGCTACATCATTGTTTACTCTTCCATCACCATAACTGTCATTTAAGTCACTTTCAAGTATTTGTTCCATTATCGCATCGACATGTCAGGACACAAACAGAAAAACTCTGCAGGCCAACCACACACAGTCATTAAGAATAAAAATCCAAGAAAAGAAAAAAAAATGCATTTTTGCTTCTTTTTTTTTTTTTTTTTTTAAGGAAGGAATCTGTTGTAATATATTGGAATTTAGCAGCCACAAAAGAGCAACAGCTTTGTTTCTGGCACACTGAAACACTTCACAACCAACTCTTTACTCATAGCAGAGCTGCAAACACAAGGCCAGCACTGCACTTGATTTTTACCAGTGGATAGCTATGGTACGCTACCAAATACACTGTTCAAGGATTGAGGGTTTTCCCAATGCACTAAAATACTCAAATTTTCTCGAAGGCTTCAGAAATTAACAACAAAATGGGAGGTGACATATTCAAGGATCAGAACCGAAGGGATTCTGCTACAGCCTGTGAGTGTCCCAGCTCACACGAACTCAGTACGGGGGTCTGCACGGAGAGAAGGGGAAGCAGAATCCTCCCCCTCTATCTCGCGGAGCCAGAGCTTGAAAGGAAAGAGAAGCTGCCCCCAGACGCCATGAAAAAGTAAACTGGGAATCAGAAAAAGGGTTTTTCATCAATAGAGTAATGAAATCTGCTAGTCAGAGGAAAGGGAACAGCAAGATAGCTAACTTAAGGTTTTTATAAACCTGATTAAGCTTRAAGGTTACCTGATAGTATTACATATATGCTGCAATTCCAGTTGCTTACCAGTAAAACTGTGAGGTCTCAAAAGGTGTGCACCTATTGGAACACCTGCGTGGGTTCCCTGCAGCCCCATAAAAGCCTCTACAAAATTAGGGCAGTCCTGAACGATTCTGTGCTTTGAMAAGGAGAAAGGAGATGATGGAGTAAGCTCTTATCTCTAGTGTCTATGACAATGCTAGTCATTTGAGGAAGGTATTCCTATCGGTTTATTTTTGGGACTATCTAAAACCATTTAATTTTTGCAGCTAGCATGTCCCTAAAGCAAAGACCTGCAAAGGCAAAGATCACTTTCCCTCTGTTTCAGAAGGTGCAGCCGTTATCATCGGTTCTTCCTCGTCAAAACACGGTCTTGGTCACCTGGCTGATTCATGCAGTGAAGAGCAGAGAACAGGAGAACAAGCAAACCCAAAAAGATTAGACGTAGCCCTAGCCCACGCAGCAGAGATGCAAAGCGTCACTACTACAAACCAACTTAAAATAAACTTCTCCCAACTGGTAACTGTAATACTGCTTTGCTAAAAGCATTATAGTCCAGTCAAATAAATTTCATTCATAAGAGCCGAGATATATATTGATCAGCAAAGCTTAAGCAGGAATCATCTGAATCCCTGCCAACTAGCGATCACCGCACTTTTAGCRCTCCAAGAGAGCCAATTATTACTCATGAGTTCATGATGTTTTCTTCACCTTCCTGTTGAAGAGGTTATTTAAGACCTCAAATCACTTAACTGGACTGTTTTGTCCTGTTATGAGTCATCTACAAATTCCAAGGCACCATTAGATTCTCCTTCAGGAGCTGCAACCAACTCCCCAGATTGCCTCAGCTATAAAATTGTGAGGAAACGGGGTTATAAAAATTACACACATACTCGGACCTCCACCCCCAGATGTCTTCTGGAATTCATGTGAAAGGGAAAAGATCTCACCCCCTAACGTACACTTACCACTTATAAACCACCCCAAATCCGCATTACACTCCAGATCAAAAATCCTTTTTCTTGTGAACCCAAAGAGAACAAACCAGAATGTTTAACTTTTCTGGAGAAAGAGGGAGGGGAGAGGGAAGAAGGTGGTAGCATTTAACGCTGCAATTGATTTTTTTTATTATTTATTTCTGTTTTACACCAGCAGAACTTTGAACAGTGGCACTTCTTTATGCATTAGCTGCATTTCACTTTTTCAAAAAAATGAACTAATATGAACTATTTGATGGTTTGGGGTTTGAGGGCAAAGAATCAGTAAGAACACACCTTGCAGAATTTGCATAAACAAATAATGTAATAATAATAAAAAATAATAAAATTTAATACAGAGGCTGTCACTCTGTGTTTAAAAACACTTTGCTATTTCTGGTGAACAAAGGTTTACTGTTTAAAACTTAACAGTCACAACTGAGTAGCAAGTAAAAACAGGATACAGCAGAACTAGAGACTTAAAATAGTGACTATTCTTCAGAGTTCTGCTCTATCACCGGGCAGAGAGCCAAGCTAAGCTACAATATGAACCAAACCTGATTTGCACTGCTTTTAAAAACAAACCAGATCCCGTGTCAGTTCTGCAAATGCCACCCTTCTTTTCTGAAAGGGTTTCAAAAAGAGAAAGGCACGTATGTTGCTGATAATTCAATATAATACATCAGAGAGGACTCATACTTGAAGCTCATTGATTATTTGATAGCAACAAGGATTTTTAGCCTCTCTGATATATTTAAATCTAGCACGACGCTCTCAAAATCTATTTATTTTAATGATCATCATTAGCTAACAAGGTACTTCTAAAGAAAATACTCATTCTGAGCAGGCCAACATATCTGTTTGCTGGTTGATGGACAACACKTCAGAGAACAACGGAGAATCAGTGTCCAGGCTAAAAAAACATTCCTAAACCATCCCCATTTCTCTTATTGAAATGTCTCAGAAAAGATGAAATAAAAGCAGAGATGCCCTCATTAAGCAAGATAAAAATAGCTTTTATGTTCCATTTTTTATTTTTAGCTAAAGAATGAAAATTCGGTTACGTAACCCTACAAGTTTCGTAAATTAGGAGACAAGCAGGGCATGTTTGCACTCTTTGGAGTTTATCAGCGATCGGGAGAGCACCTAACTGCGCCGATAGTAGCCACAAGCCCAGCTGGTTCAGTTAAAAACCTATTCGTACAGAATAAACGCGCGATTTAGCTGCCGCCGAGGCTCACGTTGGGTCACACGCAGAGAATGCCATTTCACGATGACGTTCAGCCCGTGATACCAAGATAACACTTCACCAGTCCCCAAAACCACCATGGCCTTTGCAGCATGTTCTTCCCTCCAACAATTCCTCCCACTGCAGCTCAACCTCCTATTACAGCTCAAGAAACTGTTCGTAGCTCTTAAGATGAGGCATCAGACAATTCCCTAGGTATTAAAAATATCTGCCATTAGAGTCAAAATTCTTAGAATGCAAAAGGCTCGTACAATGTAATCATTTCACTGCACAAGAGAAAAATCTAATTACAACGAGAAGGTCAATAAGACATTTGAATCTGAGTAGGCTGGTGGAAACTTGTGCAATATTTAAGGTATTATTTTTGCTCTTCCCTCACTAGTGGAGAAATGCCACAGAGGTGGCAAGGGGGAACAGGGTCTTGTGGAATTGCGATTAAAAGACTGCAAAAGGGACCATCCTTGTCCATTGCGTGTACAGACAGAACAAGGAGAAACCCAGTAACACCACTCCAATAATTGGTGGCTGCTGAACGGATGACATGAATACAATCTACAAAAGACTTTGCAAGGAAAGAAAAAGGTGAAAAGTCAGTATATGCAACAATCACTGTCTTCCCTTTTGCTACTGAGGGGTTTTTTTCCCCTTAATCCAGCTCATGGATGTCGAAACACCACTTAAGGACTCCAGAGTTAGCAAAATCTTCTGCACAGCTTCACATCACTACAAGATGCTGCTTCTACAACAGGTCTAAAGAGGCATCAATGCACAGAAAGGCAGGTCACAAATAACTGATATGCTTTCTCAGTTGAGAACTACCACCATCTGTCTGAAAATACATATATTTTGGAAAATCAGCTCAATTCTCCCCCCTTTGAGACCTCGGCTGTCCAAGGAAAATAATACTAACATAAATAGTAATAGCTGGATATCAAAATTAATTGAAAATTCATTTAACAGAACTGCAGTCTTACATTAACACATCTTACTACCATGTAGTGATAAGTAACCATACTAAAAAACACGAGCGAGCAGCCCAGCAGGGGTATCACAGAGGATATTTTCCCAGTCATCAAGAAAAGCAATAGACCAAGCAGGCAAGAAAGTAAAATGCACATTGAGAAAATCTGCCTGTAAAATACAGACTTTTAGACAAGGATCATGAAGTGCTGTAGAATTATTTCTGAAGCCTAAAGCCAGAACGCATCATTTCATTCTCCTCTACTTCATTATTTAAGACCCACTTTTTGTGGGCGTATGTCATTGTTGATTTATTGCAAACGATTGTGCTGGTACAAGGGGAAGAATTTTCAGTTCCCAAGAAATAATTTGCAAAACAAGACGATTATCAACACTCAGTTACAACTTTATAATTTATAAAGTACCAATGAGATCATACAAAACATCCCTGGTTGACAAATATGCACTTTTGCAATGCTCGTTTGGCTCGACAAGTACCAGTGGAGATCTTGACAGAAATCTTATTCCTGGATATCACTTACACAGCACTACACATGCTATGCAAGCCATTTAAAACAAATCAAAGCAACATTTTAAATATTAACTCCTACGCACTATCAGATAACGCTAATCTTAGCTAATGAGTTAATAAAGACTCACAAGTTTGGYTACCACCTCAAGTTTACACCAAAGCCTTTGGGACCGCATTTGTTTATCGAAATGCAAGTAGTTTAGACCAAAAGAAAAAAGGGACAGCAGCACTGAGGTCACAACCGGTCGCTGTCACAAAACGAACACTGCTGCATGTTTAYGTTCACAAAAAGTCTACCTGGTTTTGACAGTTTGCTTCTTTTCACCCACTTACTCCAATCCTGTCAGCTACCATATACCCTTGACTACAAAGCAACAGCTATTCCAGCACATCTACAAAAACACCAGGGTGAAATTCCAGTCATCACAAYCAGAAATGTTATTTTAAAAAAGAAAAGCTTATTTTCTTTACTTTTTTTAASATACAGTATTACATTTGCTGAAAAGTGCCCTGAAGTATACTTGAGATTCAGACCCTACATTAGGTACAAAAATATTGATGCCAGCGTGGAACATACCATTAGAGACTGATCGATGCTGTCAGGGAGACTGACAAAACCGTTATAATGCAGCCCAAGAAAACGCTCCTTTGCAATTAGAGATAGATAACAGAAACCAAAGACAAATATTTAGCCTTTAAGACATTCTGTTTAAATACCTATTGATCATTTTGGAGAAGATGTCTACTTTTTGCCAAATTAGTATTTTATGACCACTATAATGGAAGTGTCTAGAAATACTCGATAATTTCTTACAGAATAACTTACACGTCTAGTCAGAGCAGGAAACTGCCTGGGCTAAAGCTCACCTCAAAGAAACTCCAAACCCATCGGTTTGATTTAMCACGGTCAAACCCTGATGCAATCCACCGCACGGCCATGCCGGAGCTCGCGCTAACACGGCGCTGGGCAGCCACAGGAGTGAAAGCTTACAGGAGCTTAAATGTACACGGTGCTGCTGCCTCAGCAAAGAATCAGGGTCTTGGTCTTGATAAGGCACGGTAAATGCTTCATAGCTAAAATCAATGACATCAATAAATTGATTATAAAACTGAAAACAAATGGTTAGTGCTAAAAGTGGAGGTTTGAGGAACGGCAGATTAAAATAAAAGTCTTTTCAAAATTAGCACAGGTAATCCAAGACAGTTAGAAAAATAAAAATGCAGTTTACATGATAAAAAAATTAAAATAAAAAGTCACCTGATTGAGAAACCTAACGACAGTTAAAAAGGGGTTTTCAACACTGCGTCCTTACACAATCACATTATGGGCTTTCCAGGGCGTAGGGGTTTCCTCTCCTCCTTTTGTGTTTTTTTTTTTGCACTGTGTAAAGAACAGCTCTTTTCTSTTTCATCTAACAGGTACTGAAGAAAGTTTGTGTCTAGGCCCACAGCTACTGAAATAATTTTTCAGTACAACATATTCTTGAAAACTACTTTAAAATACTGTTGTACTGTCTTGTGGTCTAACGCTTTACTTACGCAGAGAATGCTCGTTTACCTCTGCCCTTCTACTGATGCCAGCACATAATTCAGATTAACACAGCTTCAACTCCTCTTGTTGACTTACGYTTTTGCCATGTCTGTAACTTCCACAGGAGGTTTGGAGCTCCTATATTCGCAGCTGTAACTCAAAGTCATCAGAGCTACATACTTCAGTTTGTAAATACAAGACCAAGAAAATCAGTATCCAGACCTAAAATTTTTCAGGATCTTAACCACAGCCAAAGCTCACCTCTGCAAGAACGGCTTTGCAGCTCGGCAATTCACGTCGAAGGAAAACCCCAAATCACCCTCAAAGAGCTGGAGGAGCTGACTGTGCGCAACCTTGAGAACTTCTCTTACTAAATGAGTAGCTTCTCTAAATGCAAATGCTCCCCACCGCTGAAGCTAAAGAAAACTTTGAAACGCAGCACACTGAGCTGAGTTCCACATGTTCATCCTGTGAATTACAATTAATACATTGAAATATAGCAGTTGTACAATCACAGTTTCACGTGCCTACAGATCCTTCACAGCTTTGCTACCTCATTAAAACAGACGGACTTGGCCACTGCACAGAAAAACTTTCAGCACTGAAGCAAGCAGCTGTAACACATGGTAATGATGGAATAATAATAAAAAAAGTCATTGTCTCCTTGAAAAAAAMCACAACAAAAACCTGACTGCGTCTACCAGAAGAAACATTATGCTGCTAACTGAAGTATGCAAGTTCTCCAGCATGGCATATCAGAAGCCGACTCACATGTTTACCTTGGACAGCTCAGGCGAGTTACGGAAACAGAGATTCTTTGTGCCCCTGCGGGTAGCTCACCTCTGCATTTTCACTCTCTGATTTACATTAATTCTTTCAAAGAATTAACGACACTGCACCATTATTTCAGCACGTTCAATGCAGTTACTCGCCCGGCCTGCGATCGTCAAAAGAACGACGATGCCCACAGCCGGTGGTACAGATGCCGCGATGTGGGGAGCGTATCTGGTGGTACAGAAACCAACTGACTTGGTTCTGCGTCCTGCTTCATCAGAGAAGTTAGAGGAAGATCACAGATGAAGCCTAAGCGACCTATTTCTTGGCCTGGAAATGTGCAAATATAGCATCCAAACCCTGTATTTGGGAAAGTAACAAAGAAGAGCTTGAAAAATTAACATTTCTGTTTTGAGGGAAACTCACGATACTATTAACTTGACCAAAACTACTTCCAGCTGAAACCATTAATCTCCCTGCTTGGAGGGCTCAGTCCTGATTTTGATGCATTTCTTTAATATCTTTCAGACATTCAAAAATACTATTACTTAGTCAGGAATTTCTTTTTTATCAAATTATTTAATAAAAACATGCTGAAGACATTAGGAAACATTGCGACACTGTATCATCATCATTAGTGTTTCTCATTTTAAAAACCACAGATTAGCATTCCTGATTTAACTAAGCTTTTAAATACTGTTTTGCATACTATCTACATCAAACGATGCTCTGTGAATGTACAAAGAGACATTTTGATCTCTTCCGCATCCAGGAGGAACAAGTAAATGAGTGACTGTCTCATACGTAAGTACAAATTTTGTTACAGAGAGGTGTGTGCCTGTGTATGTGTTTTATACACATGAATGTGGGTTGGACTTGATTTTTATTTAATTTCACTTCAGTCAAATGGCCATCTATGGATAGCTATACCATTACAATGTATTCCACTTGAAAAAAATAATCTAAACCAGGATCTTTGTATTAAAAATATTCAGGCTTAAAGCATAAACATTGCCTTTTTACTTCACATAGTTTTCAAGAACTTGAAAAAGCAACACAGAACACAGGCACACACAACTTTTGATAACACCTAAAAATATGCAAGCAAACCCTGTCACGGCACCAAGCATTGAATTATGTACTTGGGAACAAGAAAATAAGTTTTGTGTCACTGAGGAATACAGGTTATTACTCAAGATCCTCTCTTTGAGAAGTACTGCCAGTAGTAGCTCACCGAGACACCTTCTGCAGGTTGCCTGCACGGGGGGCTTTGTGTGCAGGAAAAGACTGTATAAGTAGTGCTGGAATTTTGCAGAATGTTTCCAAATATCACCATTAACCTGGTTTTTCTTCCCTGTTCTCACTCCACTAACATCAGCAGCAGCACAGCTCTCCAGGCAGGTGGGGCTGGGAGACAGCACCGGCTGGCAGGTTTTTGGAGTTAGGGGCTTGCGGGGGGGGTCTTTTTTCAAGGTCCATAAGAGGGAGCTCAAACACTGCTCCGGCTGAAATCCCTCAAAACTTAAGTGACTTTAACAATATATATTAAAAAACCAACCCTGGAAACCTGAGAACATTTCCAGCTGAACAAGTAAAACGCAGGGCATTAGCTATGCCCAGATTTTCTTTAAAATCTTACATCCTCTAGCATTTGAAGAGCCATACATTGAAGAGCTCAGCACTATCTGTGTTATCCTGTATGTTAATGTTTTGTTAATTACGATTTTAAAGGGCAGCGACAGCCTTGTATGAGTAAATACATGCAATGCAGTAAGCATCACTGGGCTGTGTTACAAGAGGAATTGAGAGTAGGCCCTGGTAAACAACCCATCCTTAAAACAGAGAAATCAGCGTGGTTCTAAAATTTCATGCTTCACATAAAAAAAAAAAAAGGAAAGGAGCAGAACCACAAGCAAAATACAGGTGTCAATGTCACACCGAAAAAAAAAAAAACCCTCCCCCTCTTCTCACCCACTTTGTTACTAAGGGACTGGCAGAAATCTCTGGATTATAAACACTAAGGTCCCACTCACAAGACAATTAAGCAGCTCCAGTGCTTCTATCGGCCACCCACCTCCACGACTCTTCACAAGATCTGTGTCTCCCAGAAAAGCTAAAACGCATTCTTGAATCTGCCAGCTGAAAGACAGGACTTTGTTGCTCCTGAGAATAGGAGAACGCTTTTGAAACCAAAGCAATTTATTTTTCAGAGGAATTCTTTTTTTCCAACTGAACGGTGAGCGCAATAGAGAAAGGAGTTAATATCATGCTCTGTTTTGTCCTGGGCAAGAAAGATGTATCATAACTTAAAAATCTCAGATGGACTGAACAGCATAAATAGGTGGAAGATTACCAAGTCAGAAAGCAAGCTCAGAAACAGCATGTGTRTGCACAAGAAATGGTGGAACAGTAGTTCTCTGCCTCTGCTACCACCAGTAACTAACAATAAAACAGACAAGATGGTAAACATTGCAAAAAGACAATTACTAATAATGAAAAGGCAACAGAAACTTTGGGCTGCTTCCACAAACTGAGTAACACATTTTCAAACTGACAGCAAAGTGTTGGTTGCCAAACGAAAATGAGAGCAAACAGCAAAGTTGTGCTTAACCCCTTTTTGCTTTTATACTGCATTTTAAACACAGATGAAATCATGGAATTTAGAAGAAAAAGTCCACAAAGGAGACATTTTACTCAGCTATTTGGTCAGTGTTTCCATCACTTCAGTACCCAGAATCCTCAGACAACTTATTCATCTTGGGTCCTTTTCTCAATACCAGGTTCTTGAAAATAAGATGGGTTTCCAGCTGCAAAACCTGGGTTAGGAACACTCAGATTTGGGAGAAACTGAATTAGGACTCTGACTTATCTTGTGGAAGGTGAATGATAAACGTAAGAGTTAATTGAAGGACAACCTGTAATTGCAGACTTCAAGAACTCTCTCTCTCAAGAATACCCAGCTCTCGAGTAGCAGCCAAGGACTGACCACCAAAAGGCAAAATCCCAGGGTATTGAGCTACACAGGCATGACAGAGGTGCAGAAAAGAGACCACTCCAGCGACCGCAAACATCTCTAAATTGTCCTCACTCTGCTCTCAATTAACTCTAACAGTAACTCTAACAGCATCCTCCGTGAGACATCAACAAATAGTTTAGCATGAACAAAGCTTCGGCCTCGCACCTTCCCAAGCAGGAGCTGAGAGAAGCAGCATGCCTTTCTTTCACATCTGCCCAGCAGCAGCACCAATTCAAAACAAATATTTACCCTATCCTGACACAGAGGAATAAAAGGAAACATTTCACTGCAAATCCAACTGCATGTTCTCTTGTTCCCATTCCTGCAAAGGTTCAGCCACAAACAAGATCGTAAATTTTCTTTAAACAGTTAAAAGAAAAACAAAAATGTTGACACAAGCAGGTGAGACAAGAACCATACAGAAAAACTCTGACATCTCTATATCTAAACTAGAAAAGGCATCTGATGTTTGGAAAGTGSATTCATTTTGCCGGTAATTTCTGCTGATGGGCTTTGCAGGAGCCAAGGAGGATTTGGAAGTGTAGCAATTTGGACCTACGACAACTGGAGTGTAACAGGAACAACATTAGTGACACCAAGCCCGACAGCTCCCGCCGGGTCTCTGCACACCCGTGGGCGTTCCGTGCCCGCACGGCCCCGCAGCGGGGAAACCGGGGCTTCACCTGCCAGYGGCTCAGGGCAGGAGCTGTCGGAGCAGGGGATGCTCCGCAGGGCCCTGAGGGAAGCGCTCCTTAGGCGGGTGCAAGGCTGGGACACCCCCCAAACCGGGCCTGTCCCGGGCTGAGGAACCGGGGACACCCCACCCTCAAACCTGGGTGAAGGAACCAGGACCCCCCTCTCAGACCGGGGGCCTGTCCCAGGGTGAGGAACCGGGGATGTCCCGCCTCAGACCCGGCTGAAGGAACCGGGATCCCCCCTCAGACCCGGGTGAAGGAACCGGGACCCCTCCCCTCAGAGCGGGGCCTGTGCCGGGGTGAGGAACCCGCACCCCGCCTCAGACCGGGGCCTGTCCCGGGGTGAGGAACCGGAACCCTCCTCAGACCCGTCCCAGGGGAGAGGGTGTCCCCCTGACCCAGCCCCGGTACAGAGGAGCCCCCACCCAGCCGGGCCCGCTCCCGCGGAGACGTGAGGGAGCTGCCCCGACCCTGCCCCGGCGCAGAGCCCCCCCCTCCGACGGGGCGACCGGGGACTCCCCCCCGGCCAGGCCCTGCCCCGGGGCCCTGCGGAGCGCACCTGCCCCCGCCGCCCCGGCCCTCCCCGCCTGGCGGCAGGTGCCGCTCTCCGGAGGATGC